>JAMPIV010021960.1:0-218084 GCA_024509875.1 Oreohelix idahoensis
TTTTATGGTGTTTCTAGTGTGGCTGATATAAGGTTATAATATTGATTGGTTAGTTTAGTTAAGAGTTAGTATTATTTTGCATTTATATGTGTAGTTGTGATGGATTGGTTATTTAAGGGTTTTAGTGATGTAGTAATGGAGTTAGTTGTTCCGTGGTCGCGGTTGGAAAATAAGATGGTTTTTTGTATGTATGGAAGAAGGGTATTTTGTTTAGTGTGGGAAGTTTTTTTGGAAGATTGATTGTAGGTTTGATCGATGATCATTAATATCATTGTCGTTGGTTTGTGTGTAAGGTTAGGAGGTTTTTGTTGTTGATGTTTTGTTTTGGTGTTTAAAATTTTTTTGAATTTAATTTTTTTGTTATTTGTATATGGTATGGTTTGTGTAATGTTGTATTATTAGGTATAATTGATTTATGTTGAATGGGTGGGAGGTATTGAGAATTAATAAAAGTTTATTGAATGATTAGTGTTAATATGCACTATGAAATAAGAAGGGATCTTTAGTGTAATATCTTTTTTTCAATTCCTTCTTTTTCGTCATGTCGTTTTTGTCGTTTCTTCTCTCTTAACACGAGTAATTTAGTATCTTTAGAATTTAATCTCGTGTGTGATTTTTTATTTTTGTTATTTATGTAAGTCAATTTTGTCCTATATGACATACTATTACGACCGACCGACTTTAATTTATTTTTATCTTTCTCTTATTAACATGACAATTTTTTATTATTGATGACATGTATAATATTGATATATAATGTGATTTATGATTAGATGACTATGACAAATAGTTAGTTGACACGACCGCAACACGGTTCTACTCAGAACATCGTCGGCCATATGTCACAATTGTGTTAAATTTTTTTGAAAAATTGTTAAGTCGGATAGATATTGAAAAAAAATCTATCGATTTTTTTTTCCCGGGACATGGGTCAGTCCATTGCTATTACGAAGATTTGAAATGATTAAAGGTCAGTACGAAAGTAAAAATTAAGGAAGGATGAATTACAGTCCATAGTATTTGATTTTGCCAGACTCATAGACTCACTGTCGGCCGTTGGAAAAACCCCAACCGCGCGTGCATACAGCTATGACAATCTGCATACAGTAATTTGATTATTGGACAAGGACTGATAGGATATCTACATATCTATGCCATATATTTTCAAGTTATAATATGTACCTTTGTGATCAACATGCATGAATCGTCTTGACGTGTAATCTGTATTAAATAATTGTGGACTCAATGGAACCGACTTGTCACATCAATCGTATTCCAAGGTTCAATTATTATTCAGAATCTTCCACCCCTGCATTCGCGTAATCTTACATAGAAGGCACGATACACGATCACTCAAGAATATCAAGAAGATAAAACAATGGCCAGAATTTATAACTACTTTATTGACATTACATGGAACATTGTTCAGAGCTAACCAAACCACTACTTGCAACAGACCACTTCCACTTGCAACACAGTGACAAGTAGAACAATATAAGATAAGATAACCGTGAAACAATGAGAGCGTAAACAATAAACATTGAAAAGTTGCGCTTAGAAGGCTTGGTTCAAGTAAGTAAGGCCGGAGAAAATTGAAGACCAGAAAAAGAGAACGAATGTAATTCATGACAGGATGCCAGCCTCATTTACAACACCTTATTAAACGCTTTGTACAACATGCATGAGGTGTGCAGTAAATCTATACTTTCCTTATCTTTTCAGAGACCAATGGGAACTACACGGGGCGTATGTAAGTGATTCTTCTTCTTCTTCTTTGATCCTTAGCCGCCGACCGTCAAAGCAGTCAGTGGCCATCACGCCTAGTGGCGTCTTGTAGGGCAACAACAAATTGATTCCACTTTGCTCGGTCGGTGGCCATCCTTCGTACATTGCCCCAACTCTGGTTCATTCTTTGCATCTCAGCCTCCACAGTCCTCCGCCAGGTTGTTTTTGGTCGGCCTCTCTTTCGTTTTCCTTCAGGGGTCCAAAGCATAGCTGTTCTTGTGATGGCATCGGGGTCTCTTCTGAGGACATGACCAACCCAGCTCCAGCGTCTGCCAGCTATGATGGTGTGCATGTCCTCTTGCTTGCTACGAGTAAGCAGATCTTGGTTAGTGATGGTATTCGGCCAAAAAATTCGGTGAATTTTTCTTAGGCATGTTGTGTGAAAAGAGGACAATTTCGACATTTCCTTCTCTGTAACTCTCCAGCATTCCGCACCATAGAGAAGCACAGAAAGAACACAGCTCTGATATAATCTAAAGTGTTATATGTAAGTGATATGATTCTCAAAATCCCAACCCCCCCCCCTCCTTCCCCCCGCCCCCCAAAAAAAAGAGCACATCATTCCTTGCTCGCTGATGACCTTCAAAGAACGTATCGATACATCAGGTATTCGTAATCAGCAAGCACTATATTAATAAGGGGAAAAAATGAAGGCGGGGGGTTTCAGAACATGACTATTTAAGAGAAAAAAAAAAAGAACTGCATGCTCATCGCTACACCCGTCAAACAAACAAACCAGAAAGCCCCAAACTAGTAGGCAATGAGAAACATCTACGCCTGGGAGGAAACCTAAATTATTTAGATGTCCCCTTTTATGACTGATTGACGTGGACAGTACAGATTTTAAACACAATCTGTTTCGGGTAAAACTAAGAATGGCATCCTTGAAGAAAAAAATGTGTTTGTATGTTTCGGTCAGTCTGTTTGTCTGTCTGTCTGTCTGCATTTCTTTCTCTGTTTCTTACTTTCTTGCCAGTGACTGCTATTGACTTAATTTCGTGAACTATTTACCACTCACAGACCGCGCCAACAATCTTTGTTATTAAAACAGAGGAGAGTAGATATTTCATCTAAATTCAATAGCTGATACTTTGACCAAGTCACTTATCTATAACTTATCTATGACATACAACTGACTTCTACACAGTTGCAGTTTAAGACACAGACAACATAGGAACAACAAAAACAACAACCAAACAGTTACAAACTTTCATAAATGCGTACTTGCGTAGAATTAAATTTTTGAAGTGGTTCGACAAGATCACTAATATGAAACTAATGACAAGAACCAGACAAGTGTTAGTAGAACACAAGATGAGAAGGTCAAGCTGGAGATAGATAGGACGCACATTGAGGAAACTTGTTGATAGCATTACCAGGCAGTCTTTGTTCTGGAATTTCCAGGTTTAGAAAGGTAGAGGGAAAGACCTTGAGCTCATTTGGGTCGTCCACATATGACGTCACGCACTGTTTGCCATTTCTTAAATTCCCCCCCCCCCCCCGCGCCCCTTGTCACATTTCGTCACCCTTAACCTTTCAGCATCTGCCGCACATTTAGAAGACTGGAGAACTTTAAAAAAAAAATAATGACAAAGTATCCTGTTCAACCCTTAATGGGTTATAATTAGGATATGTAATGTGGTAAATTCAAGATAATAAAATCTGATTTCCATTATTTAAATACAGTATCGTCTCCCCCCCTGCCCCCCGCTCCCCCCCTCCCCCCCCCCCCCCCCCCTTCCACTTAGTCCATAAACAGTAAATCAGAACTGTAAAATTGTTTGAATGTACATGTGTGTGTCCTCCCCTTTCCCCAATAAATAAATAAATAAATAAGAATAAAAACCAAATACAAACAAAAAATGAAAAAAGTATAATCTCTCATAACTTCCCTGTGGCTAACAAGGTAAACAGGGGTGAGAAAACTCCGGGGTGTCCGGGATGACACCCAATTGTCGCATGTTACGCATTGCCTAGTTAAATGTTTGAAGACCGAAAAGTGGGACACCAGTGTGCTGACCTGAACAAAGGAATGCAGGGGTATTTTCCTGTGTGTATCTAGGGCAGCCAATCAGAGAAGGGGTTTCCCACGGTCAGATAGAATGACTTCGGCGATTGTATAAGGAAGAATAATCGTCCGAAACATGGTTAGACTTAGACATCGGGAAGGAGAACGGAATGACAGACAAGGATGAGAATGGTCTCCTTTTGACGGGAATATCTTCATTTATGTATAGGTACAAGGAAATCAGAAGGGAGTAAGTAGTTGTGAAGAATTTCGCAAGAATAGTGTCCGTGCATTGAGAAATCCTGTGTTTTTCCTATTTATAATTCAATATAAAATCGTTAACACGACAGATATAGGAAAACAACATATGGATATAAAATTCAACTCATGGAGAACGGAAATATATAACTCCAAAGGCTTGAACTGGGAAAGGTGAAATGCACGAGACCAAGGTTTGAAACACCTCTAGCACAAACCCCCCGAAGTTACAACTTTTTTGGGAAGTTTGCTGGAGTTGCGAGCCTTGTTTCCTGTACGTCCGGTAGCTGCATATATAAGGGCGGACGTAAATGATTTCAAATTCACATAAAACACCCTATATACCCCAATTATAACCAAACTTCAGGTTGAACAGGGTATCACAGCAACATAGTAGAAGAAAACAACAACAACAACATTTCAAATTCACTTGTACAGCGAGGCAAGACAGAAGGACAACGGCTGGAGAGAGAGAAACGTGTCACGGCCAATATCTTGTTATTTGCAGCCAGGCAGTTCTGTTACTCCACTAAAGCCAGTCTTTACTGATCTTAATTAGATCCTGCGAGGGTATGTAAAGTTACTATGTAAAATAATACAGTAATTACAACTTTATTTCAGGATTTGTTTAATCTTTATGTTATGAAAGTATCATGCATATTAATTGATTACTTGATAGGATTGTTGAAGATTGGAACCCGAAATATAACCACCGTGACCGAGTCCGTATCAGGGCTAGCACAATCATTATCAGGGCTTATTCATTCTGTCATCAAGTTACTGCACTTTACAGAGCTAACGTGTCAGGCAGGGGGATACTATAACCTCATACCATATATGTGTGTACATATTATTTTGTATTATTTGATTTTATAAAATGTTCCACAGTAGACACCTGTCTTGTCACTGATCCATAATCATGCATTTTCACGCATACATCTGAAAACAAATTCATCTCACCTACAATAGGAATGTGGTAATTGTTATCCACAAATAGCCACATATCCTACAATTATCTGCAGGTTCATACTTGTCAACCAAAAGTCAGAGGTCAATGATCAAGAATTGCTCAATGATCAATGCGAATCGCCCCGGCAGTGTCTGGATTGGTAGAACCAAGACCTACTGAAGCTGTACATCTCATATGAACACTGATTAACCTAACAGATGAGTGATATTTGTGACAATCGTGCAACCAAGAAGTGATAATTGTCAAGCAGAGTTTTGTGATGACAATTTGCGTGATAAACTAGTGAAAGTTATAAAGTGAATAAGACAGTGAAGAAGTCTATTACCCAACTAATTGGAAGAGTCTAAAGAAATGACATTTTAGTTTAACTTGCAAAAACTGTAATTGAATTCGCCAATTTGGTTTTGTATAAATATAACTTTTGTATCACCAGTCACACACAATCACCACAATTAGATAGATGTAAATAAAGAGGATATAAATTGTATTCACCAGCTTTATTCATTCAATATAGTTGATACTGAGTTTGGTTGAATTTTTATTATATCACAGGTGGTCACATAGCGGAGGTGGCGCAGTAAGGTCTGACTGTTCTCTGAATATTTTCAGTCCAGATACTTTCACAGCCGTGACTATCGAGTGATACCAGTGTACTTCTCTGTCACTGGGACCTCACACATTCTGGAGAGAATACTATTTCTACTCTAGCACTATCATCTCACACATATAAAAACCTTCCGCTACACCAATCCACCGATTATCTGCCATCATCCACACGAGCACTCCATCAGACTACCCCGTATCCTCACACCATCATTGATACTTATATATTAATTTTAGTTCTTGTTATACGCTGTTTTACTATATTGTGTAATTCTCTAGGTCTGTCTATTCTCAACACCTGTTCCACAGTTATGGATGAATGGTGTGCCCGTAAATAATCCGATATTAGTTTCCACTGTTGTTCATACTTCCTATATTTTAGTAGGACATGTTCTATATTATTTTTTTCTAGACACTCTGCACAGGCTCCTCTATTCTCAAATAGCCCATTTGTTACGGTAGTTTTATTGATATCGTCTGCTAGAATTGGCAGTGCGCATTTTTAGGGTCAATGGAATTTATATAAATTGATTTTTATACTTCACGGATTAATGAACGCGAAATACACGGTCAAATTATGACGTGCTAGCGTCGATATGGTCACGCTTCGTGACTTAGTTACTGGACCCTTGTTACGTTGTCCGTCAAGCCGTGAAGTCGTGTTTTTACCTCCTTCCACTATTGAGCTTTGTTAATAGCCATATTTATGTAAAGTGATACCAGGACTTAGGGTCAGTCCAGATAATAATATATACAAGCGAATTAAAAAGGTTAGTGATTAACCTACGTAAAGGAAGGATGGTCGATAAGTAATTTGATTATATCGTCAAGACATCATGCGCTCATTTCTGGCTGTCTGGATTCCAGTAGCGCATGTACATAGCCATGATGGTCTGTCGACATGATTTCAATATGGCACAGACGGATATGAATATAGATGCAAGTAAATTCTAATTAACTGTATGTAAATATTGTAGCTGTATGACTGTCTTCGTGTATGAACTGTGAATAAATAATTGGACTCTAGGTCGAAGATTTATCAAGTCAATATCATTAACTTGTTGATCATATCTACCCCGCATTCACGTACTACACTATTGAAGCACGATGATCAATTTATGAATGAAACATAAGAAAATTCAATACATGGCCAGAATTGGAAACACTCTTTATTGATATAATAATTTGGACAATAAGATGCAAGGACAAACGAACTCAACAATGAGTCTGCAACAACTTCAAATGTTCCCTATTGCAACACCATTCCTAGTTGCAGTCTAAGAAGTTTCTTATTGCTAGGAATGTTTAGTTCTCTAGATAACTGACACGTTCTAGTTGGAGCCTTGAACAATTTATATTCTTGCCTGCCCTTAAGGTTTCCATCCCACTGTGACGTATAATGGAAATAGAGCCTACAGTAATCTGACAGTCTTTGTAATCCCGTTAGCGTTCTATGATTTGCTAGCAAAACCATGCACTTCTGCCTGTGTTTACTTACACAAGCGTAATTTTTCGTCACGCCTCTTTTCTTTGAACATAAGCAAACGAAGTGTTTACAAACTTTCGTAACCTGCCCGTCATAACAGGTGGCAAATCAGGTTTGTTTACCCCGTCTCCTCACGCGAGCGTATCTGTCAATCATACGATACATGACAGACCACACGTGAATAACACAGAATCTTTTGAATTTCGTACTCAGAAAAAGTCAGAAACCCCTGGGCACTTTGATCTTTGGAAGCGGGCATTCGTACAGAGAAGACCGTTAGACGTAAGAATTCTTCTGATGTCGGTTAACAACGCGCGACGGAAGACCGATCATGAGCCTTTATCTGGGAATTCTGTTCTGATTCTCCGCTACTCACACAATAGTGCGAAAAGTAACATCATCTATAAATCAGAGAAATATAATGATATATAAATTGTGTTTTCTTAAACCTGCTATCAGTTGTCACTCATAATTTTTGGATAGTCTAAGCACGCAGTTCTAGAACCATTTCGCTAAATGTGTTAATATCATTCGTGGGGATTTTCATTCTGGTTTTCTGGTAATAGAAATTAGTGTTTACGTGTTTAAAAGAGTTAGCTTTTACCAATTAAAAGTGTTAGCTTTTACCATTATAATTCACTTTGATTTTCTAGCGTAAAAACTAGTGAAATAAAATAACGCGTAGCTATTTCATACCAAATGTTCAGTTATCATGTTAATTTTCACTACCCGCTTTCTCACACAAGAAAAGACGGTTTTAGCTGAATGGTTAAGTGCTTGGAGCGACTGATAGTGACAGAAAAGAATTCACGTTTTGTTTCATTGTGCCTATCTATTATAAGTGCCTATAATTTAATATCATACGACTAAACTATCAGACGCCGACCAAATTAATAGCTACTTAACGACCGGCGATAGTTTGTGATAATTGACATTGTCCGCTGATCGTTAAGCGCGAGCAAGAGGGAAGAGAGTCGCATAACTCATCCGACCTGAAAACTCAGCGCTAGCGACGGGCGATAGGGTCGGCTAAAGACACCGTGTGCCTTTTAAATTTAATCAGGACTGACGGAGTGGATAAGAGATCGTCTTGTCCCCGTCTGTGTGCATATATGTAGCTATATCGAATAGTAGCATTTTTCCATAAATTTTTTTTTTTTTTTTTTTTTTTTTTTTTTTTTTTGCGTACGCCCGCTAATACTCGAGGCGAAATCTCAGGTTATTATTTTTATGTCTAACCTGACATTGATTTTACGTGAGTATCCCTTTATTTCTTGTACAGAGACAGGTGTCCCTCGCCATTCAGGCAAATACTCGCCGATTTCGGAGGTACCCATTGCAGCTGGGTCGGCTCAGGAGCCGCCAGTCCCTGGTCGACGACACTCCTTCAAATGTCCTCGCCAGGTCTCGAGTTAACCCAGTCCGAATCCCGGTCGACGAAAAATCCTCAAATGCCGTCGCCCGGGTTTGATCCTGTATCACCCGGTCGCCAGAGCGGTGTTGTAACCACTACGCTAGCGCGGTTCCCAAATGTTTCTTATATATTCCTAGCAGACCTGATCAAGGGCGTCCAGCGGTCTTTTCTCTTTTTTTTTCTGTTTACTGATTGGTTAATTTGTGAGCAAGTATTTGCCAACGATACATGAGAAACATTTTAACGTGTAAATTTAACTGGACTTACCAAACCCAGCAATATTTTCAATTGTATCAGCCCACTGGGGTGTGAAAAAAAAAACCCATTTATTCCCGACTTCTGTCAGTCGTATTCAAGCGTAGCATTCAGAAATAACACTGTTTCAGAATCGGCTCTCTACCATAGAACCAGCCGATAAGATTATCATCATTTATCAATTGTAACATTTTTAGCAACCAGATGTTTCCCAAGACTGGAAGTATTTTCCTCTTTTAACTGTGAACCCCAAGATCACGTTTCTACATCAACTACTGGCGGTGACATTTTGTTCATCCAGGGAAAAACCCACACCAGATTCGGCGTTCACCTCACTAGTCTTTATTTGTTAGAGGATGGACTGGAGCCAATTTGGGAAATAAACCTGACATTTTATATAGTCAGGAAAAATTGTAATTCCAAGGGATATCACCAAGAGTAGGTAAGAGGGATAGAGTGGCCACTGTGTGAAAGAGAGAGAGAGAGGGAATATTTTTCTTTGTTACAGGGACTTTACCCAAATTGGATTTGCTTAAACTTGTTAATTTTACTGGGTAACCTATAGTAGGAACTTGTTTACTTTACTGTCTACTCTGTTACATAGTGCAAATCTTCGACCTTTGGGTTATTAACTTTTTGGGTTCTTTTCTCCATAGGGGGAGGACACTTTTATTCTGCTATTTCATATGTATGTAAATCTGATTTTATTTGATCTTTCTTTAGATATTTGATGTTGTCAAGTTTAAATGATAATAAACAACAAAAGAAACTTAACTTTTTGTGTTGGTCAGACCCATACCCAATTAACCGTAATTTTTTTCACGTTTGTGTGTCTTTTTGTCACATAGCTGTGTGTGTGTGTGTAGTTAAACTTATATTTATATGTATGAGGAGGGCAAGGTTGTCTTGTACTCAATTCTAGTCGTATAGATAGGCTGGAATAGAGGAACTTACTCATCCCAGAGACATATCTTTTCCTTCAGCTATCACCCATGAAAATCTATTTCTCACACCTTTCTCGCGTATCTATCACCAACCACTCCACTCAGACGGGCTAAAAATAACTCACAACCTATCTGTACGACACCCACTCTACTGTCCGTTCCTCGGATATTATTCTTTCAATGAAGCTTTTGATCTCTGTTTTACTCATCCCCACATTTATTTGGTTTCTATTAGTTCTACTTTTAATAGCTTCTTTTTCCGCCTTTTCATTTCCTTCTATGCCAACATGTGAAGGTATCCAAGCTATTAGAACGGAACATCATCCGGAGTATAAGGTAAGTATTTGTGAGCAATATCTCTTCAGCTGTCTGGTCTACTCGCCAGTTTCTTATGTCTTGTATAGCTGAAAGTCAGTCTGTTAATATTGTCAATTTATGAGGAGGGTTGTTAGGGAAGATTTCTAGAGCTTCCAGAATTGCTACTATCTCTGCTGTAAAAATAGATATATGAACTGTTATACTATATATCCTTTCACCATTTGCCACATGGGAACATAAATTCCTATCCCTAATTTGTTATCTTCTCCTTCAGATCCATCTGCGTACACTGTAATACTGCCCTTTGATATGTGTTGAATATATTTCCTGGCTTTGTTTTTGATAGTTTCCATATCAGTTACTGGGGAACATTTGGTGATTCTGAATGAAGTTATTTTATCAATTTTTGACCGTTTTTTTTTCAAGGGAAGTAATTTATCCGCTCCTTGTCTAAGGTAAACAATCAAATAGCAAGAAAAAAAAAAAAATAACAATAAAATATAGTGTAGATATTTGACACTTTACTTTGTGTTTTTTACTTATTATTTTCAGTAAATCTGCAACTTTTGTAGAAAAAAAGATGCACGTTACATTGCGCGTCGTGCAATTTAGTGCAAATGTTAGAAGCGCACAATTTTTATATAATTCCACAAAGTAAGTTTAGTTTTGTGATCGCAGGCCCCAGGGCATTAAATATACAGTAGATATAAGTCGCTCACTAGGAGGTTGTTATCTATTACGGCTAAAAGTTAACAAATGCAGATAAAATTTAACCTTCGGGGATAAAAGTAGAAACATAATTTTTGTAAGAAGCGAGTATGACTCTTTAATTTTTGTGTGACATCACATTTTTCCAAACCTCCCTTCCCTCCATCGGCACACAGCGTCACAAAATTGTTAGCCCCTCACCTTCACTGCGTGACAAATATGTGGACGACGCCATGGTACGGACAAGAATACTTGACATTAGTTTGTTGAAGGTCTATTTTCAGCCATAATTCACACATTATGTAATGCACAAAAAAAAAGGGGGGGGGGGTTGCCGAGAAGTTTCGCTTTGATGATGTCAGAAATGTTGTAGGTTTTTGTTACGCACACGTTACAGGAAAAGGGGAGAGGAGGGGGGGGGGGGGTGTGGCTGAAAATGTAAAATTTTGCGTTACGTAATTTGTGAAAGGCCCCATGCTCCTTGGGGTACTGAAGGGTCGTGTATGTAAACTACGCCTTTGCCGAGGGGCTCACGCTTTTAGTGGCCTTGCGCTTAAATAAACGTTTGTCAATACAACAGGAATTTATTTAAAAGGGGCCAAGGATGTCCCTAGGACCTAGCATAACCGAAAACCGCCACTGCTTCTACGTGATTTACCACTACAAGAGACAATCAAATGCTTTGACATATACTCCACTGTCATACAAGGGACTGAGTGTATTGGTGGTCCAAGCTTCTTAAGGTGAGAAACACGAAATTACATGGTTTTGTTATTTTATTATTAGTCAGGACCCAAAAAAATAATTATTAATTAAGGAATATACAAGGGAAGATTTGTCTCCCTTGGTGTAATTGTTAACTGAGTTATTATCGGCCTTTTTGCTGTTGATTAGCTCTGAATGAGGTGGCAGCCATAGTGAAACTGCTTGACGCCTTTATACTGAAAACCCGACCACTTGAACTGAAACGAGCCCCGCCCACTTCATTCATCGTGCTTATTGAAACCGCCGCACCCGAAATGTCAAAGCACCGCCGCTGGCGCAGAAACGGTTATCGAACCTGTTATTGGGTAACTTCAAACTTTAGCTAACCAATCGGCGCACCCTTTAGATTTAGGCGCCGATCGTACCGGGCTTTGGCTGTTGAGCGAGTGATTGATTGATTTCGGTTGCTGGCGGTAAACTTTTAGTCAACGGACTAATTAACTAAAGTTGGTTGGCGCAGACACTGTGATGACCATATTCGCTGCCCACCTAGTTTAACCTCGTTGCAGCGCTTGTCAGTGATAAACGTAATTAAAAAAGAAATATTTAAAGATAGACAGTGCCTCATCATTTCTACTTAATTGATGGATTGTGATTCACACGACCGTGATAGCAATGAAAATTGTTTTCTTTGACTGTTATGATGTTGTCTTTTCATGTATAAAATATAATAGGTATAAGGTGTATGTTTTTCACTCAAAGCGGGTAACTTTCATGATGTGAGATTACAATGGAATTTAAAGAAGTTATGGCTCTCACTCACACATCTTCGGCTCCAACGAGCACTCCATCTGTATCACACGAATCCGTGACATCTTCATCAGAGGACAGCACAAGTTCGCCCAAGTCCACTCTTCTTATCTCCAAAACGGCCATGTCCTACAGCATAGACAGAATCCTAGGAGTTACATCATCAAAGTCAGAGACTCTTGCGTCACGTGACTCAGACTCTTACCTTATCAACAATTCAGGTATTTATATATTCGTTCTGTCTTGTAATTCTTACTAGTTCATATATTTATAACAATTTTAATACTAATATTTATGTTTTAGACAACAACTGCAGTAAGTATTGACATGTTTATTATTTAAGTACATTACCAGATGGCAGAGGTGATCATGTCTCCCTACAGCTTCCTGTCCCCAGTACAGTTTGTGAATTCTGTTGTTGACTTTTTTCCATGGTACCGTAATATGTTAAATTGTTGACCATCTCCACTCTTTGTCGTCCTCTATCTATAACCCTCACTCAACCCTATTGTCTCATTATATTCCGGCTTTCCCCGTCTCGTAAATTGCGCAGATAAAATGTATTGCTTTCTTTTAATGTGAGTATGACCTTCCTTTGCGCACTGCCCGCTTTGGTTCTATTTTAAATAAAATTCTGAACAATATTTTGTAAAACCACATCTCTGTAAGGTCCAAAGTTCTTCTTACTGAAATTTTTCCAATTTATCTTTGTTAAATTGCTATTCTAATAATTTTCGACATGTGCTAGTTAGTTGTGTTACTAATAATATTTATCTCTGCGTGGGTCTAGCAACCTCTGCATGTAAAACAAATTGTTGCAGTAACCACGACTTAATACAGTAGCACATAACTACCCTTCTTTGGCACAGAGTGAGAACCACTGTAAATTATTGATATTATTGTTCTTTATTGCCCCCTGTAGTTCCCGTGGGGTCTCTGAAGAGACAAAGAAATAACAAGACAACTGCCCCCTCAGGCATGTCGTACAAGGCCACTAATATGGGATTGTGCATCTGGCTGGCACCTCATCATGTAAAACAAATTGTCACATAAACCACAGCTGTAAGAACACGTACAGGCTTCCTGCAAGAAGATCATCTGGAATTTCGGCTCCGTGCTCCATAAACAAGTAGAACAGTCCCAACTAAGATGGTTTGGCCATGTCTGCAGAATGAGAGAAGATCGGCTACCACGTCAAGCATGGGAAACAAAGAGCCAAGGATCCAGACCCCGAGGACGACCCAGAGTCCGCTGGGAGGACAACATTAGACAATCTTTGAAGGACCGAGGACTAAAATGGAACCAGGCCAGGAGGAAGACAGCCGATAGAATAGTCTGGCGCTCTCTCTTCCAAACCTCTACACCTCACGGTGGAAGGGGAACGACTAAGTAAGTAAGTAAGCTCCATAAACACTGCAAAGGAAAACTGTGAAGATTATGTCTTGTTATTGTTTAGATATTATTACGCTGAGTTTGATTTTTCTTTCTGTCCGTCATTGTTGTATTGAATTTCTTGTCTGTGTTGCCCGCCTGTCAGTGGTCCTGTTATTTTGCTGATATTTATACTTTGACAATGTTTTTGTTACCATTATGTTACCTGTATGTCGTTATCTTCGCTGTCTTGCGGTTTGTTGTTATTTCTTCTGTGTTACTCTTGCTAAAAATATTTGGCCGTTTGTATCTTTGTCTTCCACTACTGTGGTACTTTTTTCATGTTTAGTTTTCAAAATCGTGATATTCCAATTCTTCTCTGGCGCTTGCTGTAAACACGATCATTTATAATCTTCTCCTTGATCAGTTGCTTGAAGTCTTTAAAACAAAGTTCCATACTTTTATATATATTTATGTTTTTCCGCTTTTAGCTCCCTGTGGAACACAACATATACAATCCAAGCCTCCCTTCCCAGTACTTTTGATCAAGTTCGTTCGTTCGTTCCTTTGTCTACTATGTTGCTGTTATACCCTGTTCAACCTGAAAGTTGGTTATAATTGAGGTATATATTGTATTTATTGAAAAATTTGCAGCAGTTTTTCAACAGGCGCAAGTGTTAAAGGATATGATCCGCGAGTACGATCCTTCGATGGAACGAAGCCTCAGTGTAACCCGAGGGATAACAACATGCCTACAACCACTGCAAGATTTGTTTGGTGATGCAAAGAAAAAGAAGAAACAGCTTCCTATAACAATGTTTCTAACTAAAGCATCTGCAATTGTGAAGCCTTGAACTTCAACGCTTGAAGATCCTCAGCCCTCAACCTCCACAGATCCTGACATTAGTATTATTGAGTCTCCGCCAAAGCTTCAATGTCTGCCGATCTTCCGACGTAGATGATCCTTGTGACGTCCTGTCAGAAGGTTCAAGTTAGCCTGATGTCTCACAGCTTACCTGCAATGCCACACATCTCGTCGCCTCACCACATCGGCACTGTAGGCACCATACAGCAATCATCATCGTCATCATACGAGGGTTATCAAGAGAGAAGAACCAGGGTTTTGGTGGGTGTTAACACAGTGTGTGTGTGTGAGAGAGAGAGAGAGAGAGAGAGAGAGAGAGAGAATGAATTTATATTTTCTCTATTTATAACTATATTTTCTATATGTACTTGTATTTTAAATATTCTGTGTTTTATTCTATGTATTTCTCTTTCAAGTCATTAAACGAAAGCAATCTGTAAGTGTTGAAAGAAAGACAAATGTGACGTTGTTGCTGGCGTGTACTAAGTAGTTAGGCCTACGATGGTTGCGTCTGTACTGAACATGTACATACTTTTTTTCTTGTCATTATTCCCTAAACAATACAGTATAACAACTATTTACATAGCATTTACATTGTATTAGGTATTATAAGTAATCTAGAGATGCAAATACAGTACTACGTCATTTTATATAAGGGATTTGAGTATCCGCGGATTTTGGTATCCGCGGGGGGTCCTGGAACCAATCCGCGGATACGGAGAGCCGACTGTATTTCCTTATTTGTTTTTACCTCCCTCTATTTTTCTTACTCTAGGGTTCCCATAATAATGACAGCCTTCTAATGCTATATTCAAGTAATTGTCTCAATATGTGTCCTAGCCAACGCCAGCACCTTCTCACTTCTTGTTCCACTGGCCCTTGTCTAATTCTTTCCATTAGTTCCACATTGTTGATCTTGTCATACTATATCAGTCCTACTATTCAGCGCAAGTACCCTTTTATGAAAGACTGTATTTCTATATTGTTCATCAACATTGTACATGTGTGCGTGTGTGTTTTCTCTCTTGGTAATGGACATGCTAAATTTAATAGAAGATTACCAGAAGATTTAAAATTGTACGATGCGATCACCAAAGTGGAACTAATTGGGGGGTGGGGGGGAGGGGAGGGGGGGGGGGGGAAGAAGTAACGAAAGAGATAAGGAAGTGCTATTTGGGTTGGATAGGAATCAGACACAGGATACACCTGACTGCACTGCAAGACACGCCTTGTTCTGGAATCCCGAGGTGCAAAAAGAAAAAAGAACAAGATGGACTGAGACATGTGGAGACCATCTTGCAATGAGGGGCAGGCCAGTACAAAACAAGGACACTAACATAAAGCATCAGTAATGTAGAAGAAAAGGAAAACAAAATAAGAAAGTAGGTTTAAATAGCAACAAAGTCAGACTCTCAGTCAAGGACATAGCCTTCAAAATCAGAGGCTACCAGTGCTACCGATCTGACCGAATAGACAGGCGAAAGGGTGGAATACTGACACTCGTGAAGAATAACATCAGTGCATGTCAGCTTGAAACATATATGGAGGGGGCGGAATACCAGATGCTTCATATCAGGACAGAAAGTACAGAATTCCACCTGCTCAACTACTTCTGTCCGAGTGACCGCCCACTGGACACAATCCCAGCAAAAGAAAGACTGATTGTATGCGAAGACTTCAACAGCCACTCACAGAGCTGGGGCTATGATCACATGGACAGGAGAGGTGAGGAGCTTGAAAACTGGCAGGATGACAATGGGTTTATCCTGATTAACCAGCCAATCGACCAACCAACCTTCTACTCGAGATCATGGCACACCACCTCTACACCAGACCTGGCATTCCACTCACCAAGTCTGGAGTGGAACACCACACGCGTTGTAGGGAAACAACTTGGAGGCAGCGACCACCGGCCAGTCTTCCTAATTGTAGAAAATGAACTTGTCAAGGAGAGCAGCACTCTCTCTAGGTGGAACTACAAGAAGGCAGACTGAACAATGTACCAGCATCGTACTAGTATACTGGCTAGAGATCTGTCTGTAGACAAAGACATCAATAAGTTAGTCGATGAATTCAGCAGATGCATATTACAGGCTGCTCGTGAAACAATACCTAGAGGGGCTCGTAAGCACTACAAACCATATTGGAATAGTGAACTAGAGCAACTGCACAACGACGTGGAAACATCTCGAAAGCAGGCAGAGACCAGTCCATGCCAAGAACACCACAATAACTACCAGCAAGCTAAGGCCAAATTTCAAAGGGCCAAGTTGCAGGCCAGGTGGAGAAGCTGGAAGAAGAAAACATAGTCCTTGAACTTCGAAAGAGATACAAGGAAACTGGAAGCTTGTAAAACCACTTAACGATGAGTGTACAAGGAGAAACTCAAAGCTTGCACTGTGCAAAGATGGAAACATCCTCATGGGAAAACAGGCAGCTGATCACTTTGCAGATACCTTTGCTAAAGACAACAACATCGAAGTTAGCCCAGAGAAGCAACAGGAGACTCGTGAGAAACAACAATACGCAGGACGAGATGGAACCATACCTGAAGTTATGGAGGCACCAATCACATTCAGAGAACTGGAGCTTGCAATATCCAAATTGAAAATGAGAAAGTCGCCAGGAGTTGATGGAGTGTCCAATGAAATGATTAAGAACTTGGGCACCGCAGCAAAAACAAAGCTGCTGCAGATCTTCAATAGCTGTTGGAACTCAGGCAGTGTTCCACAGACCTGGAGGGAAGCAATCATGATACCCCTCCTAAAACCAGGAAAAGACAGTTCCACGGCCTCCAGCTACAGACCAATCAGCCTTACAAGCTGTCTCTGCAAAACAATGGAACGTATCATCAACCTCAGGCTACAGTGGTACCTTGAAAGTCAAAACCTTCTTGTACCACAGCAGGCGGGCTTTAGGCAGTGTTACTCTAACGAAGATCAGGCAACTTACCTTTCCCAAGAGATTGAGGATGCGTTCCAAGATAAGAAACTGGTACTAGCAGCATGGATAGATCTAAGGAAATCATTTGACAAGGTTTGGAAAGAAGGGCTTCTGAAGAAACTGAGAAATTGTAGAGTGAATGGTAGGATGTACAAATGGGTGAAAGCATACTTGCATAACAGAAGAGCCCGAGTACAACTAGATGGCCTCAAGAGTAAGAAAATTCTACTGCGTCATGGCGTTCCTCAGGTAGGGGTTCTGTCCCCCACACTTTTCCTAGTCTACATCAACGACCTGGTTGCTGAACTACCACATGGAATGAAAGTGGCAATGTACGCTGAAGACCTGGTAATATGGTGCATACATGAGCATGCAACAGTGGCCACCAAACTGCTACAAAGAGCTATAGATGCCTTAACCTCATGGGCAAATAGATGGTGTGTCAGCATCAACACAGCCAAGTGCAGCACTTTGCTCTTCACCTTCTCTCCCAAATAAAAAGCTGGTGTCATCAAGATAAATGAAGAGCTCCTGAGAGAAGATAAACAACCCACCTATCTCGGAGTTACATTCGATGATAGGCTGACATGGAAGCAGAACATCAACAAGGCAGCAACAAAGGCCAGGAGGAAGTTAGCCATCCTGAAAAAACTAAGTGGAGCCACATGGAGAGCCAGCGGGAAAATACTTAGTAAAGTTTACCAGCAGGGCATACGACCACACCTGGAATATGGGTCAGCTGCGTGGTGTCCAGCATCAAACACCACATTACAAGAGCTAGATAAGGTGCAAAACCAGGCGCTTAGGGTCATCACGGGGGCAATGAAATCAACGCCTATAGTGGAGATGGAGAAAATGGGGAGGATACAAGCACTGAGAGAACGCAGAGACACGAAAGTGCTAACACAGGCAGAAAAGCTCCTCTGTATGCCGAGCCATCCAATGAGGGCAGATTCCAAAACCTAGCAATGGGGCGATTGAAAAGAAGCAGCTTTATCCACCAGGCCAAACGATTTCGTAGACAAACCTCAGACCTGCCTGAAGTTGAAAGCCCCCTAAAGTCTGTGCCAGAACAAACCCCTTGGAGAGAGGAGCCTGGACTACTAGTACACATCCAGACAAAAGTGAAAGGAATATTCGACAGGGATGAACAGAACAGCGTGCAACGTAGGACAGTCACTCTCAGTTTCCTGGATGATGAATACCCAAAAGACCCTTGGGTCCGAGTATACACGGATGGGTCAGCACAGAATGCAGTAAAGAATGGAGGAGCAGGAGTGTACATAGAATACCCAAACAACACTAGGGATACGGTCAGAGTACCAACGGGGAAATTCTGTAACAACTATGATGCAGAAATCCAGGCAATCAAGGTGGCAACTGAGAACTGTTGAACACCAATCTCGGTCCACAGACTGTAGTATTCCTGACACATGCAAGATCAGCACTCCAAGCACTTCAGTCCAGAAAATTGCCAGGCATACAAGCTCTACTTTCTGAACTGTGCAACCAGTGCAGGGTCGCCATGCAGTGGATACCGTCTCATTGTGGAATACCAAGAAACAAGAGAGCGGTCCGACTGGCTAAAGAAGGTGCTGCAGACGAGCAACCGGATGTACCAGTTACGTACCATCAGAAGAAAAAGATGATCAAATCAATCAGAAAGCCACCAACACCAACACAGGATGACTACCAAGCTATGAACAGATCAGAACAAATTGTCATTCTGCACCTCAGAACAGGACACAACCGACTCCGCAGCCACATGTATACAAAATTCAAGATTAGAAATTCAGCCATGTGTACATGTGGACAGGCACCCCAGACTGCGGAGCACGTACTTCAAGATTGCCCCGAATATGATGTATTGAGGCAAACCCACTGGCCCAGAGAAACAACACTGGAAGCAAAACTATACGGACCTTTGTATGAACTACAAAAGACAGTGAAGTTTATACAAGAAACAACATTGCAGATATAGACAATATATTTCAAGCGAACGAAGGAAGAAGAAGAAGACTCTCAGTCTACGCTTCGGAAGGTCCTGAATGGATGACTACGGCAGGAATGGAAAACATCCAAACACGCCTCGAGCCTTCATGAACTAGTCTGGATCTACTGTCCAGGTCATGCAGGGGCATGTAGCAATGAGAGGGCTGACAGACTAGCCTCGAGAGCACCCATAGTAGCAACACTGGATATGGCTACGGGAAAGATACTAAGGATAATTAAAGATCGCCTATTAGAGCATGACATTGCAATATGTCACATAATTTCGGATCGATCTCTTCTTCACTACGGCAGTAATCAGTTACATTTGTTGTACGTACTGATTACCTGGAATTTCCGGGGGATCGACACATTTGATTATCTCTTATCAAACAGATATTTGGTATTTACAATCATTTGAAACTCCTTTTTTGTGATAATTCATCACATTTGCTTGGCTCTTCACAGCTTTTCGGAGATTAACGCAGGTAAAACCCATATGGGCCTGGTCAGTTTCGCATAGTTTTGTTTGCTCAAGCCGTGCCAGGCGATAAAATCACTCGCCCGCAGACGGATTTTGTGTGTGCAAGCGATGTATAAAGAGATTACTTGTCTGTGTGACACATTTTGAACAGACACGAATGACATCATCATTTCCTGTCCATTTGTTTCAGAGAAATTGCTTTAGAGGAAAGAAAGACGTTACATCTGAAACAAATTGTCGAAAGAGTGTACGAACTTGTCACTTCCATGTATGGGAGACGTGACCTTGTGCATCACGCACCGAATTTTCCATGTCGGAATAATTTTGAATTACTCCACCTAAATATGTAATTTTGAAACGATTGTCGGGGGTTCTGTGGTGGGTTTTAATGTTATTAATTGTTGTTGTTATGTTTACTTAGTGTACTGAATAAGGTCAGCTGTGAA
This sequence comes from Oreohelix idahoensis, assembly GCA_024509875.1. Taxonomy (NCBI): domain Eukaryota; kingdom Metazoa; phylum Mollusca; class Gastropoda; order Stylommatophora; family Oreohelicidae; genus Oreohelix; species Oreohelix idahoensis. The sequence continues at coordinate 20,363 of JAMPIV010021960.1, forward strand.
GGTCCCTGAGGATAACAGTTTATGTGAGTTTACAGAGTACCTTGCTACTACCACCTACGACCTCAATCAGTCTTATTCTTGACTAGTATGTCTGATAGCTACGTCTAATGTCTAGGGTAATGAAATGTGGTGTGCTGGTAATTAAATACACAAACACACACACACAAACACTAATATTAATCTCTATGATCAAGTCAATTAACACTGTGTTTAAATTTTAGAAATTACAATTTTTTCAAATTTATTTTGTCCTGAACCAAGATTTTTCTTATGGTCAGGACTTTTAAATCAATGTGAATCAATTTCAATAGAAATACATATAATCGAGTAAACACATGAAAGACTTGTACATATACATAATTTAAATTTGCTAATATTGGTACTAAAAACTAAAAGTCTTTAGGAACTAGTGCTGGATGTCGGGTCGGGGTATTTTCATCATACCAAGTCTTTAGTTAACAGTGTTCATTTGCTCTTTAAACAGGATTAATGGTGGGAAAGTTTCTTAATACACAATGGAGTTTAAATTTTAGTATATTCGTTGATGAATCTCAGCAGGCCAGGTCTATAATACTTATCTGGCCTGTGACGATTGAAGAAAGTTGTTCCTTAGGCCCACTCCTCACTTGCTCTGAGGTAATATGGTAGGCATCTCATTTTGTACAACGTTGTACTCTTCAGAACATCTGGCACTAGCACAGTGCCAGACAAAGAAACTCTGAAACCACAAAATTAGGCTAGGTCTTAACATAATACCTAATCCACCATGTTTACAAGCATTAATACATTGAAATAAAAGACAGGGTCAGATCTCTCTGACCGACCCAGCACATCTACATCAATGCTGTTATCAAGTAGCACTAGTTTCCCATTCCTCTCCTCTATGGACTGCACTGCATCTGAAATATTTTCATTAATCTCTTTTTTCCATATAATAAGGTGGGTGATATATTTCCTCCTGACCACCTGAAAAAACATCTGTACTCTACATTTCTGATAGTTCATCATATTATAATTCAACCTCTAGGCCCTGGATTCTTCTTAGATTTCTACTGCGAAGATATTTTTAGATTCTATCCGCCTTGTCTCCCCCTTGTTTACATGTAATCTTTTACTGCCTTCATCTCAAGGACGCGTCAAAATGTAACTTTAGTGAATGCAAAACTAACATCTGTTTGCTAGTCTGCCACTGAACAAATCAGTCTTTTGTCAGTAACTTCCGATTCATCTGTCCGTCCTTTTATTTGAAAGCATATTATTTATCAGGAAAAGATAAGCTCTTAAACTAGCTAATTTTTGTGATTCTAAACCTATTAATAACGAATTCCATATTTTTTCCATGTTATCCAACCTATGCATGTCTTTTTGCACTAACTTCAAGCTAAATACGAGATTCTCCCGTAGTACGTGGGAATTACGTCATTTTAGATAAGAGCTAAACCTGTTTTCGTGACCCAGTTGACTTCATGTTCTTACTTTTACATCGTATTTCAAATAACTAGCTACAAGTTCGCGCGTATGCTAGGCTTTGATTCAAACGCGTGCCGACGGCATCATTTTTTTCTTCCCTCCTTTTCTTACCCCGTCTAAACGAATAGGCCTTTCGCGTCCCCATGTTATAAATAGTTTTTTTTTTCAATGACACTAGAAAACGATGGTACGGTCTACCACAATCAACGCGCTTGTGGCGTGGGCGAAGATGCAGCAGCGTATCTTAACTATATTTTATCCCTACATTTTATTTTAACTTTTATATTTATAATGGAGGATTTTATTGCTGTATCAATGTATTTCACCACACATCTCCCCACTTGAGAACATGCACTAATGCAAGTTCCAAAACCAGTGATACACATAGATAAAATTAACTCCTTACGCCTGCTGAATACTCTAAATTTGATCACAGGGGTGTGTAGTGGTTTTTGATGTTATTGTATGTTTGTTATGTTACCTAGTGTACTGTATGAGGTCAGCTGTGAAGGCTCCTGAGATAAAAGTTTATGTGAATTACAGGAGGCCTTTCCGCTACCACTTACGACCTCAAACAGACTTGTTTTACTATAATGAATGTTAGCTACGTTAAAAAGTCTAGGGTACTGAAATGTAATGTGTAGTGAATATAATATACAGACACACACATGTAATTATTAAGTCTAATAATAATAATAAACTCTACAATACACTGAACTAACTCTGGTTGTTATGGTTTTAGTTTTAACAATTTTTTAAATTTATTAGTTCTGAACCAAGTTTTATTTTGGTCAGAACATATGTAATGATATGAATTTATTAATGAAATGCATAAATATGTGGCATAATAAAATGTAATTTGTGTACATAGGTATATTATAAGACTGGTTAATATTACTATTATTTATAATGTCTTTGGGAGAACTAGCACTGGATGTTTCGTTGGAGTGGCGTCATCACGCCCAATCTGTGAATACAATAATCATTGTCCATTGACTTATGGAATGAAGTAAATGTTATATTTCTCAATATTTATTTATTTAGTTGATGGTGGAATAGTTGTGAATCTCCAGCAGGCCAGGTTTTCACTTATTTCGCCTGTGACGATCTGGTACAGGAGTCTGGTGGCCCACTCCTCTCCGTAGCTGGAGTACAATGTTAGGCTTCACTGACACCAATGTTAGGCTGCACAGGCACACGCTTGTGTATTTTTACAAGAGCATTTGGCACCACTTTAGTGCCAAAACAGAAACTTCTGAAACAAAATTTTGTGCCATGTGTCAGTACTCTATCTACTGAGCCACTCTTACACACAACACCACACAACAACATTACACAGACTGGGTCAGATCTCTCTGACCAACATAGCACATCCTACCCAGTTTTTTTCACATAGTACCAGTTCCCCAACACTGCATTGCATCTGAGATATGTTCAATAGTTTCCTCTTTCATTCAATAAGATGGGTGATATGTTCCCACTGATCTCAATAATAGATCCGCCTTCCATAGTCTTAGTTAGGCGTCCATATATATATTTGTTTGTCTCTAGACCCTGGACTGCGGCTGGGGACCTAGAGCAAGCACTTACTTGTCGTAGTCATTTTCTTTTTGATATGGCAGTATCAATCACTCAAAATATTAAAATAAACAAGAGAAATGCTTTTATCCTTACCACAATTCGAAATTGAGAACACAGTTACTTAATACTAGCAAAACTCAGCTGAGCTGCTGGCTAGAGTATGGCGTCCCACTGAATTTTATGTATTATTCCTGGAAAACACCACTAGCAGTTAAGAGCTGTGTTATAGGACAGACTTCTATCGAATGGCACAAATGTGCGTCTCTATCTTGTTAATATACAAATGTGTTGGCCAATCAGATCGAAAGACCAAGCTTTTTAATTTGAATTTTGAAAATAAAGTCAAAAGTACATCTCAGTTTCTCAAATGTACGTCGGTCACATTTTGGCTTTTCCCCAATTTCACTTGTTGTTTTAGGCTAACTACATGTAAAAACGACACAAACCTGCTTCCTAAGTTATTTTTAGCCACTATCTCCCGACTTTGCCCCGCTAGTTTATTACAGTTTGAATTTTGCATTTTCTTGTCTCAAGGACGCAAAAAGTGACTTTTAGTGAAAGTATGCACAACAATACTGTTCGCTAGTCTGATAGGAACAATACGGTCTTTTGTCAATATCTTCCTTGTTATCTGTCCGTCTGTATAAATAAAAGTATATTATTTGTCAGCTTACGATGGGCTATCAAACTAGCTAGGTTTTATTTTCATAACTTTATTATTAACGAAAACCTTACTTTTCTCAAGGTTAGTTTTTGAATTTTGTTTTGAACTTTTAGTTATGGCATTTGCCGCTATATTCGAACAAAACAACCAAGTACGGTAAAACGTCTAAGATACGACTGTTTCTAACAAGAGCTAAGGTCTTTTCTGTCCATTTCCTTACATTGTGTTAACTAGTGGCGTAATTTTTTCCTTTAAACTACAAATTGCGTCTTTTTGCCTTTCTAGATTCAAACACGTATTAAGACCGTCATAATGATTTTTATCTCCGTTTCCCTCCCGTCTAAAAGGGTACCGTTTTGTCTGCATGTCTACTTGTTAGTTTCAATGGCGGTAGGAAATGCTGGCATAGGCGAGCATGTCTCCTAGTATCTCACGCATTATTTTATCCCTACATGTTATCTTTATAATTGGAGATATTTTAACGTTGTATCACGGTAAATTCATCACAGGGTGCCTACTGAGGAAATCTGCACCGACTTTCTGTGACCCCGGAATATATTCAATGGTAAATTGATATGGCTGTAATAATAACGACCATCGTAATAATCTGGCATTTTCATGCTTGGCCTGTGATAAGAATACGAGAGGCTGATGATCCGTTTGGACCACGAATGTTCTACCATATAGATAGATAGATTTGGAACTTTTTTATCGCCCAGATTAACGCTAAACACTCTTTTTCGCTTGTGGAATAGCCTTGTTCCGCTTTGTTCAACTTGCGGCTAGCATACGCGACTGGGTTCAGTTCCCCATTGGGTGAAGAGAACCTTTGCAACAAAGTAGCCCCCAGGCCCACATTGCTGGTGTCCGTTCTCACCACAAAATCCTGAGTCAAATCAGGCATTTTGAGAATAGGCTTGCTAGTGAGTTTTTCCTTTAACTCTTGGAATGCCAATTCACACTGCGCTGACCAAACAATTTTATCTGGATTTCCCTTGCGAGTCAAGTCAGTCAGAGGAGCACATATAGAGTTAAAATTTTTGATATATTTTTGGTAAAAACCACACAACGACATGAATGATCGCACGTCTTTCTTTGTTTGTGGTCTAGGTGCTCTTTGCAATTTTTCCAAGTTCTTGGGGTCAGGGGTCATGTTACCCTGATATACAGTATGTCCCAAGAATTCCAACCCTTTGCATCCAATACAACATTTTGTTGGTCTAGCAGTCAAGTTTGCTTCTCTGAGCCAATCAAATAGCATATTCAGAGAGTTAACGTGTTCTTCAAATGTTTCTGTATCGATGAGGATGTCATCCATGAAATTCGTGATACATGGATTATTCAAGGGATCCAACAATTTGCGCATCATCCTAGAAAATACACTCGGAGCATTTTCCAATCCAAATGGCAACATGTTGAATTCATAATGCCCTTCCGAGGTGCTAAACGCTAAATACGGTCTAACCTCAGGCTTCACTGGAATCTGGTAATAGCCTTTGCTAAGATCCACCTTCGAAAAATATTTTGCCTTGTTCAGTCTGGCAAATAACTGTTTTGTGTCCGGTAATGGATCCACCTGACCTTCTGTGACAGCATTCAGTTTCCTGTAATCTATGCACAGTCTATGTTCCCTAGACGGTTTCCTCAACAAAACTACACTAGAGCTATAAGGAGATTCACTGTGAGAAATAATCCCTTCTTTCAACAAATAATCTATCTCCTCTTTCAATGCTTTCTCCTTAGCGAACGGAACAGAATAGGCTCTCACACAGATTGGTGTTGAGTCTACCAGCTTCATATCATACTCTAGCAAATTAGTATGCCCCGGTTTGTCTGTTAACACATCTGTATGTTCCTCCAGAACCTGTTGAACTCTCTCCCTCTGATTTTTAGTCAGGTGCTTACTGACTTTTACCTGTGCGGCTGTCTCACAGGTGTGTAAGGGGTATTCATGTGAGGTGAGTGGTTCCTTTTTCATTTCGGTTGCGATAGCCAAGGTCAGTAAAGGTGTGCCTTCCTGGATTTGTCTGTCCTGATACTTCTTTAAAAGGTTCCCATGATATATTTTCTCCTTCCCCTTTTTGTCAATTTTATAATTTGTTCTAGACACCTTCTCTAGAACTGTATATGGACCTTGCCATCCAATTTGCAACTTATTATTGCTGCCGGGTAGTAGAAGAAGTACTTTCTCTCCCACGGCTAATTCTCTGTCCTTTGCTTTCCTATTAAAATAAGCTGCATGTTTCTTCCTGGCTTGTCTGAAATTATCATTTGCCAGTTTCCATCCAGCTTTCAGACGAGTGGTCAGCTCGTTCACATAGTTATATGATGAGGTAACAGTTTCCTCTGCCTTCTCATCTGTCCACGTCCTTAACAAGGCTTCCAATGGACCTTTTATTGGCCTCCCAAATAACAGGGTTGCGGGTGCCATCCCGGTTGAACTATGTGGTACTTCCTGGTACGCAAACAACGCAGCGGACAAAAATTGATCCCACATATATCAGGTTTCTCATGTGCCAGCTTTCTCAGGATAGAAATGAGAGTCCCATTGAACCTCTCTACCTGGCCGTTCCCTTGTGGATGGTACGGGCTGCAATGAAAGTGTCTGGCTTGAAATAGCTTAAAAACTTCTTCCGTTACTTTCCCCTTGAACTGTGAGCTATTATCAGTCAAGATTTGATGCGGGAATCCTAATCTTGTGAATATTGTAAGTAATGCCTCTGCCACGTGTTTCGAATTGATTGACGACAGGGCTACCGCCTCTCCCCACATAGAACATGTGTCCACCAGAGTAAGGATGTAACTGTTCCTCCTCTTGGTCCGAGTGAGAGGTCCCACAATATCCACTGCAACCCTCTCAAAAGGTGTTCCCACTATGGGCATTTCCCCTAAAGTTGCAGGAGCAGTCCAATGCTTTGGAGCTACCCTTTGACATTCTGGACAGGATTTTACATATCTTTTTATATCTTCCGTTATCCCTGGCCAGAAGTAATGACAAGCTATACGCTGTCCTGTGGCGCTGATCCCCATGTGACCACTGAAGGGAATTGCATGCCCTAGTTCCATCACTTTCTCCCTATATGAAGTAGGAAGAACCAGCTGGTTGTGACCATTTGTTCCAGTTCCGGCCTTCCTGTATAACAATTTGTTCTTCATATAATAATCTACCCTTGCTTGGAGGTGTGTGGCATTTGGACAATTTTTTAAAACATGGCTTGAGTGTCCTATCCTCAGCTTGCGCCTTCCTCATCTCCTCTGGATGAGCATTTATAGGTTCACCTTCTTCCTCCTTTGACTGTGACCTGGTCTGCACTGTCGCCATAATCACAGGTCTCTTGGGATTCCCCAAGAAGACGTATCCACACCCCAATATCAGAGGGTAGATGGGTTCATCTATCACTGCTGCTCTGATTTCTCCTTCCACATAGCGAGTTTTCACCGTTATCCTTGCGATGGGAAGTGTCTTGAGTGGTATGTCCTTATTCGCCCCTTGTATTTCCACTGTTTCGGTGGTATACTGACCTGGGTTCACTAGGCTAGACCTCACAACTGAATCAAAATCCAAACCTTTATCATATAGGCACCTTATGGCGACCCTGTTACAAACAACATCCGCACAAACTGGGGGGTGATAAGGTTCCTGCTGTCCAGTAGGTTTAACCTTTAATCTCTGGTTCCCCGATTTCATTGCAGCAATGTTAGAAGGTTTCCTTTTACAAACTTCGGTGTTATGGTTGTCCTTCCTACACCATTTACACCACCTCTTTCCTTGGTTAAAAGGTTTTCTTTCATTATATTTTTGGTCATTGAACTGTGAGTTTCTATCACGATAATCATTTCGTGGCCTATCAAAGTTTGTCCTACCTTTGTTACCTTGTTCTTTGGTATCAAATTTATTAAAGTGCTGTGTGGCCTTAAAATTCTCTATATGTTTCTTTTTAGTGCCAGCTACCTCTGCCGGGGCTGCTTGATACCTCTCAGCGACATTCAATACTTCACCCAACCTCTCTGCACCTTGTTCCATGAGAAACTTTCTCAGGTCGGGAGCCATGGACTCTCTTAATTGCTCTATCATGATCATTTCTTTAAGATCTTGGGTCTTCCCCAGAGCAGTCCATTTCTCCAAATAGGTTTCCAGTCTGGCAGAGAATTGGTGGTATGTCTCCCCAGAAAAAAGCTTGGCATTTCTAAACTTCTTACGATAAAATTCACCATTCTTTTCATATCTTAATAACAGAGCCTGCTTTAGCATGTCATAATTGTCTTGGTCGTCTCTATTCATTTTTGCAAACACTTTATAAGATGTTCTCCTAAGCCCCTGGGATAACTTTAGGCTCCACCTTTCTCTCTCTAACCCATACGTAGTAGCCAAAAGTTTAAACCTACTTAGAAAATTTCTATGTCATCGTCTTTCTCAACAAAATGGTCTAAATGAAAGCCCATAGCTGAGGTTGAGGCTCCCTGACTAGCAGTGGCATCGGGGGTAAAGGGGCTGGCACCATTTTCAGGAGCATGGCCTTGAAATTCCAACTCCCTTAGTCGTAACTCGTGCTCCCTTTGTAATCTCTTCTCCTCCTTTTCTGCTTCCCTTTCAGCAGCCTGTCTCTTTTCCTCTCTTTCAGCAGCCTGTCGCTTGTCTACCCTTTCAGCTTCCATCTTCTTCTCTTCCAATTGGAGCCGCTTTATTTCAGCCACCCTATCTGCCTCCAATGCCCTAGCCTCCTTGTCAGCCTCAATCTGCAGCCTCTTAAGTTCTTTGTCAGCCTCAATTTGTAACCTCTTCTCTTCAGCTAACCTCCTATCTTCCCTTTCAATATACTTGTCGCATTCTGACGTTACATATTGGATCAAAACCTGACCCTCCATATTCATTTCTTTAGCAGTCAGCACAGCAGCCGTTCTGAATTTGGCTAGATCTGCCATCCTGTATCACACAACTCTAATAATGTTCTAAGATAGATTACAAAACTCTAATTAACAAAGTGACACTCTACTTAATTAATTACTACTGGCTGTGCAGATTCATCAACTCTTACTTTCCACCTTAAATATTTCTTATGAATAACTTTTAATTTTAGGGACACTGTTCAATTTATACAAACTTATACCCCAATAGTTTAAATCCCGGACTAGCCCCCAATATATGTGGTGGGTTTTGATGTTATTAATTGTTGTTGTTATGTTTACTTAGTGTACTGAATGAGGTCAGCTGTGAAGGTCCCTGAGGATAACAGTTTATGTGAGTTTACAGAGTACCTTGCTACTACCACCTACGACCTCAATCAGTCTTATTCTTGACTAGTATGTCTGATAGCTACGTCTAATGTCTAGGGTAATGAAATGTGGTGTGCTGGTAATTAAATACACAAATACACACACACACACAAACACTAATATTAATCTCTATAATCAAGTCAATTAACACTGTGTTTAAATTTTAGAAATTACAATTTTTTCAAATTTATTTTGTCCTGAACCCAGATTTTTCTTATGGTCAGGACTTTTAAATCAATGTGAATCAATTTCAATAGAAATACATATAATCGAGTAACACATGAAAGACTTGTACATATACATAATTTAAATTTGCTAATATTGGTACTAAAAACTAAAAGTCTTTAGGAACTAGTGCTGGATGTCGGGTCGGGGTATTTTCATCATACCCAGTCTTTAGTTAACAGTGTTCATTTGCTCTTTAAACAGGATTAATGGTGGAAAAGTTTCTTAATACACAATGGAGTTTAAATTTTAGTATATTCGTTGATGAATCTCAGCAGGCCAGGTCTATAATACTTATCTGGCCTGTGACGATTGAAGAAAGTTGTTCCTTAGGCCCACTCCTCACTTGCTCTGAGGTAATATGGTAGGCATCTCATTTCGTACAGTGTTGTACTCTTCAGAACATCTGGCACTAGCACAGTGCCAGACAAAGAAACTCTGAAACCACAAAATTAGGCTAGGTCTTAACATAATACCTAATCCACCATGTTTACAAGCATTAATACATTGAAATAAAAGACAGGGTCAGATCTCTCTGACCGACCCAGCACATCTATATCAATGCTGTTATCAAGTAGCACTAGTTTCCCATTCCTCTCCTCTATGGACTGCACTGCATCTGAAATATTTTCATTAATCTCTTTTTTCCATATAATAAGGTGGGTGATATATTTCCTCCTGACCACCTGAAAAGAAACATCTGTATTCTACATTTCTGATAGTTCATCATATTATAATTCAACCTCTAGGCCATGGAACAGTCGGCTGGGGACCTAGAATAAGTACTCACTTGTCGTAATCATTTTTCATTATATGGCAGTATCACTCACTCAGAATTGTTAAATAAAAAGGTTAATAATTTCTGCCTTACCACAATTCAAAATGAAAACACACAGGTACGTTGAAAATAGCACAAACTCAGCTGAGCTGCTGGCTAGACTAGGGCGTCCCACTACTATTAGCACATATATTCAATGGACGACAAACTTCTTAGCCTCAACGATCTGCTTGTATGGACAGTCTTCAACAAAATGGCAACTAGCCGGCAAATTTTCCAATAATCTTAACTGTTTCGTTCAATGAGAGTACTTCCCCTCTAGAATTTAAAATTTCAAAAATAAATGTCCAATTTTTGGTCAAATGTGTAGTGTATTTCTGTCGAACTTGTCTTTTCCCAAAAATGGACTTGGTTTTGGCCTAACACTAAAAAAACTATTCAAATTTTCTCTCACTCACTTCTTAGATTTCTACTGCGAAGATATTTTTAGATTCTATCCGCCTTGTCTCCCCCTTGTTTACATGTAATCTTTTACTGCCTTCGTCTCAAGGACGCGTCAAAATGTAACTTTAGTGAATGCAAAACTAACATCTGTTTGCTAGTCTGCCACTGAACAAATCAGTCTTATGTCAATAACTTCCGATTTATCTGTCCGTCCTTTTATTTGAAAGCATATTATTTATCAGGAAAAGATAAGCTCTTAAACTAGCTAATTTTTGTGATTCTAAACCTATTAATAACGAATTCCATATTTTTTCCATGTTATCCAACCTATTCATGTATTTTTGCACTAACTTCAAGCTAAATACGAGATTCTCCCGTAGTACGTGGGAATTACGTCATTTTAGATAAGAGCTAAACCTGTTTTCGTGACCCAGTTGACTTTATGTTCTTACTTTTACATCGTATTTCAAATAACTAGCTACAAGTTCGCGCGTATGCTAGGCTTTGATTCAAACGCGTGCAGACGGCATCATTTTTTTCTTCCCGCCGTTTCTTACCCCGTCTAAACGAATAGGCCTTTCGCGTCCCCATGTTATAAATATTTTTTTTTTCATTGACACTAGAAAACGATGGCACGGTCTACCACAATCAACGCGCTTGTGGCGTGGGCGAAGAAGCAGCAGCGTATCTTAACTATATTTTATCCCTACATTTTATTTTAACTTTTATATTTATAGTGGAGGATTTTATCGCTGTATCAATGTATTTCACCACAGGTTCGAAATGGAGGAACCACAAAATTCCTGATTGGACCCTGCCTAAATCGTAAACAAAGTACTGCGGGGGAGGCGAAGTGCAATATAACCTGACGCTTTTGCAGTTTTAAGACACTGTGAGAATCGCTTGCCAAGACGAAAATTAGACCGGCCTTTGATGGAGCATTTTGTAGGACTTAAACAGCACAGGAAAACTCTACAATTTTAAAAAGGAAAACCAGAATCTGAGGAATCTGAAACACGGAGTCAAAGTGGGAATTTATTGTTAAAGTAACGACCCCAAAAAACACGTTTAAAAGGCATCTGCAAATGTCTTAGCCTACTTCTCTGAGCAAACAGTCTGCGAGTGAAAATTTGTTTAGTGATTCCAGCTGAGGGCACTATCTCTGGAACAAGAATGGTACAAGTGGCCTGAAATCGAAGCTAGACACCATCATCAGACGGAGATTAAAGACGAGGGACCAACTTTTTAGACACTCCCTGACACTTTTGGGAGCGTGCTGAGCCCTACAGACTTGACCAGAGACGAGCGGGATCAGCGATCCAGTCTACCAAAAACCAAACCATCAGAAGGAACAGAACCATCACTGACAGCTAAGTAACACATAAAAGCTGCCAAGTGACCTCCTTTACAAACTACCATTACATCACAACAGTGATGATAATTTTTCTGATTTAAATAAAAAAAGAAAATGTTTTGCCTCGTTTTGGCGAGACGCGTCCCGTTCAACCAAGTCGGTTATTTTATGGCGCATCTCCACATATTAAAGACCTTCAGGTCTGATTCATTTATTGATAAATAATTATTCATTTTTTAAAAAAACCTTGTTAAAACCTAAACGATTATTAAATCTGTTTTTTGTAAATGTACAGATTTAACGTCGATTTAGTCAATTTGAATGTACTGCATGTTTGTCTCAGTCAATTTACTAAATACACTCTAAACAGAGCTATACCAGAATAAGAAGAATTTCACTGAGTAAATTTTTTTTTCTTTTTTTTTTTTCCTTAACCAGCGGCACTTGGGCTTTCAGCCCTTCGGCCCAATGACATGTCATTGCGAGGCTTCGCTCACTGACAGGGTGGGGGCTTGAATGAGCTCAAACTAAACATTGCATAAATCTTCATAAAAGGCGGCGGATCAGATATAAGTTAACAATTGCCCTGCCCAACGCAGCATGTTCCTGACTTCTGAAATATCTTTTGAACACTCTCTTGAGATAGAAGCATCATTATCCTACTATCTACAGCTCTGCCAAGAGTAATCTTGTGCGAAAGGAGACACATTTGAAGACCAATATTAGATACTCTTGCGTTTTGGCCACTGTTGGACCACTACTGCAAAGCAGGGGAGGCAATTCCGTGACACAATAGATGAATTGACATGGCTAAGACTGTTGGAATTTGGCATTGTACGTAAGACTATCAAGGATGGACGTATGAGAAGATGGAGCCGTCTTATGTGTCGCGGGTGTTGTTTCCCCTATCCCTGTAGTAGTCTTCTAACAATGGACCAGCTTTGAGTACAAAGATGAAGGTATTCAAAGGTATCAACTTTCGCTCCAGATTACTCTTGGCAAAGATATAAAAAGAAGATGATCGCTTCTATTTCAGGGAGTCTCACAGGAATTTTTAGAATGGCAAGAATAACAACTGAGTCAACTACGTCGCTATAACCCTAAAATTCTGCGCCTACTACTTTGAGAAAAGGTTTCGACTCGTATTTTAGAAGGCCCCCCCTCCCCCTCCCTTCTCTTCCCCCCTCCCCCCTCCCGAGCTGAAGATGATTCAACAAAAAAGAAATTCGTTTTATAGCTCTATGTAGATAAGTATTTTTAAAAAATAGGAGTAATGCGGACGCAGACTTAAAATTCACTCGATAGTGATTAATTTAACTCTAGATTTATATTTACATATAAACGTGTTTAATAATCAATTATTGGTTAACAAAGTAAAATAAATAAAGGCGTTTTATCAAAACAGAACAATCAGAAGTATCTTCATCGGAAGAACTTAGTTGTTGGTGAATGAGAGAACAAAACTGTCAATTTGTGGTGCTAGTGTTCAACTTAGCTGACGGGGTGATGTCAGTTGGAGTCGGGGCCGTCACTGCTGGTTTCCCGTAAAGTTTTGGACTGTTCCTTTTTGCAGCAAGGCCGGAGTAGCTACTCAGTTTGCTTCGTCACGTGTTCTCAAGACCCGTCTGTTGTCGGTGCCTAGCATTGACTTCAGGCAATTGGTACCAAAGACTGAAAGGAGACAAATGTCTCTTTTGAGTATCGGGTCTCCTTATATAAACATCAGGTGACCACCGATTCCATCCACCATTTCATCTTCCTCAGAACTTTTGCCCCTATCCCAGAGCATTTAATCTGAACCCATCGAGTCTAATGAAAGTGTTTTTGGACAGTGGAAGACGACAAATGAAACATTCTACACATAAATAAATATACTTATAAAGCTTACTAACATATTGGCATACTGAATATATACACCATGGTATCATCGTTCACTCCCTGCTCCCTACGGAGTCTGGGGCCGCCTCTACTACTGGTTCCTTAGGGGGAAACCCACAAGAAGAAGTCATCAGCTCTTTCAGGTGGTTTATGTGGCAAGTTACTTTAAGTGATGAGGTTGACAGTCCCATATGCAACTGTGAATCCACAAGCAATTTATACACGTCAAATGCAAATATATAATGATAAAATACACATTTTACAACTTACCCCAATAGATATATATCCTGACATGATGCACAGAAAATGACATAATATGTCCGGCAACAGTTTAAAATGCCGTAGACCTTCAGGTGGGGTAGGTGTCTAACTGGGCCCTAGAACTTGGGCTTATTCTATATTGGGGTCCTAAATATTACGCGTTCTTGGCTATGATTTTCTCCTTAGTGAAGAGGGAAAATAGTGCTAAAATCTTACAATGTTCTAGTTTATAAGCGGAATGTTTGTTCCCACAGATGTTGCTTCCAATAAGGGAATGTTATATTCATGTTTAAGCTGACGAAGTCTCCTCCCCCCCCCTAGCCCCCAGCCCCCCCCCCCCCCCCCCCCCCCCCCCCCCCCCCCACCCCCCCCCCCCGAAACGTCCATTATCTATTATTGTCAAGATGTAAACCTAACCACTGTGTTGTTTATTTCAGAATCTTCCAGACCGAGTTCCTCATCTCCCAGATCACCCACCAGCTGTAATCGGCCATACTGCGACAGCGTCGTCAGCCACAGCCATTATATCCCAAGACACTACTCGCCAGAGCAGCGGCCTCAAGCGTTTCCGACGCCACCACTTCAAAATTTTGACGTGTACAACAACAGCAGAATCTGTCAGAACCAATTTACATCAGAAGATGAGAACTCTTCCTCGTCATCGTTGACATTATTACCATCCTCAGATCAGTCTCAGAACCGTGCATCTCCATTACAGCAGCTACATTTATCCCCAGCTTCATCACCAGAAAATGCCACAACATCACCTTCAGGATACTACCCAGTTGCTAATTCAGCTGACGGTGAGAGAAAAACTGAAATCACAGATTCAAACATGGACATCGCTGCAGATTACGGGTAACACATGTTTCTTTTTATTCTTTTTATCCTTCTTCCTTTTCTTCTTCTTTCTCTTTCTTCTTCTTCCTCTTCTTTCTCTTCTTCTTGCCTGGTGGCATAGGCAATCATGTCTCTCCACAACTTCTAGTCTCCAGTATTGTTTATCAATTTTGTTGTTGACTTCTGTCCATGCCGTCAAAAGAATATGCCCAGTTTCTTCTGTCTTTGTCATCCTCTATTTTTCTTTTTCCTTCAACCTTTCACGATATATTTCAGTTTTATTCTTCTCAAAACAAAGTGGATTGCTTCCTTCTAACATGACCAATGAGCTTCCTTTGCAAATTGTCCTCCATCAAGACACCCTTATTACTCATTTTAGCTTTCTATTGTATTTCTAACATTCTTCTGTAAAACCACATCTCCGTGGCTTCTAATGCGTTTCCTGCTTGTTTATTAACTGTCCATGACTCACTTCCGTTTGTCATGATTGGTTTTATGCAAAAGTACATCCATTGAAAAAAAGTTGTTCCATAAAATACATGTTATTTTATGGAATGTTACTTTTGTCTGGGTTATTATACTCTTCACTTCTCAGATGCATCTTCCAAACGATGTTATTAATGTGCACAGGAATGTAACACGTGCTATTACATACATATATCTTACCGCGCACACACTAACATAAAGCTATTAACACAATCACACCCAGGCACAGCCACACACACATATATTTATGCACATGCCCATACATTTTTATGTGTTAAGATGACCATTACGTGTTGCTGTTTTTTTTTTTCTATTTAGACTAGGCCTTTATTGTTACTCTCTGTCATTATTATATCAATCATTTCCTGCAACTACTTTTCACTGTTTGCTATTAAGACTCTATTCAGGGCCGACCTGAGGCCGATTTCACAGATTCCTCCTCATCCCGTGTCTAGAGGTCCCCTGTGAAGGACATTTATAAAAGTCAGACTTGTGCAGGAAAACGAACTTGTTTTAACGCTAAAATCAGCAGACTAAAAAGCTGTATCCATGTGTCTGTGTGTTTGTGTGCTTCCTTTGTGAAGATCTGGAAACATAAAGTCTTTTCCTCAGTTTGATTATAGAAGCCTTTTTAAAATTCTTTAGATTCTTGTATACAATACGTGACCTACAGCATTTCGACCTTTATTTATAGCATTTCGAATCTTCTGCAGCCTCAGGAGAGAAATTTCTAGATATAAAAATCAAATTAAAGCATATCTGCGATCTACAGTGATGGAAGACCGATTAAGTAGTTTGACAGTCAAATCAATGCAAAGTAATAAAGAGGTTAAAATTTGGCAAGATGCTGAAACATTTTGCCGCTGAAAAAAAAAAATGGATATTTAGTTTAAAAAAAAAAAAATATAAAGATGAGGTTCCTATTAAGAAACGTGATATTTAGGATATATAACACGCTGTATATATTATATTATTTATTATTATTTGTATAGTTGTGGAAAGTAAATTATTCATGGGGGAAAAGAACGTTTTTTTTTTTTACGTGTTTGTTTAGTCATCCTTGCATGGACCTCGTCTAAACTGTTTGAAATGAACCCTGCACTTCCTAAAGCCGGCAATGACTCTATCACCAGTTTATCCCAAGTTGTCTATATTATGTCAACTAACTGACACTCCTGGCATATCCTTTATAAATGTCCTTATATTTTCATAGCATAAATAGAACAATGGAGCTTCAGAGCTTGATGAATCGCTTCACTAAAGCATGCAAGGACTTTGGCCTCACAATAAGTCTAAAGAAAACGAATGTGCTGAACGAACGAACGAACGAACGAACTTTATTTTCAAAGGGTTAAGAATTGGGCACGCAGGCCCGTCTGACATTCTGCTGAGTCAGGATGTGGGTGCTGCACCAGTTATCACTATCGATAACTATGAATTGGCACTTCACATACCTAGGGTCTACCATCAATGACAAACTCTCACTGGATACAGAAATCGACAGCCGCATTGGCAAAGCTGCAGCTACCTTTGCCCGCCTCACATCGCGTGTTTGGGGAAACTCTAAACTCACAATGAAGACCAAAGCTGCGGTATATAATGCCTGCGTCACCAGCACACTCCTATATGGCGGCGAGACCTGGACGACCTATGCTAAGCAAGAAAGAAGGCTCAATACCTTCCATTTGCGGTGTCTACGCCGCATCCTCGGCATCTCGTGGAAAGATAAAGTGACAAATGTCGAGGTGTTGTCACGTGCTGGCCTTCAAAGTATGTATACGCTGCTTAGACAGCGCAGACTTCGCTGGCTTGGCCATGTTCGCCGCATGGAAGATGGTCGCATCCCAAAAGATATCTTCTACGGACAATTAGCAGATGGCAAGAGAACAATTGGGCGACCACAGCTGAGGTTCAAAGATGTGTGCAAGAGAGATATGAGGGCACTGGACATGGATCCAGCAACATGGGAGGATGAAGCTGCCGATCGCACTAAGTGGCGATGCTATTTACGGCACCACCTCAGATTGGGCGAAGAGAGGCTCACACAAGAAGCAGAGGTGAGGAGAAAACGTCGAAAGGAGCACCAGGAAAATAAGCAGCTGAGGGCTGCCACCTCAGTAGCGCATTCCCATAGTCAGTTATGACTGAAGGGGCTATTATTATTATTATTATTAGATTACAGCATACATTTCAGCCTAACACTCTGTTTTGTCTCCTTAAAATTGTCTGTTTGTTTGCCAGTTCTTATAGTTGTGTGCTGTTTGTTGCCAATACATGTTATTTGTATTTTTAGTCTTTGCTTTCGACTTTCAATATTTATAACATTTTGATAATTTCCTCAAGTTCCACCTTGTTAAATGCCTCCGTGTAGTATGTAAGACACAAGCTGTAGTTTTTTCAATTAATGGTCTTATAATTATGTATGACGTTGTTTATGCCTTAATCTTCTACAAATCTACAATGTCCATCACCAATGTCCACGCCGGTCTGCAGGTCTCAACGAGAATACACAGAGAACGAAAGTGGGATAGATGAAGATGACGGCGGGAAATCTAGAAAGATTAGGAGAAGTAGAACAACGTTTACAACTTTTCAGGTACATTGCTTTTATCATTTTAACTGTCATCGTTGAGATCGCCAGTTTTCGTCATAACCAGGAACTCTTAAAAGACGCTGACCAAAAACTCCTTCACTCAGCTCTGTCCTGTATTACTTGTTTTTGTCATTCTGCCTTCGTGAAGTTCAGCCGTGAAGTTTATTCTCCATGTTTTCTTCTATACTCTTGTAGGAGTCCAACCCACAGCCTGTTCAGTCGTCCTTTTTTTTTTCAAGTGTAGTACTTTCATCGTCACAATTATCGTCTCACACTTTATCATCATTAAAATTATGTTACGTTTATTGCAATTCTTACTCACAGTTTCAAACATTGTTGTCAATGCACCCACGGACACAGTTTTGGAATCTCCAAAATCTCAGAGGAATGAAATGGAGTTTCACTAGAATAGACTTATTCTCACATATCCTTATCAGTTATAACTGCCGTGAAGAACCATAAAGACAATGAGTTAGACAGCCTTCAATGGAAGACAGCTATACATTCAAGGGAATGAAAGTATAGCATATTCCTGACCACGCAAGATATAATAATCAAATGCAGCAGCAGATGGACTTGCCAAAAATGAGCTAGTTAACATCAAACTATGGACAGAAGAACATGTCCAGATATAAAAGCTAACTTCAAAAATAGCTTCAAAGAAAAATCGCACAGAAAGCCCAGATTTAGATAAAACAGAAATATACAATGCCTTACCAATGATAGGAAACTCTATACAGAGCGATACAACAGGAGGCAATCAAGTTGTATCATAGAGTTTTCAATCATTGGTAAGGCTTTGTATACTTCTGTTTTATCTGTCACCAAGAAGAAATCAAGTCAACATTTTCAGACTGAGCAGCGGCCACTAAAGACATTAATGCCGCCTGTTCGGCAAATTAAAAACTGTATAGACAGACGTGGCCATGTCAAGAACAAAGCAGACTGGAAAACACGTCCACACTGGTTCTTGATTCCACAAGAGGAGATAATTGACAGCATGTCCTTCACCAACTTCTTCGCGAGAGAACGTGTATTGCTATGAGAGAAGACTGAGGCAGACCGCCAAGTTTATTAGAGAAATGGATGTTGTTATTTGAGAGCGAACAAAGACGTTTACTAGGACACATAATAATTCGTCAACATTTTAAAATTAGTTTTTACTGGAACAAATCAACACAAAATAACAACAGAATTTAACAAAATAAATAGATTATTAACAATGCTAAATTCAGTACTTTTACCCTTTGCTTGGATCATTGCATGCCATTACGAAACGTCTTTGTCATCGATTAACTATCATGAAGCTCATGAAGGTTTTTTTTTCACCATTTTTGTTCATTAACAACCCGGCTCAACCCATGATGGGTTATAGTTTGGGAATGTAGTGTCATTCTACCAATCATGTGTTTTTTTTTTTTTCTTATCCAGCGGCACTTGGGCTTTCAGCCCTTCGGCCCAATGACATGTCATTGCGAGGCTGGGGAACCTGAGGACTTTCCTTCCAACCCGGTCAGGAGCTTCGCTCCTTCCCATCCACAGAGGGTTTATCACAGGAGCCGTTCAGGCTATTCAGTCAAATTTCCGGCCGTAAACATTTCTTCAAACGCCGACGCCCGGGTTTGAACCATGAACACCTGGTCGCCAGTACAACGCCGAAGCCATTACACCAGCGCGGCTCCCATCATGTGTTATAGATTGGGTAGTTATTGTCCCTGAAATCAAAGGTGTGTTACAGTGTGGGTTTATAGTGTTCTTTGACAAGAGCCAGGCACGTGTCAGTGCAGCAAAAAGCGAGAAGAAGACGCTGGCTATAGATAATACACTTACTTAGTCGTTCCCCTTCTACCGTGAGGTGTAGAGGTTGGATAATACACACAGTGATGAACCTGTTGATAGCATTACAAGTCAGTCCTTATTCTGGAATCCTTAGGGCGAAAGAAGTCGAAATAGATGGAACAACATGTGGAGAAGACGATTGTTGACATGAATGAAAGGGATGAGGAGTACTGTGGCCAGATGAAAGTTTTAGAAAGTATTTAGTACATTCGTGGTAGGAATAGATAGAAAATAGTTCACCCAGAATCAGATAAGTGAAATGGTTAAATATAGGCAGGGATGGCACAGGAAATGTCAAGTAGTTAACCACACAGTTCAGGTGATAGCTAAAGACTAGAACTGTTAGGTAAGTTACTTTCCCGCTGAACATGTCCTGAGCTCCAAGGGTATTCATTTCAAAAGTGTAAATTTAGCTCGTATTCTTCCCCACCAGGTTAATTACTACATTCATCCACACAACTGAAATGACAACTGGAATGTTACAGAAGGCCATAACTGCAGTTATAAAATTTAAATCAATTTACTTTAATACGTCTAATGTATACACTTAATAACATATAATATTTGCACTGTATATATAACTTTTCAGAATTACATTTTTGAGCACATACAGAAAATTAATCAATGTCACTTAAACGTCACTGCATGTCTGTATCATCACTTAAGTGGGCGGTTCACTTGGTTGAATGTTTTCCGCTAAACAGTGTACTCATCTGCTAAATTTGTGATGTGGTGATCTCTCCACATTTGATACCCTGGACTTTGAGGACACAATGCCTATTCTAGGTGTTAGCGTTGGTCCACTTAGGACAGTTCACACCAACTAGTGGCCAACTCTCACTATAAGGTTCAACCTGCCAATATATATGGTGACTAGCTGGTACTTGTTTGTGACATCCAAGACGCCCCTCCGATGCTAACAGGCCACTGAATCATCAGATTCCCTCATGTATAGACCACACGGTCAATGATGCTGTGGTGTTAGTCAAATGGGGGATACGTCACACATAAACATTTAAAAATCAATACATCATTTATATACCGTGTTCAACACACTCGTCTTCCTGACAATAAATTGACAGAAAAAGACAAGATGCATTCCTTGTGCATAACACTCAGCAATAAAGCCCTGAAACAAAGGAACCTTTAGTCCTGAGAAGGATTTTTGGATTATAGGGTTGGATACGCAATCTTCAAGCATCAGGTAAAATCTTTATACATGGAGATTATGTTAAACATAACATTAATATAAATCATCTTCATTCAGGAACAAAAGCAGAAACTATAGACATTAAGATCATGTTAAGCAAATTATGGATTTTAAATAACATCATTATTCAACATAACACCAAAGTGTGTGTTCTTAACAATTATATATCTCTCTCTCTCTCTCTCTCTCTCTCTCTCTCTCTCTCTCTCTCTCTATATATATATATATATATATATATATATATATATATATATATATTGTTTCAATTCTGGAGTAAGCTGCCGTGGCACCCACCTTGCAGACACTTTGTGGTACTGTAACACATCAGAGATGATGTGGTGTGCTGAACCGTGACTGATGTCAAGATATGTAGCAATATCATCCACAGTCAATCGGCGGTTTCCCTGTACGAGTCGTTCAACGGTTGCTATCGATTCTGGAATCACTACTGTGTGTGTCTGACCCGGTCGTGAACAATCTGTCACAGAAATCACGCCGTTTTTGAACATTGTACACCATTCATACACCTGCGATCTTGACATGCATGCATCACGGTACTTGAGCTTCATTTGCCGATGAATTTCTATTGGTTTCACCCCTTCGCTGATCAAAAATTGAATAACAGAACGCTGCTGCTGTTTGGTGCATTCCACTAGCAGGGCGGCCATCTTTAAAACGTCATTATGACGTCACCTTATGCGTCATCACCTCGATGGCACGTGCATGACACTCAAGACATCCAGGACAACAATATTGGCAAGTTACAATATAATGGCATGATTATTCTTATTGTTATAACATATTTCCGGTTTTCACTTGACTCACCCTCGTATATAAAAATGATTTATTGCAGCCAAAAGTGAACCACACATTTACATTATTTCTCAACATAGTCACCATTGACTTCAACACATTTTTGGTATCGCGGCACCAGGTTCTTAATTCCAGTGTCAAAGAAGTCTGCCGCCAGTGTCTTGAACCATTCATTAACGCCTGTCTGCAGTTCATCATCAGTTTCAAACCGCTGGGATGCCAGCCACTTCTTTAGGTGCATGAAAAGATGGTAATCACTTGGCGCGAGATCGGGGCTGTAGGGCGGGTGATCAAAAATTTCCCAGTGAAATTTTTGCAACAATTGAACAGTTCGATCTGCGGTGTGAGGTCGAGCATTATCATGCAAAAGCACAATCCCAGTGGACAGCAACCCAAGTCTTTTGTTTTGGATGGCACGTCTAAGTTTTATCAGAGTGTCACAATAAGCATTGGCATTAACTGTCTTTCCACTTTCAGGAAAATCAATAAACAAGACCCATTTTATGTCCCAGAAAACAGTGGCCATGATCTTTTTGACAGAAGGTGCTTGCTTAAACTTCTTTGCTTTCGGGGACCATGAGTGTCGCCATTGCATCGACTGTTGCTTTGATTCGACGTTTGTGTAGGAAATCCAGGTCTCTTCTCCAGTAACAATGTGGCCCAAAAATTCATCTCCTTCATTTCGATAGCGCTGCAAAAATTTTTGAGCCGAAGCCAGGCTTTTCTGCTTGTGTTCATCGGTTAACATTTTCGGCACCCACCTGGCACACAGTTTTTTGTAGCCAAGGTTTCTTGTCACAATGTTTTAAATCACTGAACGTGAAACTTCCGAAAATTCGGAAAATTTGCAACAGTCGATGCAATGGCGCCATCCAAAACAAAAGACGTGGGTTGCTGTCCACTGGGATTGTGCTTTTGCACGATAATGCTCGACCTCACACCGCAGATCGAACTCTGCAATTGTTGCAAATATTTAACTGGGAAATTTTTGAAAAGATCTGAGATTCAGCTACTTGGCAAAAGATTCAACCCACCCAGCGCACAAAACCTTTGATAGGGGAAACCAATATATGGTGTAGTCAAGTTTGCTCCTAATAAATGATTTATAGAAGGTAATCATTGTCTTATTGCTAGGAGCGGCTGATGCATAGACAACACTGGTGTAGTCAAGTTTGCTCCTAATAAATGATTTATAGAAGGTAATCATTGTCTTATTGCTAGGAGCGGCTGATGCATAGACAACACTGGTGTAGTCAAGTTTGCTCCTAATAAATGATTTATAGAAGGTAATCATTGTCTTCAAATCCAAGCGCTCTTTATAGGGGCCTTACATACATATGGGAGACATACGCAGAACTATCTTCCGACACTCAATTTTTTACAGAGATTCCACTTTTGTGTGCTAAATTTTGCAATAAATTTCCAAATATCTCAAATATAACATCTATAAGTAATTCCAAACTGTTATTCAGGGATGTTTAGTAGTTTTAATTTATGTTGCTAAAATATGGTCCGATTCTAAGCGATCTTCACTGAGATAATTAAAATAAACAGGTGTATATAGTGAAAGCCATTCTATCTTTTGTAAGACCTCCCATTGTATTATTTCTGTTTTTGTAGAGTTTTTGCCTGTTGCAACTGTATATAATAGTACAGTATATATTATCTTTGTTGCACTTCAAATTGTCAGTTACATCGGCTGGAGCGAGCTTTTGAGAAGACACAATATCCTGATGTGTTTATGAGGGAAGAGCTTGCCATGACCCTTGACCTCAGTGAAGCCAGAGTACAGGTACTGAATTTGTTTACGGTTTTGTGCGCGGATAGTTAATATGTGCTTAATTGTGCATCAATCTGTGTATATCAGCGACTGTCTGTATGAGCATCAGTGTGTATATTGTTGCGAGGGAGGTTGGGTTGTTGTGTTTCTTCTCTTATTATATATATATATATATATATATATAATGTCACCACTGTTGCAAAACCCTCCTCTGTTTAAATGTGTGACCGTTGAAGATTTTCATTGAATGAAGGAAGCTTCCACTTCCATTGGCCAGTGCATCAATTCATTCATTTTATTTCTGTATCGTGCTTGATGGTGTATTACGCGAAGATGGGTGTATAATCTTGTGACTATCACAACTGTTGGAACTAGTCAACCTCAATGAATGTGATAAGTCCCTTTTGAGTCCAAACGATTTATTACACATTTTCAGACATCATACGTTGATCATGAATACATCACATATATAATTTAGAATCCTATATTGAATTAGCTATCTTTGCATATCAGTCCTTTGTCCCGTAAATCTGAGTTACTGTAGGCAGAACGACATAACTATATGCACGCGTGGTTGGTGATCCCAACGATCGACAGTGAGATTATGCGTCTGGCACTAATATAACTAAAACGGACTGTTAATTCATCTCGACTAGGTTTAGTAAATTACTAACCTGTAACATTCATCTTTCTTCATCATAACAGTGGACTGACCCATGTCCATAATAAAATACAATATAACTGTGTGGCACTCCATGCCCGACACCATAAGAATACAAGGACACGTCTTCTCAGTTCGACGGTCATTCAAGAAAGGGTCCCGTCTCTTGGTCACGGTGCGTGACTACCAACGCTGAAACGTCACAGCGTTCAATAGACTAATAATATTTTTACATTACATTAAACGTTGTAACCCCTAAAATCGCATGCTGCTAACCTCTAGCAGACAATGCCAATTAAACTACCGTAACAATTCCCTGTCCACCGGGGGAAAAAAAATCTATTCGATAGATTTTTTTTAATTTTTTTTTTCAAAAACCTATATGAATGAATAATATCAAAAATTTAACAAAAATGCGACATATGGCCTACGATGTTCTGTCTAGAACAGTGTCGTGGTCATGTCGACTAACTAACAGTCATCTAATATATTAATGATCATATTATACATAAATGTTATACATAAATTTTATATGAACTAAAAGAGAATGTCTAATGTTGATATCTAATTAATTAATTAACTTAAAATATGTCGCAATGAAATGTCACGTCAAACTAATCTAAAGAGTTAAAATTAAACTAATTAATTATACTGAGTGTGCAATAAGAATAAAGTTGTTGAAAATCTAATGCAAGAAAAATGAAAGAAGATGTTAAAGAGAGAAATAAATGAGAAATAAAGTAGAGAAAGAAAATAATGTATAAATTTAACTTAGTTATGTGTGTTGGACATTAATTAAGTTTAGTGTTAAGTTGCTAATACCTATCTAAATTAACTAATTAAATAATAAAGTAGTATGTAATGTGTCAACATAATTATTAACTATATAATATAATAGTTACATCCAATAATATTATCTAAGAATCATGTGAGTTTTTTTTTTTTTTCCTTTCATTTTTTTCCAAATTTCATTTCATTTTTTTCATATTTATCTCACATTTCATTTTAATTTCCATTATTTCAACGACTTAATTAAAATTAATTAACGTTGGATATGATGATCCATCCGTAGGCTTGATCCTTGTGAATTCCGATTAGAAAAAATGTTTAAGTGTTCCAATTCATAAGTATCGACGTTCTTGACAATAGTTCATGTCACATACTGAATTAGTTCGATAGCATTTCAATTATTTTCACTTGATTCACGAAATTGTTTCAAATAGTTTTATCATGAATGGACACCAAGCAAAGTCCTGGCGTAAATACGAACATAGTGTCACTTGATTTCGTTCATTTCGTATATAACATGTCTTTAGTGAGCAGATACGTGTATTGTAGGCAATGG
This sequence comes from Oreohelix idahoensis, assembly GCA_024509875.1. Classification (NCBI taxonomy): domain Eukaryota; kingdom Metazoa; phylum Mollusca; class Gastropoda; order Stylommatophora; family Oreohelicidae; genus Oreohelix; species Oreohelix idahoensis. The sequence goes on from JAMPIV010021960.1 coordinate 45,859, forward strand.
TTCCTTTCTATGTCGAAAAGCAACGATAGTGCTATGTCTTTTGGGTAAGTTTCTGCGACGTTATTATTGTTCATGACTCGACATCAGAAGGGTTTCTAGAGAGAGTATCTGCCAAGACGTTCTCTGATCCTGTAATGTACTCGATGGAGAAATCAAAAGGCTGAAGGAGAATAGCGAATCTGGTGAGCTTTGGACTTTTATGATTCGCCCGTCGTAGTGATGCTACGGCTTTCTGATCTGTCTGGACCACGAATGGGGCTCCCAGCAGAAATTTCTCCAATTTTGTTATCGCCCATACAACTGCCAACAATTCGCGGTCGACAGTGGAGTATTTCACCTCTGGCGGTTTCAGTTTCCGTGAGACCCATACAAGGATGGATGGAGGATGTCGTCATGATATTGGAGCAAACATGCGCCAATTCCGTAATTACTCGCATCTGTGCGGAGAATAAACTTTTTGGAAGCATCAGGTAGTCTCAAAATTGGTGGGTTTGAAAAAATATCAATTATTTTAAGGAATACTTTATTACACTCACCAGTCCATGTCACCTTCACTGGCATGTCCTTTTTTAATAAAGATGATAAAACAGCCGTGATAGATGACAAGTTAGGTACGAATCTGCTGTAATATTGGACTAGACCTAACAAGCTTCTAACCTGTTTCTTCGTTTGAGGAACGGAAACGTTTAAAATTTTAGAAACCGTACTAGGTAGTGTTTGGATATATCCTGCTCCAATGATGTGTCCCAAAAAAGTTATTTCATGAAACGCTACTTGTAATTTTGTGGGTTTAGCAGTTAAATTATTCATTCTTAATGTGTCCAAAACGTATTTAAGACCCAAAAAATGTTCCTCAAATGATGAACTAAATAAGCATATGTCGTCTATGTATGTAATGATGTCTGGTCTACCTGAAAAAATGTGTCGCATCATGCGAACAAAGGTAGCTGGAGCGTTAACAAGCCCAAAAGGCATAACATTCCACTGGTATAGACCTTGCGGAGTGGAAAACGCTGTGTAGTATTTAGCTTTTTCGGTTAGTGGTATCTGCCAATAACCTTTAGTTAAGTCTATCTTAGTGAATATAGTTGCGGTAGATAGACGTGGCAGTAAGTCGTCGAGAAGTGGATGTGGTTCGCTATCAACTATAGTTTGTGCATTTAATTTTCTATAGTCGACGCATAGTCTAATGTTATTGTCCTTCTTTCGGACAATAACTAATGGAGAAGAAAATGGGGAATTACTAGTTTCAATAATTCCTAAAGATAACATCTGTTCAAGTTCCTTAGTAGTTTTAGTAAGAAAGTGTAGAGGAACAGAATATGGATGTACCCGAATTGGAGTATCATCGTTAAGAGTGATGTCATGACTAATGACTGATGTGCGACCTGGAACGTCGGTCAACACATCTGGATAAGATTGTAGAAGTTCAGCAATCTGTTGATGCTGTTGCGGTGTAACCGACGAAGAGATGGTTACGTCCCGCCAAGATTCAGTAGGTTGTACTACAGGTACAGGTAATGCCAACTGTACCTCAGGAAAAGAAGATTCTTCTTCCTGGATAACAGACAAATTAGAATAGTGACATGTAGGTACGAAAGTGTCATCTAGTTCATGAAAAATAGCTTGTAGATGTTCAGGACGAGTATGAAATTGTTTGAGCATATTTATGTGAAATATTTTGTGATGTCCCTTAATGTCCAGGACATAATCAACATCAGAAATCTTATTGATAACCTGGTATGGACCATTCCACGAGATGAGTAGTTTATTATCGTTATGTGGCAATAACACATAAGCTTGATCTCCTGGAAATAATTGACGTAATCGTCTACTACTGTTTTGGAAAGTTCTAGCTTTCGCTTTAGCAGCCTCAGATGAAGCTGTTGCCGTTTTGCAGGCATCAATAATGTTATTCCGGAGATTAATTACATACTCATAGGATGACTGGGTATCCTGAGTCATCTCGGAGTCAATCAATAAGTCTTTTATTAGTCCCATAGGACCTCTTGGTGGAGCGCCAAAGACTAATTGAAATGGAGAGAAGCCAGTTTGTTCATGTGGCACCTCTCGATAAGCGAATAACACGGCTGGGAGTACTCTGTCCCAGTCCTGTGGATGGTTAACTGTAACTTTATGTAACATTTGTTTGAGTGTGCGGTTAAGTCTTTCTACTGCACCATTACTCATTGGGTGATAAATGCTGCTGAGATTTCTATCTATATTCCAAGTCTTCATTACTTCTGTCATAGTCTCAGATATAAATTGAGATCCATGATCTGATAAAAGCTTCCTAGGAAAACCTACTCTAGAAAAGATCAGGTGTAGTGCATCAGCTACATCTGTGGTGGTGGTGGTTTTCAATGGGATGGCTTCTGGCCATCGTGTGCATAAATCGATGCAGTGAGAACAAATCTATGTCCTCTGGCTGATGGTAAAAGTGGGCCAATAATATCAATGGCCATCTTGTCAAAGGGTCTCACAGATATGTCACAAGCCTGAATAGGCGCCGTGTGAAAGGCTCCTCGTGCTTTCACTTCCTGGCATATCGTACAGGAGCGTACGTACTGTGAAATATCTCGTGATACTCCCGGCCAAAAAAAAAGAAGATAATACTCGAGAACGTGTCCGAGTATATCCCATGTGACCTGCGCACTTAGAATCATGTGCGTGTTGAAGTATGTACCGTCTAAAAGCAAAAGGTACCATGACCTGTTGTCTTACTTGAGTTTTATCCATAAAACATCTTAATAATATGTCATTTTTAATAATAAACCAATGATTATTATTATTGTTCATAGCAAGATTGTCAACTTTGTTGACCAGTGCAAAAATTTTTTTTAATGATCTGTCTTCCTTCTGTTTTGCAGCAAAGGATGCTCGGTCAATCGAAGAATGAACCTCAATATTTTCATGATTGTCTGTTTCCCTTTTTTCAGTGTCCATAGTCTCTAATTGTTTCGTCTGTGCTCTGGTTATCACTGCATTTCCGATGCATAGATTATTTTTTTCCCATTCAATAATCTCTTCTGGTGTGCAATCCTTACTTCCATGTATGCATCCCACCATAAGGTCGGCAATTGGGTTCCTTAACATGCATGCTTTAACGTTGCCTGTGAAAAAAGGTGTATTAATATGTATAATAGCAGTTGGATAACATTCTATTGTTCCTCCAAAAGTCATGCACCTGACATGTTCTCCAGTTGCACAATTAGGATGAACAAGTGACTGACGGATTCCGATCGTTGTCGATCCAGAATCTCTTAAAACTGAGACGATGGATCCATTAACTTTTCCTCTGTTGAAGATCAGCGAGCCTGTTCCGTCATTGACTGCCAGACTGACTTCTGGGAGAATGTGTCCGCAGTTCAGAACCGTCTCTTTTGCCTTCTGAAATATAAGATTACATTCTGGGCAACTATTTGCCACGTTATAATTCATTGCATAACATGTAGACGAAGACTGTATTTTGTTATTAATAGGTGAACTCTGAACCCCAGGGGTTGTAGCATTAGTAACGGCTGCCCCCGTATTATGATTATAATTTGTCGATCTACGAGAATGAGAACGATGACGAGAATAATCATTTGAATTATCCCGTTGTCCCCTATTGTAACTGTTATCTCGATGTCTCGAGCTATAATTATTGTTGTTGTTCCAATTGTTACCATTATTATAGTTATATGACCGATTATAACTTGAGTTACGTGGATTATTGTTGTATCTGGACTGAGGTGAATAATTTCTATTTTGTGGTCTTCCTCTATTAAAGTCATTGTTAAAACTATTACGTCCCTTATGAAAATTAATGTCATAGTTTCCTTTGAACCTACTTCTGTCTACACTGTGTGTTCTTGGTTTGTTATTACTGTGATATGCCATATTGGAGGCTACAGGAAGAGGTTCTCTTATCAACGAGCTAGAAATGTTCGCATTCGGATGCGCAGTGCAGTAATTTAATGAAATTTTTTTCTAACTCATCAATAGTATCTGGTTTACGTTCTTGCAGATAGGCAAAGAACGGTGGGCTGACAGAAGATAACACTTTATCCCTTAATAACAAATCAACTAACTTGTCGTAAGATTTGTTGACACCTGCCAGTTCAACCCATCTGTTAAAAGTATTGCGTATGTTAGCAATAAAACCTGTAAAGTCTTTATTATTATCTGGCAACAAACTTTTGAAACGTAATCTACATGCCTCTTCGTTCAAGTGGAACCGACGCAATAACAAAGTCTTAATGGCCTCATAGTCTGTGGCTAATGTCGGATCAATATTTTGTGCTGCACTTGCAGGTTCGCCATCCAGAAATTCCTTGAGTTTAAGTGCCCATGCAGTTTTGTCAAGGTTATTGACCTTGCATATATCCTCAAAGCGCGATAGCCATGATGACAAATCGTCAACGTGTAACTTGAACGGCGGTAGCTTAAAGTAATAATTGCCCTTAAGTCGGTTGGATGAAGATCCAGATTGAGCATTATCATTTTGGCTTGCTGCAGCACCTTGCGACTGAAGTTTTGCTGTTTCCAATTTAAGCCGTTGCAATTCCATTTCTTGCTGCAGTACGATTTCCTGTCGTTTCAATTTATTCTCTTCTTCAATCCGTAGGATTTCATCTCTTGCCACCTTTCTCTGCCTTAGCAATCGCTTTCTTTTCCGCCTCTTTTCTTTCAAGTTCTTCCATCTCTGCCTTATATTTTGCAAGTTGTTGTTCCGCATATTCACGTAGTTCTGGTCCTTTCAAATTAAAGTCTTTCCCATTTTTTAATAAAATAGTCTAAGTTAAGCATCTTGACGTTAATTTATTTAAGTATTCAATCACTAATGAATAGTAATCACCAATAGAATCTATGTAGATATTTGTAATTACTCAACGTATGAATAATCAATACAAGAAATTGCAATATTCTTGTACTGTTATTTGTAAGTTCCACAAATCTATAATATTTTGTAAAAATATTATATGTACCCACTAATATCTAACATAAATAGTTATGATATTTATTTATTTAAGATGCTGAAATTATATCATGCACTTAATATTAGTATTCAATAATTATGGGTATTATCCCTAAATAATTAGGTTATTTAATCTTTAATAGTTACTAAGTTCACACTGTAGTACTGAGAAAGTGTACTAATTAACATTTAATATGTCTTAATATGTTATAAATTTATAATAATTAATCATTGTATATTATGCCATAATCATGAGCTATAAAGTGCATTGCCCATTTCTTGGACCACCACTGCAAATTGGTGCAAAGTCCCTAATTCCTCCTTAAAATTCATAAAAATTTAATCATATTCATCTACACTTTTATTAATGAATAAATTATAGTATTAATATTATATTATAAATGGATGAGATGAATACAAACAACACAATTTGTTAACCAAGGATTACAGAACAGTATTATCATACGACAAAGACATTTTCACAATAAAAATGCATTTATAACTAAGTAGAATAAACCGGAAGTGAGAGATCAAAGAGTTAACTGAATAGAAAATTAACCTGCGTACACAAAAATTAGTGACGTTTACATGGACTCATTAACGGTTATACAAATCTATAAACGAAATGATAGTCAGATCAGAAAAACACGATAGATTACAAACATAACTACAGAAATGAATAAAAATTAGAACTAACTACAATAGAATACCCCAGTTATTACTAGACTAGACACCTAACATGCAAGGTCAATTAATTGCAAATACGAACGAACAAAAATCATCGGAAAGCCATCGATGGGTTCTTCGTTAAAATGCAATTAACTAACGGCCTTAAGGAACAATTAAAATCAGTTTCGGCATCCAGGGAGCCATAGAATTGATTTCAATCCGCCGCCCTACCGCCCACGAATAAGGAACAACAACAACGGTAAAAACAGATATAACATAGATATATGAAAAATAGAATAGACATGCCTGCACAGACGAAATGGACTCAGTATTGTGTTATCTGAATGACAACAGTCATAAAACTAGACTTATCTTTAAAATTCTCCGGCGATGTCAAGTTCATCAACGGACTAGATTAATGCCTAGTACTGTTTGCTCTTCGTTGGCTGATAACAGTATTCCATCGTCTGGTCTTCTTGATCATGTAATCTTTTATCAAACTTGGAATGCGTTGAAGGTTGTCGTTTGATCTGCTGGCATGTACGCACAATAGTATGACGTCAGCTTTGTGTAACTATGCATCTGCATCATAGGTCACGTTTTAGCATATCACGTGATTGTTCATTGAAAGTAAACAATTCCTTCGGAGTTCAATGAAAAAAATTTTCCGTTTTTTTTTGTTGTGTTCTTTCGTCCCCACACTGGCCACCACTGTTGCGAGGGAGGTTGGGTTGTTGTGTTTCTTCTCTTATTATATATATATATATATATATATATATATTATTCCCAATATATATATATATATATATATATATATATATATATATATATTATTCTATATATATATATATATATATATATATATATATATATATATATATATATATATATATATATATATATATATAATGTCACCACTGTTGCAAAACCTCCTCTGTTTAAATGTGTGACCGTTGAAGATTTTCATTGAATGAAGGAAGCTTCCACTTCCATTGGCCAGTGCATCAATTCATTCATTTTATTTCTGTATCGTGCTTGATGGTGTATTACGCGAAGATGGGTGTATAATCTTGTGACTATCACAACTGTTGGAACTAGTCAACCTCAATGAATGTGATAAGTCCCTTTTGAGTCCAAACGATTTATTACACATTTTCAGACATCATACGTTGATCATGAATACATCACATATATAATTTAGAATCCTATATTGAATTAGCTATCTTTGCATATCAGTCCTTTGTCCCGTAAAACTGAGTTACTGTAGGCAGAACGACATAACTATATGCACGCGTGGTTGGTGATCCCAACGACCGACAGTGAGATTATGCGTCTGGCACTAATATAACTAAAACGGACTGTTAATTCATCTCGACTAGGTTTAGTAAATTACTAACCTGTAACATTCATCTTTCTTCATCATAACAGTGGACTGACCCATGTCCATAATAAAATACAATATAACTGTGTGGCACTCCATGCCCGACACCATAAGAATACAAGGACACGTCTTCTCAGTTCGACGGTCATTCAAGAAAGGGTCCCGTCTCTTGGTCACGGTGCGTGACTACCAACGCTGAAACGTCACAGCGTTCAATAGACTAATAATATTTTTACATTACATTAAACGTTGTAACCCCTAAAATCGCATGCTGCTAACCTCTAGCAGACAATGCCAATTAAACTACCGTAACATATATTCATTTCTGTTTAATATGTTCAATGTGTGTATGTCCACGTTTCGTGGGTATCCGTGTATGTATGTCCCTCCGTACGTGTGTATCAGTGTGTGTAAGTTCTTATTAATGTGTTTAGCAATGTGTGTCAGCGTCAATTTTTGTGAGCACCACTGTGTATATTAATGCCTGTTTACATATGTCAATGTGTGTACGTCCCTGACGAAGTGAGTATCGTTGTGTTTTACGTCCATGTTTACGTGAGTATCAGTGTAGGTAGCCCTTGTTCCGATTCATTACCCTTTAGCTTGCCAAGAAGCATATACCTTCACAAACACGTGTCGTCATTCAGTCACGTGCCATCAGCTCAAGTTCATTCCACGTCTTCCTTGTCATTTTCACTTCTATCTCCAGTCATCTTCTCCATGTGTGTTTTTTGTATGGTCTACCTCTGTCTCTCTTACTTTGGGGATTGTGACAAAACGTCTGAACATGCTCTTTTGTGTGATCTCTCACAACTTCAGCCCTCCGGCAGTATACTTTCTTTTTTCTTCATTTTTCTCACTCTTCGCTTTCATTTGGCATAAATCATGCCTTTTCATTTGTATTTTCACTATTTTGCTCTAAGCTGGACATAGCATGGTGAAGTCTCTAACACGCCACTCCCCTATGGCAGTATTTGGTACGGGAGTAATTCTTATCTTATTGTGTCGCATTCACGCTTCATGAAGAGGGGTTATGTTACGCTAGATTATTAGACGGTCAGCGACAGTATTTTATCACAATATCGGTCTGACCATCTTTTCAAGCGACAAGGAGTGTTGAGTAGAACCAGATTTGTTTGTTTGGCGACACACATGATAACCCGTGCACGAGGCGGAACTTATGACATTAGCGCTTCCGGGTCATCCTTGCTACACCAACAATACCGTCTGTGTGACACCTGTGGGCAGACAAGAGTGATATAATCGCTTCCGGTCACTTGGTAAAAAGTAATCATGGATTTATTACATTTTAGACAATATGAGTCTACAAGTGTGTTTGTGAGAGTGTATGCAAGGTATCAGATGTCCATATATGGTAATACGTGACCTTTGCAGGCACGCACCTTATTTCACGTGGGACTATTTTGAAATATCACAGCCTATCCTGCATGATTTGAAATGATTGGATCTTTCTGATTACATTCATAACAAACTTGGAGGGGAATATAGACTGGCTGTTTCGCAGTTTTATTTATCTGTGATTGCACGCTTGCCAAGACAACATCAGACCTTAGCTAGAGTGAAGAACTAGCTTCATAATTCCTATTTGTTATCCGGACCTTTTATTGGGGAACCAGATAAGACTTACAAAGCACAGGAAATCTCTTTCAAATTTTAATAAGGAACACCGAGACAAGGAAACTGAAGAAACACGGAGTCAGAAAAGGGAATCTATTGTAAAATTAAAAGAAATCCCAGAAACGTATAAGAGAAAGATTCGTCTCTTTTATTCATCTGTGCGACAAGTCTGTAGCCAGGATTGGCGTAAGTTGTGATTTAATTTTATATTTTATTATTAACATGTGAACTAACATACATATGTATATATTACCATGTGAAGTTTAATGTGTGAAACTCGCTATTGAATGTCAAAGTCATTTTGGGCTGGCAACCTCAGTATATAGAATGATGATTCATGAGCCACCACTGCAAGGGCTGGTGATTGCTTTATTGATAGTTTCGTAAAGAGAACTAAAAGCGTAAAGTAGTTCCAGGTTCCCTATGGAGCAGGGAGGGAAAGATGAAAGAAATGATGTACAGTCTAAGAATAAGACTTACATTTTCAAAGCAGTGTAAATGTCCCTTTAACCATATTCACTTTAAAATTAATGTACGTTTTCAAGCTTTAAACCAGTGTAAATGTCTATGTGAAAATATTCATTTTAAATTAATAGAAATTTCAAACTTTTCCACAAGTGTAAATATAAATGAAACATAAATGAATTTATATTGTGAACACTTTTCATACAGTGGAGATGTAAATGTAAAAAATACTATATCTGTACGTTTAACCGTTTTCATTTAAATGCAATGTAAAGCTAAAGCTATTCAGCTTAAATGTAAAGGAAAGTTTATCCCGAGGGATTAAATTTAATTCTCATCAAGGGTAAATTCTGTCATGGGATGGTACAAAAAAAAGGGGGGGGGGGCACATAACTGTGTCGGAGAAGGCCATACTCAGAAGAGCGTTTCGTTTCTATTTCTATTACCATTTATTAGTGGTACCAGCAGAAAGGACCATTTCTGGCACAAGTAGGAACAAGCGGTTTACGCATTAAGACGGCAGACCAGCTTTGAAGACTCTCCTAGACTTTCCTGGAAACGAGCTTCACCCTACAAACTTTGACCAGAGATGAGCGAGAGCAGAGTGAAAGGAACTGACCCAGCAGGAGAAGAAACTACCATTGGCAGCTAAGTGCAAATATCCGCTGCCAAAAGTAACCTCCTTTATTCAGTAAAATCCCAGTCAAGTGATGAAACTTTTCCATAACTATTCAATTTATTTTCCAACTGTTGAAACTTAAAGTGATTATTAAATTTTGTTATTTGTAATGTTACAAATTTAACTTCGATTTAATCTTTTAAATGTACTACATGTTTGTCTCAGTCAAAGTTACTAAACACACACTCTAAACAGAGCTATACACACACACACACACACACGCACGCACGCACACACACACACACACACACACATATATATATATATATATATATATATATATATATATATATATATATATATATATATATATATATATATATATATAATAATAATAATAATAATTCCGCTGATTTACTCAGCGGTGGGAGCTTAACGAGCTGGAATAACCATTGCTAAATTCTTCATAAAAGTGTCGGCAGATTATATAATTAACGTGCTTAGCGACAGCCAGCATTGTTTTCGCTTATCTGAATATCTTATGAAGACTCCCATGTGATAGAAGCTTTACCAATCTTTCTATTGACATTTCTGCCAAGAGTAATCTTGTGTAAAGATAAACTCCATGGAAGCCACTGTTGGACCACTACTGCAAAGCAGGGGAGGCAATACCGTCACAGAGATTCCAGAACAAGGACCGCCAAGTAATGTTATCAGCAGGTTTCCTCAATGTATATCCTATCCATCGCCATCGTCGTCTTATCATCTCTTGTTCTCATTGCGCTGGTCTGGTTCTTGTCACCAGTTTCCTGTTGGTGACCATCGTCTGGTTCTTGTCACCAGTTCCCCGTTGGTGACCATGGTCTGGTTCTTGTCACCAGTTCCCCATTGGTGACCGTGGTCTGGTTCTTGTCACCAGTTCCCCATTGGTGACCGTGGCTGGTTCTTGTCACCAGTTCCCCATTGGTGACCGTGGTCTGGTTCTTGTCACCAGTTCCCCATTGGTGACCGTGGTCTGGTTCTTGTCACCAGTTCCCCATTGGTGACCGTGGTCTGGTTCTTGTCACCAGTTCCCCATTGGTGACCATGGTCTGGTTCTTGTCACCAGTTCCCCATTGGTGACCGTGGTCTGGTTCTTGTCACCAGTTCCCCATTGGTGACCGTGGTCTGGTTCTTGCCACTAGTTCCCCATTGGTGACCGTGGTCTGGTTCTTGTCACCAGTTCCCCATTGGTGACCGTGGTCTGGTTCTTGTCACCAGTTCCCCATTGGTGACCGTGGTCTAGTTCTTGTCACCAGTTCCCCATTTGTGACCATGGTCTAGTTCTTGTCACCAGTTCCCCATTGGTGACCATGGTCTGGTTCTTGTCACCAGTTCCCCATTGGTGACCGTGGTCTGGTTCTTGTCACCAGTTCTCCATTGGTGACCGTGGTCTGGTTCTTGTCACCAGTTCCCCATTGGTGACCATGGTCTGGTTCTTGTCACCAGTTCCCCATTGGTGACAGTGGTCTGGTTCTTGTCACCAGTTCCCCATTGGTGACGGTGGTCTGGGTCTTGTCACCAGTTTCTTGTTGGTGACCATCGTCTGGTTCTTGTCACAGCTCCCCGTTGGTGACCATGGTCTGGTTCTTGTCACCAGTTCCCCATTGGTGACCGTGGTCTGGTTCTTGTCACCAGTTCCCCATTGGTGACCATGGTCTGGTTCTTGTCACCAGTTCCCCATTGGTGACCATGGTCTGGTTCTTGTCACCAGTTCCCCACTGGTGACCGTGGTCTGGTTCTTGTCACCAGTTCCCCATTGGTGACCATGGTCTGGTTCTTGTCACCAGTTCCCCATTGGTGACCATGGTCTGGTTCTTGTCACCAGTTCCCCACTGGTGACCGTGGTCTGGTTCTTGTCACCAGTTCCCCATTGGTGACCATGGTCTGGTTCTTGTCACCAGTTCCCCATTGGTGACCATGGTCTGGTTCTTGTCACCAGTTCCCCACTGGTGACCGTGGTCTGGTTCTTGTCACCAGTTCCCCACTGGTGACCATGGTCTAGTTCTTGTCACCAGTTCCCCATTGGTGACTCTGGTCTAGTTCTTGTCACCAGTTCCCCATTGGTGACCATGGTCTAGTTCTTGTCACCAGTTCCCCATTGGTGACCATGGTCTAGTTCTTGTCACCAGTTCCCCATTGGTGACCATGGTCTAGTTCTTGTCACCAGTTCCCCATTGGTGACCCTGGTTTAGTTCTTGTCACCAGTTCCCCATTGGTGACCATGGTCTAGTTCTTGTCACCAGTTCCCCATTGGTGACCATGGTCTAGTTCTTGTCACCAGTTCCCCATTGGTGATATGTCTAGTTCTTGTCACCAGTTCCCCATTGGTGACCATGGTCTAGTTCTTGTCACCAGTTCCCCATTGGTGACCATATGTTGTATTCTTCAATTTTATGCAATCACTTTTTATGAAAATCTATAGCTTTTAGGTAGATGCTTTTTGCTGTTCTTCATATTTCACACCTATACAATAGGAATGACTTGACACTTGACTCGAAGATAGGTACTTATTTTTGTTTTGGACTTGATTTCTCTTGATCCCCACTTATTTCCGAATGCAATTGGCTCATCATTATCATAGTCATCATCATCATAGTCATCATCATCATAGTCATTGATAAGGTTGATAAAGTTGGATTTTTATTCCCGTTAATGATATCCACCAAAAGATAGATATAAGTGGATGGAAGCAGACATCATCATCATCATCAGTTGATAAGATCTCTATGGTGTTGTTTGCTCCACTGTAGTGTATGGAATGTCAACTTGACCTACGCAGTGGTGTGTAGACATGGATTGAGTGTATAATGTGCGAATGATAATAAAGGTTCGTGGTGTTGACAAAAAATGTTCTTTTCTCACACTCATGTATGGCTGGAAGTCATCGACACCAACGACTGTGTACCTTTTCTAAAGTTTAATTGGACGTACACACTCGACAGCACAGATAGTGACAAATCACAGGTTGCCATAATACATCATAGTACAGTGGATAAATGGTCTTGCAATGTTACATGGGCACTCATGTAGAATAAGTGTATAATGGACTGTCAGTAGCCAAGCACTCAGTATCGCCCATACATATATCATCTGACTTCACTGACTGAGCACGTCAGCTTATAAACAATATTTCAGATGGCTTCTAAACCTAATCTCGTCTAGCGACGATTCTTCAACATAATGTTCAGCACATTTTTCCATATAATAATATTGAACCGCTAGCAATGGGTTCTCATGTGTAGCAGTGATCTCTGGACTGATCAAGCGATAATACGGGCATCCCTTTTTCTCTTCTTGAAAGTCACTACATGTTTTGGTTCCAAGATGGCTTCACTCGTGAGCTGTCACTCACGTTTGGATACAGATAATGAATCTGTCCTAAAGTTAGTCATTCATAAAACATTTCATTGCTCTGTAGATTTGATCATGAACAATTGACTGCAATCTACAGGATATAGTGCTGCTAGGAATTGAAGTCGTTTTCATCGAGTCAAATATATTCTCTTAGACATTCAAATCGTAACTATCGAAAATGGTGGCTTCGATCGAGAGTTCATAAGAGTATCTTTGATTACCTTGGAATAGGAAATATGAAACTGCCATTCCTTGGCAATACGACTAAACACTGGGGTAAAGCATACACGATAGGTTTAGACGACTATCACCTTCCCCACAAATACTGAGATCACTTTTTCCCCGGCGACAGGCCGACATGGGAAAACACAGTCCCTATCAGCACGAAGCCAAATCACACCACTCTCTAGCGACACATCCGCCGAATAGCCTTCGACCTCTCTAGAGACAACAGAACATATAGTTCGACTTAGATATGTAAAGATATACAGATATAAGACAGACTCGTCCTACTCAGACAAACAATACACATAAATTCAGGCCATAGATATTCTGAAGCAAGAACAATCTATTATTACCCAAACAACGAATAAATCGCAGTAAAATGGATTTATCCGCGGAGTTTGATCGAAAGAGCCGACACAACTTTCAAGGGAAGTAACACAATAATGACTTTCCCTTAAGCACTATTTTGCTTTCAAAATATTTGCGAAGATAACAAGAATACCAATGTATAATATTGTAAGATATCAAAGACTGCACGTAACAGTCATCATCATCATATTCATCATCATCATCATAATAGTCATCATCATCATCATCACAAACTTTCAGCTCACCAAAGAGTGTAAGCCTTCAACCAACTTATGTAAAGTCCTCCTGTCACGTGCCATCAACTCAAGTTCTTTCCAAATCTTCTTCATCCTCTTCAAGGCTGTCTCCACTCTTCTCTGTGTTTTATTTTGTCTCCCTTTACTTCTTTAACCCAGCAAATTCCAGAACTAAAAACTGCCATGTAATGATATCAAAATGTTTCCTCAATGTGTGTCCTATCTATCGCCATCGTCTTCTCATCTCTTGTCTCACTAGCACTTGTGTGACTCTTTCACCAGCTCCAACAAGGTTGCGCGAAGTTTGGTTTTTTTACCGTCTGCCATAAGTCTGCACGTTTTCTTTGCTAATTACTGAACATTTGGTTACCCTCTATCTCACTAACCCTGGGCATTCCATAACAACAACTGCCTGGTAATGCTATCAACATGCTTTCTTAATGTGTGTCCTATCAATGTCCAGCGTCTTCTTCTTATCTATTGTTCTACTTACACTTGTCTTGTTCTTGTCACGTGTTCCACGTTAGCGATGAGGTTTATCTTTATCTTCTGTTTTTGGCTGTTTAGAATGTTGCTATTATTATTCTGGCCCGCCAATGATTCACATTCTATGAGTACTTTCTGTGCTTCCTGTGACAACACTACCCATATTGTTTTATTTGAAGTTATTTGTGGCTTAAAATTTGTACACGTTGTTTTTTTGTGTGTCTTAAATTTGCGCTACTTCCCGTTGTGTAGCACGCCTCTTTCAACCATTTACCATATGCACGGACCTGTTGGTTATATCAGGACGTTTTTTTCATTTAGTGTCTTTTTTTATTTGTGTTTATTTCTCCGTCTGTACTGTATTATGCCTGACTATGGGGTTTTTACTTTTTGGTTAAGAGTTTAGTTTTTGTGTTGTTCAGAAGCATTCTTGTATCTATACTGGTATGATTTTAATATTGATTTGTGGTATATCTATGTATTTTTCTACTGTGTTGTGTTATTCCTTTCTGGTGACATAGCTTTGTTACTACTATTAGCGTTGTCGTACAACTACGAGTTTGCTCTCAGAGTATGTATATATTATGTTCTGTTTTAGATTGTTGCTTTTGTTTTTGTGATATATTGTTTAACTAGTTTTTGTACTTCTTGTGGGGACTTGGTACCCATTAAATTTTCTATATTTAGTTCTATTTTGAAATTTGTACAGTAATCCTTTATATTTTGTCTGTGTTGGTCGTATCTCTTGCATTCTAGCAAGAAGTGTTTAATGGTATTAGTTTCATAACATTCTTCACAGATGGGTTCCTCCATTCTAGCAAGAAGTGTTTAATGGTATTAGTTTCATAACATTCTTCACAAATGGGTTCCTCCATTCTAGCAAGAAGTGTTTAATGGTATTAGTTTCATAACATTCTTCACAAATGGGTTCCTCCATTCTAGCAAGAAGTGTTTAATGGTATTAGTTTCATAACATTCTTCACAGATGGGTTCCTCCATTTTATTAAGAAGTGTTTAATGGTATTAGTTTCATAACATTCTTAACAGATGGGTTCCTCCATTCTAGCAAGAAGTGTTTAATGGTATTAGGTTCATAACATTCTTCACAGATGGGTTCCTCTATTCTAAAGTAGCCGGTTCCTAGTCTGAGCCAGAGTAATGGTTTTTTTATTTGCTGGTATTTTTAGTTCATCTTTTATTTGACATTTTTTATTTGCCGGTATTTTTAGTTCATCTTTTATTTGACATTTTTTATTTGCCGGTATTTTTAGTTCGTCTTTTATTTGACATTTTTTATTTGGTTTCTTTAAAAGCTAGTATGCATGTCTTCCTTTTTGTTTGTACAGGTTGTTGTAAAGTCGTATATCTAATAATTAATTTTATTTAATGTTGGAACGAATGTAAGCATAATCTGACTAAAACAAACGACCGTACTAATCGGCCCTTGGGAAGAATAAGGCACCATAGAAAAGCACACTAAAAACGCCTGCGGTAGGAAGACTTAAAGCAAAAGTACTGAAATAAAGTTATATATTTTCTATCTATCACTAATTCTGTCTATCTATCACTAATTCTGTCTATCTATCACTAATTCTGTCTTGTCTATCTGTCTATACTATTTTACCAGTCATTTATCTAACTTTTAAAAAAATCTCTCTCCGTGTTTTTTTCTCTTGATTTCTTTACAAGTGTTTTAATTTTGAGTTCTACCAGTCCTCATATACGCAAAGCCGTACTTTCTTTAATGCCTCTTGAACTGCTTCTTTATCATGAACACGAACTGCTGTTACTGTTGTATCTGCTGTTACTGTTGTATCTGCTGTTACTGTTGTATCTGCTGTTACTATTGTATCTGCTGTTACTGTTGTATCTGCTGTTACTGTTGTATCTGCTGTTACTGTTGTATCTGCTGTTACTGTTGTATCTGCTCTTGGTTTCAATTAAGAAAGGTAGTCCTGTCGCAGATACTGCCGTAGAGGAATGAAGAGTTAGATTTACCATACTATGTCCAGCAAAGTGAGAGGGGGGGGGGGAGTACCAGTTCCCTTACTCGCTGCATTTGCCTTCCTTAACTCAAAATCAGGTTTCCAGTTACAGCTGGATAGACTGGAGCGTGTCGGTACCGTGATTCGAACTCGGCACCTCTGTCGCGATAGACCAACGCTCTAAGTACTCTGTCAATCGGACGCTCTTGGTTTAATTTACTACGTTTATTTAATGGGAATTGCAAAACCATCTTTAACTTTTGGTATGGGTTTTATATCATAAGAAAATTGATGGAAATAAAACCAATTATTGAACATGAAGGGGACAAGGAGAAGGGGGAGTTGATAAATCACGAAAGATATAAAGGAACATGAGAGATTGTGCATTGAGCCGAGAATAGATGCCTCCGAATTGGTGAGAAGAACAGCAGGGCTAGGGGTTTCCCCCAAAATCCTAGCTGG
Organism: Oreohelix idahoensis; assembly: GCA_024509875.1. Taxonomy (NCBI): domain Eukaryota; kingdom Metazoa; phylum Mollusca; class Gastropoda; order Stylommatophora; family Oreohelicidae; genus Oreohelix; species Oreohelix idahoensis. Next base: position 62,750 of record JAMPIV010021960.1, read on the forward strand.
TGTACAAAGAATTTGTCTCGGGAAGTTATTCAACAGTTCTCAGTGGACTTTTGCCCGATTATGTCTCTGGCCACTTTACTTCGGTTTAACCTCCTAGTGCTGATTCTGTCATCAGTATAACATGACAACCAGGGCGCTAAATCGAGCTTATTATCGTATAAAGTTTTTCTCAATAAATGCTCCCTCCAGAGGGACCACGTGATTATATTTAAAGCACTGAGGTCATACTTACGCAAAACGCAGTGATAGCCAGATATTTATGTGACAGTGAGCCAAAATTAGGGGCTGGATATCCTGGCTCAGAAAATGGCTGAATGAAACGCCAAGGTAGTTCCCACTGTGCTTCGCTATTGAGCTTTCTATGGCTCCTAGGAAGTTGCAAAGGTTAAATACTACTAATGAACTGAATGTTATTGTTAACACGGTCTCACGCTAGTAGAGGCTAGCATGCTTCAAGATTACAATGAATAGGCGCAACTGTCAGATTTGGTTTTAGTGGCAGAGGGTGGCCAAGCTGGCAGGAATAATTAGTTAGATATTTATAGAGATGTGAATGATCTGTCAGGAGGCAGAGCTCACCACCAGGGATCGACTTCCTTTGTGAAAGACCTTGGCCCAGCGCTGGATTTAAGGCAAGGCCCTAATATTATGATGCCCCCTTCCTTTTTAATACTAAGTGTCAAAAAATGATACAAAATATTCAGGCAAACACAATTTGTTTTATTATTTAAACTGGCGTGTAATGATATTAAATACTTGATTTAAAATAGCTTCTTTCTTGATTTTCTGACACGAAATCCGTGATTTGATATTTGACACAGTATTTCCCCTTCAGTACAAAATAGTGCAAGTAAATTAAGCCTGTTCTGACACACTGTTGTTCTCGGAAAGGTTCTTGTTCTTTTTAGCCGAGAAAAGAAGGTTTTGGCGGGCAGTCAATAATCTTCAGTGTTAAAAAAATACGTAGAGCAATATTTATATTTCGAAATACGCGTTGTATTCCATCTTTCATGATTAAGTCAGTTAACTGAATTTGTTACATTTTCCCATGTATTTTTACACTTGGCATGTATATAACGGTGAAACTGCCATAGTTCTTCAGGTAGATTCGTGTTCAGATCAACAGGATACGATTCTCCTGGATGTCTTGTGAATATTACTCATTGACATGTCAAAATCGGTTACACAGGAACATTTACTCGACACTACTTTGTTTGTGTACCCACTTTATTTTTTATAAGGAAATGAAAGGAGAGCGGATATTCATCAGATGATCATTTGTCTCCGCTGAACCTCCATTCAGGTCTACTGTGTTCATTCTATTTGTCGGTTGTAATTAGGGAATTTAGTGTCATTTTATTTTCAGTTGTGTGTTATATTAAAATAGTTAGCGTCATTTGCAATTGCTTGCTGTCGGTTGTGTTAATTTATATTAGAATTTATTGTTATCACGTGTCCTGTTGTTTGTATTGTTTCATTGTTTTTCCTTTCATTATGAGTAGTTAGCATTTTTTTTTAAAAGTTATTATTTTTTAATGTGTGGTTTCTTTTCTTTTTTTTTAATGGTGTGTTAGTTTTTGTTAATTACTTGCGCTTTTTGACAGTTTTCTTTCATGTGTTTTCTTACTTCTATTATTATTACTGTTAATATTATCACTGTTATTACACGTATGGGGAGAAGGACTTAGGTGTCCTCAACCAGAATACGTAGGGTAGGGTACCACCAGGATAGGATGATTTCAGGCATCTCAAATCCTGTGTATCGGAGTTAGGGACATCCAGTTGCTGGGATTTAGAGACACCCAGCATCCGGTGTGTCACCAGAGAGACAGCTGGTTGTGTTGTCACTTAATCCTCGTGTCAGTCCCAGGGCCCCGCACGGTCCTTGCAATGTCGAACCTTTAGACACTAATTAACTGTCCTTCGCTTAATTCTTCTATATTTTTACCACTCCTTGTAATTTTTAAGATTGATTAAGCATATCAATCCTTCTGTTCCTCACTTTGCTTTTCTTTCTCAATTCCTTTTCCGACCCATGTGATTCCTGAATGAGTGACCAAGCACTATACGCTTTTTATTTCGTCTTTTGCCTTTTTCTCATTTTCTTCGCTTCCCCTGCCTATCAATAATTCGGTACACTTAAGATCTTCTTTTAATATGTGATTTAAGTATATGAAATAGAACACCGAAAGTAGATCTGCGACACGTGTCTGTAGGATTCAGATCTGTTTGTGGCTCATTTTTATCATTGTTATATTTATTATTATTATTATGTTTTAATTATTCGCTTCCGGAATTTGGTTTCTGTAAAGTCAGAATCAATCGATCAACCAATTCCCTTCAGCTCCACAAGAAGCATGTGTGTTCACCGAAGACATGCCAAGTCCTTCCTGTCACATGACTTTACCAAACTCATGCCAAGTCCTCCTGTCACATGACTTCACCAAAGACATGCCAAGTACTCCTGTCACTTGACTTCACCAAACACACGCCAAGTCCTTCCTGTCACATGACTTCACCAAACTCATGCCAAGTCCTCCTGTCACTTGACTTCACCAAACACATGCCAAGTCCTCCTGTCACATGACTTCACCAAACACATGCCAAGTCCTCCTGTCACATGACTTCACCAAACACATGCCAAGTCCTCCTGTCACATGACTTCACCAAACACATGCCAAGTCCTCCTGTCACATGACTTCACCAAACACATGCCAAGTCCTCCTGTCACATGACTTCACCGAAGACATGCCAAGTCCTCCTGTCACATGACTTCACCAAAGACATGCCAAGTCCTCCTGTCACATGATTTCACCAAGGACATGCCAAGTCCTCCTGTCACTTGACTTCACCAAAGACATGCCAAGTCCTCCTGTCACATGACTTCACCAAAGACATGCCAAGTCCTCCTGTCACTTGACTTCACCAAAGACATGCCAAGTCCTCCTGTCACATGACTTCACCAACGACATGTCAAGTCCTCCTGTCACTTGACTTCACCTAAGACATGCCAAGTCCTCCTGTCACATGACTACACCACCTTCCTGTCACATGACTTCACCAAAGACATGCCAAGTCCTCCTGTCACATGACTTCACCAAAGACATGCCAAGTCCTCCTGTCACTTGACTTCACCAAAGACATGCCAAGTCCTCCTGTCACATGACTTCACCAAAGACATGCCAAGTCCTCCTGTCACATGACTTCACCAAAGACATGCCAAGTCCTCCTGTCACTTGACTTCACCAAAGACATGCCAAGTCCTACTGTCACATGACTTCACCAAAGACATGCCAAGTCCTCCTGTCACATGACTTCACCAAAGACATGTCAAGTCCTTCCTGTCGCGCGCCATTAGCTCAAGTTCTTTCCATATCTTCCTTATCACTTTTATTTTTGTCCCCAGTTCTCTTCTCCATGGTGTGTGTGTTTGTGTGTGTGTGTGTTTATATGCCTATCTCTGCCTCTCTTACCTTGGGGGTTCGAGAACACAGACTGCCATGTAATACGATCAACAGGTTGCTTCAGTGTGTGTCATATCCCATCTCCAGCGCGTTCTTCTCATCTCTTGTCTGGTTCTTGTTGTCATTTCCACATTGGTCACCTTGTAATACCACTTTAATCGTTCTAGTCTACACAAACACGCATTTATGAAAGTTTATAGCTTTCAGGTTGTTGTTTTTGCTGTTCTCCATGTTTCAGAGCCATACAATATGACTTACTGGACATTTGTTAGCACCAGGCAAGACCTTTTCGTATATGTCTTCAAATCTTTGTAACTCATTCATCAGTTTGTGCACAAGAGATGAGAAGAGGATGGATATGTAAAGATCTGAATTTGTCTTTAAATCCACTTGCTCTATCTGGAGAGTTTACTTGTGCGGGGAAAGCTTTGTAAAATGTCCATCCCAAAACTCAAGATCAGTACGAACTCTTCATCTTGAATTAGTGGTATCTCCAATTATATTTTCTTTTTGTCTTCTTTTGCATCTCATGGACTCTGTTTATCCGATCGTATGATATTTTTGACTGCTTCTATTCTCATCACAGGTCCCTTAGTGGTGCACTGTCTTAATCTTCTTCCTTCTTCCTCGTTCGTCCTGAAAAGGACGTTGGTTGCGTTGTGTCTGTTTACACCGGAGCTGTGATATCTGCGCCTTTTGACCGACACATCCGACTTCAGCACGGCATTTTTTGGGACCGGGTTTGCCTTCCCTCTTCAATCCCTACTCTCTCAGCCAGACTGCAGTGATGCAGCCTGTTTCCAGGACCACCACGTGGAGGTGGAGTAGGGTCTTGGTCAACTCTGGTTCGCTGACCCTGATGCAAGCAGTCAAGCTATGGGTCGCTGACTGCATTCTCTATTGCTGCATCTTTGGGTCCCTGTCTTAATCTTTCTTAATAGAGTTTACTGTTCATTAGTTCTTCGCAGGCTTTTATGATTTAACTTAGTGATCATGGATATTCTAACTCATGGTTTCTCAACATTTTGTGTGCCATGGACCCCTTTAATTGTCCAATGAAGGCTATGGATCACTTTTAATTGTCCAATGAAGGTTATCTTCTTCTTCCGTCCTTAGCCAACGACCGGCAAAGCAGTCAGTGGCCATTACGCCTAGTGGCGTCTTAAGGGCAACAGCGAATAGATTTTCTTTGCCGCTGTTCCCATCACGCCTAATGGCGTCTTTAGGGCAACGACAAATCAATCCGTTCGCTGTTGTTTCCGTAATCAAAGTGACTGGCAAACGGGTGATCAGCCCGTTGGTAATGAAGGTTATGGACCACTTTAATTGTCCAATGAAGGCTATGGATCACTTTTAATTGTCCAATGAAGGCTATGGACCACTTTGATTGTCCAATGAAGGCTATGGACCACTTTAATTGTCCAATGAAGGCTATGGACCACTTTAATTGTCCAATGAAGGCTATGGATCACTTTTAATTGTCCAATGAAGGCTATGGACCACTTTAATTGTCCAATGAAGGCTATGGATCACTTTTAATTGTCCAATGAAGGCTATGGATCACTTTTAATTGTCCAATGAAGGCTATGGATCACATTTAATTGTCCAATGAAGGCTATGGACCACTTTAATTGTCCAATGAAGGCTATGGATCACTTTTAATTGTCCAATGAAGGCTATGGACCACTTTAATTGTCCAATGAAGGCTATGGACCACTTTAATTGTCCAATGAAGGCTATGGACCACTTATAATTGTCCAATGAAGGCTATGGACCACTTTGATTGTCCAATGAAGGCTATGGACCACTTTTAATTGTCCAATGAAGGCTATGGACCACTTTTAATTGTCCAATGAAGGTTATGGACCACTTTGATTGTCCAATGAAGGCTATGGACCTCTTTGATTGTCCAATGAAGGCTATGGACCACTTTGATTGTCCAGTGAAGGCTATGGACCCCGTATTGGAAACAAAAATGTACATAAAGGCGTAATTAAAAATGTGACATTTGAAAGTTAAGGCTATGTACACGGACCTCATAGAATCCACTGTGGAGCCCCAATAGGTCCAGGGACCACAGGTTAAGAAATCTTGTTCTAACATGTTCTAACGTGGCTCGAAAGGAACTGATACATAGAATAGTAGTTGTAGTTACTGTTGTTATTGACAACAATAATAGTTATAGCAGCATTATTATGATAAACGCATTAATGTCTACAAATTTGGTATAACCTGTCATTAGGCAGGTTTTAATGTATTTGTTTAAATGGCCGTCACATGTACCATACCTAGACACAGTGCCGTCTTAAGGCATGGGTACACTGGGCAGGGGCCCCACGATTCTAGGGGCCCCATGCTGAGATGCTGCCATATTGTTCATAAGACATCTCTTGGCAGAGTGGATAATTACTCGATCTCTCGCTGGAAAGGCCTGGGATTCAAATCAAACATGACGAGGGTAAGTTGATGAAATGTTTGTTGAAAGTATCATTAAATTATAAATCTATAGGTTTAATTTTATTGACCGTTTACATTTTTATTCCCGTGGGTGGGTAGGGCTGGTAGTGGCCGAGTGCATTGCTTTGGCCAGGGCCTACAATGCTGTTAAGACGGCTCTGCCTAGACAAACTCTATGGAGATATCAATAACCTCAAGCAGACCACTGCTTTGTTTAAACATATTCAAACTGACGTTTGCAAGTCTACAACAGAAGATATAGATGTCTTAAAAAAAAAAAAAAGACAAGAAAAGATACAAAATACAATTGCTTTGACAAGATTTGTAGTTCTAAAATTGATGACAGAGAAGAAATCTGAATGAGTTTCTAATAAAAATATCACAAAATATACAATAAACGAGACCAAAAGATTTTTTTAACCATGCGCCTTGATATAACCGACGGAACATGTGTCTAGGTTGAACAGCGCCCGCCTCGCGAAAAGGAGGCAAAATTTTAGTAACCAAAAAAAAAAAAAAAAAAAAAAGAAGGGATGAGTTTCTAGCACAGAGAGCTGCCCAAGAGTTTGTGGTAGTTGTAGTAAGTAAGTAGTAAGTAAGTAGTAAGTAAGTAGTAAGTAAGTAGTAAGTAAGTAGTAAGTAAGAGTCTATATTTGATATTAAAAAAAAAAAAAAAAAAGCATAAACCACAAGAAACAATGCACAGTAAAATAAAAAATAAGAACAATTATAGCGGCACAATAACATGGAAACCAAAAAAAAAAAAAGGTTTTTAAAAACTCAACACGTGCAAACTCCAAACAATAACATAATTCTATTGTAAATAGTCAAGAAATAACAAACAAATATTCCTCTGTAAATAACTAACAGCAAGTACAATGAACTGTAAATTTAATTATGGTGTAGATAAAACATAGACATTGAAAATAAAGTTCAACTGAATACCCGACTTGTTTTCAGATAAATAAAGAAGGAAGCATGAGTCCTGTGAATAGTAAATAAATAAATGAAGGTAATTAGCAGGTACTCGTTGGACATACAGGATGACACCAGACCAAAAAAAAAAAAAAAAAATATATATATATATAAGTGATAGGCTTAACAGGAATCGAATCAAGTACCATCCAAACGGCGCCATCGCCTTGCTGTGAAAGTAAATCATGAAAGGACACACAACCAAGAGGGGTGCAAAATTGGCTGTGCGTTCTTTCACGATTTACTTGGATGGTCCTCTGTTCGATTCCCGGTAAGTCTTGTCTGTTGTCTGTTGTCTGTTGTCTGGTGTCTGTTGTCTGTTGTCTGGTGTCTGTTGTCTGGTGTCTGTTGTCTGGTGTCTGTTGTCTGGTGTCATCCTTTAATGTTTAACGAGTGCCTCTTAATTAGCTTTATTTATTGACTTTTGTCACAAAACTACGTTAAACTGGAAAGTCCCCATTGGCAGAGTGGTTAGAACGCTTGCACCTCGCAGCAAAGTTACTTCGTTCCGGGTTCGAAACCTGGTATCATCACACTCCAGTCTACCCAGCTGTAAATGGGTACCTGACTGTACTCATAAGTTAGGGAAGGTAAAGTCTGTAACACTTTACTTCCCTATGGCAGTATCTAGGGTAATATATTAAACTGAGTAAACTCTGCTGAAAGAGTGGGTGAGAGGATGCAAATTAAAAGCTGTTCTGGTGCTTTTCCGCTCTTGTGCCATTTTTTTGACAAAAATATAAAAATAATCCCGTCGCGAGGAGACAAGACAGACTGTTGACGCCCCAGATTTCGGCGTAAAAAAAAAAAAAAAAACGTGTAGCAAAAACTTGCACTAACTAATTACAAACTCAATCACGTATGTATTGAGCTATCAATTAACCTTTAAGACGCCGAACACGTAGTTTGCAAACATCTCGATTTCCCGCTTAATCCATCTCGTCTGCACAAGCACTTTTGTCTCCGCCATAAGCCCCCAACATAATTTCTTCTTGACAGCGTCCCAATTTAGCGATTTTTCTCTCCTTTCTCCGGCCGGCTGCTGCTAATCCATCATAAGAGTCTTCCATTGACCAAGTGATTTCTGCCTACAGTGTCAAATTAAAATTTAGAGAACATTCTAGAAGCAACTATCCAGGAAACGTTCACACGCATTTTTAAAAAAAAGTTTTTTAACCCCTAGCTTTTGCAATTGAATACTCAATTTTATATTTTGTTCATAATTTAGGACACAATTATTTTAGAATGTAACGTATGTTATAAGCTTGAAGGACATTCTCCAAGATCTCATATGACCCACATAAGGATCTATAAGCCAGTAATAACTGATTTATGAAGTATTTCAGTTTTGTCATATCTGAAGAGTCATATATGGAGCACCGGAACCTAAAGAGTTAAGGGGAGCTCGGACATTGAAGCATACGAATAAGGAAATATTTAAATAATAGGGCAGTGTTATGGTGTCCAAAATGAAATCAACCTCTCTCTCTCTCTCTCTCTCTCTCTCTCTCTCTCTCTCTCTCTCTCTCTCTCTCTCTCTCTCTCTCTCTCTCTCTCTCTCTCTCTCTCACGCACACTCACTCTTTCAGATAAATAATGAAGGAAGCACGAGTCATATGAATAGTAAATAAATAAATAGAGGTATTTAGCAGACATACAGGATGACACCAATTCTAAACCCTTTGAAAATAAAGTTCGTTCTTTCTCTCTCTCTCACTCTACCTCTTTCTTTATATATTGTCCTGGGTATGTAATTATTCTCCATTTTAAAATGCCATCTTATTTTACTGCTTTGCTTATGTCAGCACATTCACTCCCGAACTCACAAATTCAGTTGCTTCACTCACTCTGTCAGCCACTAACGTACTAATTTACTAACTCTGCACTTCTCTCTCTCTCTCTCTTTTTCTCTCTCTCTCTCTCGCTCTCTCTCTCTCGCTCTAACAAGTTCTCTTGTGTGTGTGTGTGTGTTGTGAGCTACGTTTCAACACATCTAACCACTTAGCCAATCGGAGGCTCTCTAACCACTTAGTCAATCGGAAGCTCTCTAAGTACTAAGCTAATCGGAAGCTCTCTAACCACTTAGCGAACCGGAAGCTCTCTAACCGCTTAGCTCACCTGCTATATAGTATAATATGATATATTTCCTCATTGTGTATGATATACTTTTTAAAAAATCTATATTGTTTTTCCACGTTATTGTTGAGGTTACTGTGATTTCCGAGGATGTCTGTTGGTGGGTGGCCTATCTGTCTTTCCCTGTTCCTGAGCTCAAACCTTATTCATTTTCCTCCCAGAATAATGCCGGGGCTCATTCAGCACACCAACAAAAGATTTATCCCCTAAAATCCCAGAGATAATTTACACCGAAAACTGGCAAGTTGCTAATGTAACTTGAACCGTTTTCTAGGTTGCTCCTCCTGATATCACGTGGTCAAATTCTCACAAAGCCTGTAGGAAGCATAAGCCGATTAACCTTCAATGAACGACATTGAGGGGCGCAAAACTGCAGCTGTACAAGTGCCAATGTCCACTATATTTTGTAGTGCCCAATGGGCAATGGGGTTGGTCACGATTCACTCCCCTAGCGCGGCGGTGGTGCCGTTCGAATGGTCCTGGGTTCGAGTCCCCAATAAGCCTGTTGTATAACTCTCTACTTCTTAATTTCTTGTGAGTGTCGGTGATATAAACCTTGTATAACTTTCTACTTCTTAATTTCTTATGAGTGTCTGTGATATAAACCTTGTATAACTTTCTACTTCTTAATTTCTTGTGAGTGTAAGCAACATAAACCGTTATGTGTATTAATTATGTGCTGTATAAGAGCGAATATTGTTAACAAGCCAGTTTCTCAAAATTGTGAATGATTCCTTAGAATTTTGTTACCAGTCATGTTTCATTATATGTGCGATATACTCCACAACCGCATACGGATTATCATCAGTATCACCACCACCACTAGCACCATCATCATCATTATTATTATCATCAATCATTACCATTATCATCATTTCCCGGTTTGCTCCTTATGATGCATAGAGGCACTAATTAACAGGAAGCCTGCATCAATGCATTCATGTACTCTTGCAGTTGTGGTTTCTGTAGTCATTTTAACATGACGAGGTAGCCAGCCCCATACACTTATAGATCATAATTAGGATATATGATGTCCTTAATTGTAAGTTGTGTCCAACACAAAAATAAGAATCTTCAGCTCAGTTATATACTAACATACCTGTATTTCGAAGTAGTTGTCGGAATCACAACAGCATTACCAGTTATTGTGTTTCAGAATTGACATCTTTGCACCTAGGCAAACCCATAGGCGCTCAGTCTCCCTCAGCACATGTTGAAGTGTATGAATGCTGATTTCCTTGAAGCGCGCTGATTGTATACTCGCCAGGTTCATCCTCTCATACATCCATTCCTGTTAGTTTTCAGAATTAATCTCATGTTGGCATGTAATCCATTCTTCTTCATTATCTTCCAGCTCTACCAAGGAACATAGACATTGACAAACTTATTTCAAGTCTTTCTGTCCCGTGCCATCAACAAACTTATGTCAAGTCTTCCTGTCACGTGCCATCAACAAACTTATGTCAAGTCTTTCTGTCCCGTGCCATCAACAAACTTATGTCAAGTCTTCCTATCCCGTGCCATCAACAAACTTATGTCAAGTCTTTCTGTCCCGTGCCATCAACAAACTTATGTCAAGTCTTTCTGTCTCGTGCCATCAACAAACTTATGTCAAGTCTTTCTGTCTCGTGCCATCAATAAACTTATGTCAAGTCTTTCTGTCCCGTGCCATCAACAAACTTATGTCAAGTCTTTCTGTCACGTGCCACCAACAAACTTATGTCAAGTCTTTCTGTCACGTGCCATCAACAAACTTATGTCAAGTCTTTCTGTCACGTGCCATCAACAAACTTATGTCAAGTCTTTCTGTCCCGTGCCATCAACAAACTTATGTCAAGTCTTTCTGTCCCGTGCCATCAACAAACTTATGTCAAGTCTTTCTGTCACGTACCATCAACAAACTTATGTCAAGTCTTTCTGTCACGTGCCACCAACAAACTTATGTCAAGTCTTCCTGTCACGTGCCATCAACAAACTTATGTCAAGTCTTCCTGTCACGTGCCATCAAATCAAAGTTTTTCCATGTCTTCTTCACCCCCATTATGTCTATCTCCTACTCCCTATGATCTTTGACCTTCTTCTACCTCTTTCTTACCCTAGGTGTTCCAGAACAAGGTCTGCCTTGTAATGCTATCAACAGGTTTCCTCAATGTGTGTCTTATCTATCTATCTCCAGCATCTTCTTCTCATCTCTTGTTCCACTGGCACTTGTCTGGTTCTTGTCATCTGTTCCACATTAGTGATTTGTCATCTGTTCCACATTAGTGATCTTGTCATAAAAACTGCCAATAATATTTTATTTATTTATATATTTGTTGAAGTGCTGTAATCCGCATTCAGCAGCAGGATAAGAAAGGAATGAATGAAATAAATATACTTAATTGGGTGGCTTGCTCATTCACAATAATTATATATAATGGAGCTATTCTTTTTTGTTTTTATTTTTACTCACTATTTGTTCATCTAGAGCGACCGATCAGTAGAGTCGTTATGCGCTGGTCTCTCGCGGCAAACGTACAGGGTTCAAAACACGGTGGTGTGACGACCCAGTCTACCCAGCTGTAAATAGGGAACTTGACACTGTTCTTGGGTTGGGGAATGCAAAGACGGCGAGAAAGGGAACTGGTCTCCCCACCTCTCGAAGCTGGACCTAGTAAAGTGAAGTCTCTAACACTTCACTCCCCTACTGCAGCATCTTCTGTGGGATTACTGGTTTACTTCTGTTCACCACTGGCTATTTAACAAAATGATGACACATTTAAATGATCGGGTTTTCTCGTTTCAGGTATGGTTTCAAAATCGAAGAGCAAAATGGCGGAAAAGAGAGAAGACCATGGGCCAGGACAGTCCAACATACATGACAGGGGATTCACCTTCAGCGATCACTGATATTATGAACTTGACTCGACCATTTGGGATTCACTCTCCATTGGAACCTTTGTGGGGAAGTCGGTTCCCCAACTTGACCGGCGTTCACCCCATGATGGCGCTCCCTCATCCAGCACTTTCTGCAGCGCATGCCGCTGCTGCCTACAATTCAAGGTTGAGTAAGAGTTACTAAATACTACTTTAAGAAAACAAGAGAAAGCAAGAAATGGGCAATACTGTTCCAGTACAGCCATATATACAGTAGTCAAAACGTAACACAGTAGAAAACCACAACGTAGTTGGGACATATTATGTGCACTGCCGACATTAAATGTGGCGGTTTTAAACATTACGGAACAGTTTAATGTGTTTTGTTTATTCATTTATTTTTTTTGGCCATATGTGTAGCGTAGATTTTCAGCAATTAAATTCTTGAATCCGTTCTGTTTTTCTGGGGTCTGGTCCAGTTAATTCTACCTCTTACTAGTATTTTTCTTTTGCATATGTTCTATAATCTTCCTCTATTTCTTCTGCGTCATGGGTTTCTGAACTAAAACTGCCTTGTGGGACTAGCCCAATAACTAACTAAGCGTGCGTCCTTCGGATCTCGATTGCTGTTTTGAATGCTTTGTTTCACTGTTATTTGTTTCATACAATCCCATCAGTTCTAAATGTGTGATCTTGTTGCACCGGGGTGTTCTTTTTATTTTACACAAATACCCGTTTAAGAATATACGAGTAAGAGTAAGTCACCCGCCAAAACATGCGGGGCCCCCCACCCCCCCGCCACCCCACCCACCACCCCCCCCCCCCCCCCCCGAATAAATTATGTGTTTTTTCTGCTGCATGTAATCATGACAGCACGAATTTTCCTGTGGTCATTTATCTGGATGCATTTACAGTAGAACTCCATTTATCCGAACCCCATGGGACCGAGCATCGTTCGGATAATCAGATGTTCGGATAATTGGATTACATAATGTATCGAGTACATGTACACATATTTCTAAAAATAATTAACCATCACAAGGAAAATACACTATAAAACATATTTACTTGTACTGTAATAATAATACCCACACTGTATTAGATCACTGTATCACCAAAATCTTTTATTACACTGCAGTGCATGTACTACTTGTATTAATTATTTTTGTTAAGAAAGATAAATGTTTTTAAAATAACATTACAAACGATTCAAAACCAGGCGCAACTTACGTATACATGTACTTGCACAGATGTAGCCCACTATTTAAAATAATGAGGAATCCTCTTTTGCACCAAACTGGATAGTCTCCTTTTGGCTGCTAAGTCCCGCATTCTCTTCAACAGCAGAAGCTGTGTAGGACAGCTGTCATCTTCTTGCTCGTACCAAGCCATCGCTCTTTCTAGTGCTATAAAGGCCTCTTCAGGACTTGGTTGACGTTTTGGTTTTTCTTCATAATCTACAAGTACATCATGTACTTCTGAGGAGTCGTCATCATCGGTCACTACATGTATTTGGTTTTCTTCTTGCACAAAAGACAAAATTTCTTCGTCATTCAAAAACTGAAAACCAGAATCATTATCATCTTCTAGCCACATGTGTGCATCATCTTTGTCACAGTCCGAAAATCCGGGCATTGCTTGAAACAGTTCCACAACTTCATTTATACAATCATCATTTGTGTCCACTGCAGTAGTTTCATTTCCTCCTTTCTTCCCAAGCAATCTATTCCAAGCCTTGTTGAGATTATCTTGTGACAGGGTGGTCCAAGCATCAGCTAACATATAGCAGCAGTCTTTGAGATTAAGCTTTTTAGAAAACGCCACCACACTTTCTTCATCTTCAGCCAACAATAAACGACGCAGGACTTCCTTCTTGTACATCTTTTTAAGCTTTGTTATAACACCCTGATCTATTGGTTGAATCAGTGCTGTTACATTGGGAGGCAGAAAAATTACTTTAAAATTTGCATCAACTGCATTCAATGTATCCGTCTCTGGATGAGATGGTGCATTGTCCAGTAGAAGAATTACTTTTTCAGTTTTCTTTTCTTGTTCTCTCAACCTCTTCACATTTGGGATGAACTGATTTGGAGATAGGTTCCCCTTTGCTTCTTCTTTGCACAAAACATATATAAAAAGCCTCTTCCAATTTCACATCTTTCGCATTTCTCATGGTTTTACGTTTCTTCGACCCATTTTCACTATCAAATTTCGATGCAAAACTCATAATTTTATCCTTGTTACTTTTGATGTCAGAGACGGTAGCTTTCCCAACATTGAAAATCCTCGCAAGTGAAGACACAGTTTCACCTTGTCCTAGTCTCTTGATAATTTCTGTTTTCGTTTCAATTGACAAAACATTGTGGTTCCTTTTATATGCTTTAGGCCTACTGGAAGATGCCATATCGCACAGAGAAATACTTGTACACCAAAATTATTCTGCTGTAGTAGCAGACACAATTATTTTAAGTTGAACTGTCTGTTTAGCCAGTGTTCTACCTAGAACGCACATGTACACTGGATTGGTAAACCAGATATTAACTGACTTTATGATCTAACTGACTTCCTGTACGTAAGCGACCGACCATTAGCCATCCCATTCTCTACAAATTGTTCGCACACATTTGAAGTTTGCCGCATCAAAAGATTCAGAATTTTAGTCTAACGTGACTGTGGCATCTGATTTTTTTTTCTTTCTGGAAAAAGTGTTCGAATAATTGGATGTTCGGATAATTGGGGTTCGGATAAATGGAGTTCTACTGTATTGTGAAGCTGTGGAGTAACGTGTAAAAAAATGACACGAAAAGAAGTGAAAAAAGCCAGTGGACAGAAATTTGACAATTAATTAACAGCTGCTTTATCACAAAATGTTGTGTAAATGTACGGAGTAATAAAAAAATAAATCTTGCATTGGTACGCATTTAAAAAAAAAAATGAAAATAATAAAAAAAAAAAAAGAATTTCCGTTGTCCCATCTTCGAATAATAATTAAAGTGAGTATCGATTTGAACAGCGAAATCGGTCGAGTTAATGCATTCATAACTACATAAGATATTTATTCATACTCCCCCGAATTACGATTTGAGGGAAATTCAAGAAATGGTGTCCAAAATTTAACATCTGCTATTATTAAGGATGGGAACAAATGCGCATTATTTCGACAGGCGCGCAATGAATTCTCATCTCAGAAAATGCGCCTTGAAAAAGATTGCAGCTTTGGTGGGAAAAGATGAGACTGGCGTGACAGATAGATAAGATACATCTTTATAGGGTGAATATCTGTTATTTTTATGTCGTATGATACTGGTGACGTCATCACATAAAACAAATTGCTTTGGAAACCACAGCTGCAACAGCATGTGCATGCTTGGTGCAAGCTTTCTTTAAGTGGACCAGTTGTAGTAGTGGCTTCATGCTCCATATGGAACACAAAGGAAAATCAATGAATGCATGATATTTATGGCGTGTGAGAATAATTGTCTAGTGATTGTAATATTTGTTAAGTAAATATATGAGTTGAAGGAAAGTACAGGACAGATACTAGACAGACAGGAGATGACGAAAAGGCCTTGACGAAGGACACGAACACGGTCATCTACTTTCCCAAGTTTCGACACTATCCTTACTTACTTACTTACTTAGTCGTTCCTCTTCTACCGTGAGGTGTAGAGGTTTGTAAGGGAGAACGCCATACTATTCTATCGGCTGTCTTCCTCCTGGCTTGGTTCCATTCTAGTCCTCGGTCCTCCCAGCGGACTTTTGGTCGTCCTGGAGGTCTGGATCCCTGGCTCTTAGTTTCCCATGCTTATCGTGGTAGCCGATCTTCTCCCATTCTGCAGACATGGCCAAACCATCTCAGTTGGGACTGTTCTACTTGGGTCTGCAGGGGTTGGGTTTTTAGGCCTTGACGTATCGTCTGGTTGCGGACCATGTCTCTTCTTGTTACTTCAACCACCTTCCTCAGATACCTCATTTCTGAGGTTTGGATATGGCTTTTGTGGGTTGAAGCCATTGCCCATGACTAGCATCCATACTATTTAAAAGGGTCATATTGCAAGAGCCATATCTACAAAACTCATTGGGGTAGACATTTTTGGGTGGTTCACGCCATAGGTAGGGGTGTTATGCACATCATCTGCTGGTTTGGCATTCTTTGCACCTTTTATGTGAGTGAAATTCATTCCCAGGTGCACTGGGGGTTTTCCTTTCTTTTTTTTTTCATCACTTCATGTTAATTAATTATTTTCACATAAAACATTACAATTTATAAAGTAAACTTTGTTCATCATAAAATATAATATCTCTTGTAACATGTGGCCAAATTTTATGTCAACAAGTTTGTTAGTTATTTTTCTGTTAATTTTTTAAAAAGATAACCCATTTCTGGGTGGGTGTTCCCCCTTAAAAGGACGGCTTTAAAGGTGTCAAAATAGGTGTATATATATATATATATTGTTAAATACAGTATCTACATAAGCCAATGCAGACATCCCGTTATATAGATTTATAGGATACAGTATTTAGAGTTTGAAGATTGGTTATTTCAATGTTTATACAGCATTGCTCCGTAACTGCATTGGTTATTTCAGTGGTTATACAGTATTGACCCGTACGTGGATTGGTTATTTCAGTGGTTATACAGTATTGCCCCGTACGTGGATGTCTATACAGAATTAGCCAACGGTCATTCATATGTCTCTGAGCCTGGAAGGGAAAGAGTTCAGATCTAACAAAAAGGTTGACAAACTAGGTCACACGGAGACGTGAATTTAAATTAATGTTAAATAAAGAACAAACTACAAAAATTCTGTGAAAATAAATAGAAGAAAATCTAAACAATCTAACAATGAATAATAGGAAATCTAATAAATAGGATCAAGAGGGTTTGACAATAATTTAATGGAAGACCTAAGCTCTACAGAGTTGACAGATAAAGGAGAAAGAAAGACAGAGTGACACAGAGAGAGAGAGATGAGTTCTTTGAGGTTTCTTTTACTGTTACCATTTTCCTTTTCGCGCCATTATGTAGCATTGAGCCACAACTGCGGCTTGTTCTCTTGCAGGAAGCCTGCTTTGACATTTATATGCTGTAGTTGTGGTGGTTTCTGTAGCAATTTGTGTGACATGATGAGGTTGCGAGCCCCAAGCCCAGCCTCATATTAGTCGCCTTGTACGACATGTTTGAGGGCGCAGTAGTCATTATCTTTCCTCGCCTCTTCAAAGACCCCCGAGAACTAGACGGGGCAATCTGGGAAGTTATAAGCGGAATTTACTCTGTTTTCTATTCATTGACCTATTTGTTCCCTAATGATCACGGAGCTAGCACTACAGTTGACCCTCTTGTTGGAGGCCTGCACTAAAGCATCCAAGCACTTTTGCAATAGTGGTTACTGTACCAAGTCCCAACTACGATGGTTTGGCCATGTCTGCAGAATGGAAGAAGGCTATCACGACATGTATGGGAAACTATGAGCCAGGGATCCAGACCTCCAGACGATCCAGAGTCCACTGGGAGGACAACAATAGACAATCTCTGAAGGACGAAGGACAAGATTGGAACCAGGCCAGAAGGATGGTGTGGCGCTCCCTCCTCCAAACCTCAACACCTTACGGTAGAAGAGGGATGACTAAGTATGTAAGTAAGGTTACTGTACCATTGATATTACCATGTAGAAATACGCTTTATGCTCTCTATTTTTTGCTGTTTAAAACAAAAACAGACATAAATTGGACAATCATTGACGGTAATTTCCATTATTATTTACAGGTCAACATTTGGTGGTATCATCCCAGGGTACATACTGGGAGGTCCGAACGGGGTTAGCAGTTCACCACCATTTTCGGGAGGGGTAGCCATGATGCCCCTGGCAGGTGTAATGTCCTCCATATCTTCACGTATGACGTCTACGTCGCTTTACGAGGATGTGCGCTGCACAAGAAACAGGGCGCCAAGTTCTTCAAGCACATCTAGCGTTGAGTCTCTTAGAATGAAAGCCAAAGAACATGCTGCAGAAGCAATAGGTGTTATAAGTGGACTACAGTTCCCCGAACATAATATGGCTGTTACTATGACAACATAACTTGTGCACAAAACTCCATGGTTTCGATATTTGATAACTTTCCAAAACAGCATAGCCACGTGTGGATCTGTATTTCTTTATGTCCGCGGGAGTTAGTCACGCGAACACGGGTATTGTATGGACGTTCTTTTTATAGCTTTGTTGACCATTGAGCAAACTTTATTTAGAGACAAATTAGGCGCCCTTACAATTCTCATAGTCTCCGTCAAGCTGCGGCTATGTCTGTCGTCCTTGACAACGACGTCTCAACGAAAGCCATTCTTTTTCAGCCAGGATTCTACAGAACTCGTCTTTTTAAGGATTGAACGAGAAATCGTGTAATAAATAATACAAGCTTTGACTTAATCATTTGTTTCATGCTGTATAGCGGGTAATGAAGAAATATAATTGTGTATTATTTTATATTGGAAACTATCAGATATACCCGGCGTTGCCCGGCTTAAAAAAAAAAAAAAGTACTGACCTTTTAATATACCACCTGGTCGCGGTACTTCTGAGCCAACACTATCCGAGCAACCAGGACCAACCCTCCACGGTTAATTCCCGGATTAACCCAATGACAACTATACATCTCCCCTCCAGCATATCTACACCAATCACGTTCTCCTGTATACCTTTATAATTCAATCGTGTATTCCACCATACCTCTCACTTTGAGCACATCTACCCCAGTCATGTCTTCTACCATACCTCTCACCTCCAGCACATCTACTCCAATCATGCCCTTCACTATACCTCTCACTCCTATCACACCCACTCCAATGATGTCCTCCATTGTCCCTCTTACGTCCAGTACATCTACTCCAGTCATGTCCTCCATTGTACCTCACACCTCAGGCATATCTACCGCAATCATGTCCTCCCTTATACATCTCACTCCGAGCACATCTATTCCAATAATTTCCTCCACTATACCTTTCACTCCCAGCACATCTAATTCAATCATATCGCCTACAATACTTCTCACCTCCAACACATCTACTCCAATCACGTCCTCCACTAGACCTTTCACATCTAGCACATCTACTCCAATCGTTTCCTTCACTGTACCTCCTTCAGTTCGTTTAATTTGATGGAGACCAACAGTATGCAGTTCCTCTCCTTCCATAGAAATAACCTGATCTTCTATGGCAATTAAAGCTGTATTGTAAATGTCATCACTGTAATACATTTCCTTTTCAGAGTATAGTAACTGAGCATAAAGTTTAAAATCTTCTGTAAGATCACCTCTGTGTTTCATCCTTAGTGCTAGTGGGTCTCCAACTCCACATGGTCTAAGTAAAATGTCATCTGATGTTTCTTGCTGTGTGTGATAATGAACACTCTAAAAGTAGACGAATCAAAAAAATTGCAACCCCTGATCTTGATTAATCCTTTTTTTTTTTTTAAATGGAAAATCCTTTGATATATTGACCCAAAATTAATGTTGAGAAACAGTACAATTAATGTCTAACTTTCATTGACAAAAAACAACATTGCGCCCTCTGTTTCTGTAGGGGACAAACCGACAGGCGTTCAAAAATATAGATGAGATAATCATACTTTTATTTTACTTTAACTAAATACAGTGAAAAGATTGTATGTCTATGTGTAATTGCACATCATGTTGATTTCAATTTAATACAACAGTTTTAATGTGCAAATTCAGATTTTAAAAAATGTTTTTTGTAGTTGTTGATATTTTATCATTTATTTATAGAGATCTTTGCTGACATATTAGAGACCGCTGCTGAAATTGTGGATATTACTGCTGAGGTAGGAAAGATCGTTGCTGATATATTAGAGATAGTTGCTGACATATTAGAGGTTGTTGTTGACATATTAGATATAGTCGCTGACATATTAGAGATAGTTGTTAACATACTAAAGACCGTTGCTGTCATATTAGAGATAGTTGCTGATATATTAGAGATAGTTGCTGATATATTAGAGATAGTTGCTGATATATTAGAGATAGTTGCTGATATATTAGAGATAGGTGTTGACATATTAGAGATAGTTGCTGACATATTAGAGATATTTGCTGATATATTAAAGATCGTTGCTGATATATTAGAGATAGTTGATGACATAATAGAGATCGTTGCTGACATATTAAAGATAGTTGCTGACATATTAGAGATAGTTGCTGATATATTGGAGATAGTTGCTGATATATTAGAGATAGTTGCTGACATATTAGAGATAGTTGCTGACATATTAGAGATAGTTGCTGATATATTAGAGATAGTTGCGAATATATTAGAGCTAGCTGTGTCCAGCAAAGTGTTCGACTTTTCTTGTGTCGGCCTGCGTGCCACTGGATATGTGTATTTGTTTAAGTGTCATAATCTAAATCGCAATAATAGTTATTAAACAAAGAATTAACCCAATTATGGAGAGCTCATTTAACAATGATATATTAGAGATAATAGAGATCGTTGCTGACATATTAGAGATAGTTGCTGACATATTAAAGATAGTTGCTAATATATTAGATATAGTTGCTGATATATTAGTTGCTGACATATTAGAGATAGCTGCTGATATATTAGAGATAGTTGCTGACATATTAGAGATAGCTTATGACATAATAGGGATCGTTGCTGAAATATTAGAGATAACTGCTGATATATTAGAGATAGTATTGATATATTAGTTGCTGACATATTAGAGATAGCTGCTGACATGTTAGAGATCGTTGCTGATATATTACAGATAGTTGTTGACATATTAGAGATAGTTGCTGACATATTAGAGATAGTTGCTGACATATTAGAGATAGTTGCTGGAATGTGAGAGATAGTTGCTGACATATCAGAGATAGCTGTTGACATATTAGAGAAAGTTGCTGACATATTAGAGATAGTTGCTGATATGATAGAGATTACTGCTGAAGTAGAAAAGATTGTTGCTGTCTGTTGTTTGGAGTCACTATTCTGTGCTTTAAACTTCAATACATCTTTTAGCGTTGTTTGGATACAGCATAGCACTCTCACTGAAAGCGTATGTGCATAAAGTCACTTAGTGAGAATGATGACATATGAATGGTGGCAACGGGAAGTGTATGTCGGCCTTCGAGGCTTGTAAAAGTGTTTTGTCTGCGTCCAGCAAAGTGTTCGACTTTTCTTGTGTCGGCCTGCGTGCCACTGGATATGTGTATTTGTTTGAGTGTGCCATTCCAGATTTATAGGCAGTTTTCACCTTTTTGATATAGAAGGAAAGATTGCGTAAGCGCATTATTATAGTTCTTTATAAGAAGTGTAGCAGTGAACTGTATACATTTTAAAAAAAATGAAACTTACATGGTGAGACTGTTGAGCGATGTCTAAATGAGCAGGTCACGGAAGAATGACTTTAATATGTCAACCTGCTGTATCACAATGGAGTTGCTATATTGTGGAGAGTTCTGTAATTAAATGTTTGAGACTGTCATCCCTTGCAGTTTTTTCATTGAGGAAATGTTATAAGGTTGGAGAAGCTCATCTGACATTTGATCACGCTTGCAAGTTTTATACTTTATTTAAGACACACATACATTAACACCATGAGACAAAACGGGTTTGCTCATGTACTTTTGTGCCCCCCCTCTCTCTCTCTCTCTCTCTCTCTCTCTCTCTCTCTCTCTCTCTCACACTCCGACAGTATCACTTCATTTCTTCATTTTTCTCCCTCATTGTCCTATTAATTGGCATATTTAGTGCCCTTACATTCTATTTGTTGTCACCGCACTCAGGCGTATTTACCTTCCTACAGGTGAATCGTAACAATACGCAGTTAATTACACCGGTCAGCAGTCGATACGTTTATCTCTTTGAGTCAGTCTAGCCAACCTTTGTTAGAGACAGCCACGGGTGAACTTAGATGGTCCCGACACTCCACAGAACAATAGACGGCCAGGTGTGTCGTCGAATAATGTTTGTGCGCCTGGCTTTATCAGCAATTATCTGTCTAGTGAACGATTTGAGTACGTGGTTAATATCGGCTTATCTCTTTAGCCCAGACATTCTCTTTGTAATACTTACAGATAATCTGTCTGGGGTAGACAATATTGGAAGGTAGCATCTGGACATCAAATAAGTGCACAGATGGTGGTTATGAGTTATGCACAAGATGCAAGCGGAAGCATTACGGCATTAGAAAGAGGTCACGCGATGGAATTTTAAAATGTAATATTTTAAAACACGCGGGGGAGAATTAAATTAAACACCCCTACCCATATAGTTCAGAGCTCTCGACTGGATTGATTTGAGAAGCCGGAATGGACAATGGTTCTCATTGGAAAATTCGTCGGAAGACTAATCTGGGATTCGAACTTAGAATGAGAGATACAGTATCGGAGACACAAATCAGACTGCATTGCATCGTCAAATTAGCAACTCCCAGGAGCCAGGAAGAGAAGGATCGGAGTAAGGATTCCTAACTTATAAGTGACAGATCAGAAGTATTTGGTCAACTTTAAAACTTAAAAGTAAATCCGCATATTTAAATACAGAGACTGGAAACGTAAAAGGACCCGGACAAACGTATTTGGGCAACTTTGAAACTAAACAAGTAAACCCGCATTTTAAATACGAAGTCTGGATACCTAAGGAATCAGATGCACCCGTCATAACAGAAACACAAAATATTTCCAGACCAAGTGATTCGCAGAACACCCGTCATAAGTGGAATACAAAAGTTTCCCAGGCCAAGTGATTCGCAGAACACCCGTCATAAGAGGACTACTAACATTTCCCAGACCAAGTGATTCGCAGAACACCCGCCATAAGAGGATTACTATAATTTCCCACACCAAGTGATTCGAAGCATCTAATAAAGTGCTGTGTCCATTCTAAACTGTGCAGGAGATTGTGTTCCCAAAAGTTACTTTGGGATCTTGGTACTAAGCTATCAGACCGTTCGAGGGACGAAGCTATCAGACTGTGAACTGTCATCATCACAAAAGAACAACAAAAACCAAGGCTGCAGGACTCGCTCATACAAGCTAAGTGCTAACTAACAGGCACCAGCAAACGGACATAAAATTTTAATTAAAATCCCCAAACCAAATCTCGATGACGGGAAATTTTATTTTCATCTAAAATTCACCATCATTCCACTACTATTTTAACTTGTTAAAACTAATTGATTATTAAATTTGTTACATGTTATTTTAAAACATAACAATCATAGTAGATTCAGTTATTATAGGTGTGAAAGCATACGTATGAGCAAGACATTAATATATATATATATATATATATATATATATATATATATATATATATATATATATATATATATATATATATATATATATATATATATATATATATATATATATATATATATATATATATATATATATATATATATATATATATTCACATCTATAGAGCTAATTCTTAAAAAAGGAATTTTGCTGGATTTACACCAACTGGGGAGCTTGAACGGGCAATAACAATTGCTTAATTCTTCACAAAAGGCGACGGACAGATATAAGTTAACAATTGCTCGGCCCTATGCAACATTGTTCTTGACTTCTGATTTATCTTGTGATAGAAGACTCCCTTCTATCTACATCTCTGCCAAAAATAATCTTCTGCGAAGGTAGACACATTTGACGACCCACTTTAGATACTCTTGAGATTTTGCCACTGTTGGACCACTACTTCAAAGCAGGGGAGACAATCCGTAACATACCACAAAAGATATTTGTATCATAATCTAAATCAAGCAATATAGTTATTAAACAAAGATTTAACCCAATTATGGAGAGCTCATTTAACAATGATATAT
This sequence comes from Oreohelix idahoensis, assembly GCA_024509875.1. Classification (NCBI taxonomy): domain Eukaryota; kingdom Metazoa; phylum Mollusca; class Gastropoda; order Stylommatophora; family Oreohelicidae; genus Oreohelix; species Oreohelix idahoensis. The sequence goes on from JAMPIV010021960.1 coordinate 86,478, forward strand.
TAAAGATCGATGCTGACATATTAGAGATCGTTGCTGACATAACAGAGATATTAGAGATCGTTGCTGACATAACAGAGATATTAGAGATCTTCGCTAGAATACCAGAGATTTCTGCAGAAGAAAAAAATTATGTGCTCACAAATTAGAGACCGTAACTGACATGTTAGAGATCGGTATTGATATATTAGATATCGGTATTGATATATTAGAGAACTGTATTGATATATTAGAGAACTGTATTGATATATTAGATATCGGTATTGATATATTAGATATCGGTATTGATATATTAGAGAACTGTATTGATATATTAGAGAGGCGTATTGATATATTAGATATCAGTATTGATATATTAGAAATGGGTATTGATATTGATAAAGTTGGATAACGTTGGATTTTTATTCCCGTTAATGATATCCACCAAAAGATAGATATAAGTGGATGGAAGCAGACATCATCATCATCATCAGTTGATAAGATCGTTACATGGGCACTCATGTAGAATAATTGTATAATGGACTGACAGTGGCCAAGCACTCAGTATCGCCCATACATATATATCATCTGACTTCACTGACTGAGCACGTCAGCTTATATACAATATTTCAGATGGCTTCTAAACCTAATCTCGTCTAGCGACGATTCTTCAACATAATGTTCAGCACATATTTTTTCCATATAATAATATTGAACCGCTAGCAATGGGTTCTCATGTGTAGCAGTGATCTCTGGACTGATCAAGCGATAATACGGGCATCCCTTTTCTCTTCTTGAAAGTCACTACATGTTTTGGTTCCAAGATGGCTTCACTCGTGAGCTGTCACTCACGTTTGGATACAGATAATGAATCTGTCCTAAAGTTAGTCATTCATAAAACATTTCATTGCTCTGTAGATTTGATCATGAACAATTGACTGCAATCTACAGGATATAGTGCTGCTAGGAATCGAAGTCGTTTTCATCGAGTCAAATATATTCTCTTAGACATTCAAATCGTAACTATCGAAAATGGTGGCTTCGATCGAGAGTTCATAAGAGTATCTTTGATTACCTTGGTATAGGAATTATGAAACTGCCATTCCTTGGCAATACGACTAAACACTGGGGTAAAGCATACACGATAGGTTTAGACAACTATCACCTTCCCCACAAATACTGAGATCACTTTTTCCCCGGCGACAGGCCGACATGGAAAACACACAGTCCCTATCAGGACGAAGCCAAATCACACCACACTCTAGCGACACATCCGCCGAATAGCCTTCGACCTCTCTAGAGACAACAGAACATATAGTTCGACTAAGATATGTAAAGATATACAGATATAAGACAGACTCGTCCTACTCAGACAAACAATACACATAAATTCAGGCCATAGATATTCTGAAGCAAGAACAATCTATTATTACCCAAACAACGAATAAATCGCAGTAAAATGGATTTATCCGCGGAGTTTGATCGAAAGAGCCGACACAACTTTCAAGGGAAGTAACACAATAATGACTTTCCCTTAAGCACTATTTTGCTTTCAAAATATTTGCGAAGATAACAAGAATACCAATGTATAATATTGTAAGATATCAAAGACTGCACGTAACAGTCTTACCACACCTCCCGGGAAAAAAAAATGGAACATTTTTTTTTTTTTTTTTTGAAATACATCTAGGAGCAACGTACAATAGGCTCACAACGCATGAATAATGCGCAGATGAAAATATCAGGAATACCTATAACGCCTAATATGAGGCTAAGTCGACTGGTGAGAATGTGTCTCATAAACTGAGAGAAATTATTTCTCTACAAGTATATTTTTCCAGGAAGGTGTCATCAAAGTATAATACAATTCTGGCAATTACACAATGCCTAAAAAATTCATATCATCATTTCGTATTAGATATCTTAAATTTATGATTTATGAAGAAAAAATCATCAAAGCACAGCGGTGAATAAACATCAATGAACCGCTATGTAGTGATACAATCATTATATTATTAAATTACAAATGTGTATCTATCATGATATAGAAAAGGAACTACTATAGAACTAGACATATCAAGAAGTCTAAGCCCTAATAGTTATGTGGAATCATGTGGGCATCTTGACAGAATGTCTGCCATCACATTATCTGATCCACGAATAGCTCGCACAGAGAAATGAAAAGGTTGAAGAGCAATTGCATATCGAGTAGACCTCGAGCTCTTCAAATTCTTACTCTGTATAGCAGTAAGAGCTTTTTGGTCGGTTTCTACTATGAAATATGCGCCTAGAAGGAATCTCTGTAGTTTGAGGATCGACCAAACCATAGCTAATAGCTCACGGTCTAAAACCGAATAATTCCTTTCTGCCGCATTAAGTTTTCTGGAAATATACATTACAGGATGCAGAGTTCCAGAGTACTCTTGCATTAGTGCCGCTCCAATCCCAGTGGATGAAGCGTCACTACGAAGAACGAATGTCTTATCTTTAGTGGGTAGCACTAAAATAGGTGGTGTTGAAAACAGTGTTTTAATCTTATCCAGAGAGCATTGGCATTCCTGAGACCAGTGGACCACATTAGGCGAACCTTTCTTTAGAAGTGTTGAGAGAGGTGCCATGATAGAGGATAGATTCTGAATGAATCTGCCATAAAATTGAATAAGACCTAACAGACTTCTCACCTGTTTTTTAGTCTTAGGGATTGAGATGTTAAGTATCTTACTAGTATTATGGTCCTCTGTCTTTAGGAAACCATGACCAACTCGGTGGCCTAGGAAAGAAATTTCGCTAAAACCAATATAGGCTTTAGGGGTTTCGCTGTCAGGTTGTGCTCACGCAAAGTAGACAGCAATTCATCTAACCCTGAATAGTGATCTTCCCAAGTATCGCTGAAAAGACAGATGTCGTCTAGATATGCAATGACATCTGACCGATAAGATAGGATTCGGCGCATCATGCGTACGAACGTAGCTGGTGCGTTCATAAGACCGAAAGGCATAAAATTCCATTGGAACAAACCTCTAGGTGTTGAAAAAGCCGTGAGAGGTTTGGTGCGTTCAGATAAAGGAACTTGCCAATATCCTTTAGACAAATCAAGTTTAGTGAAAAAATGAGATTTGGAGAGTCGAGTAAGTAGCTCTTCCAGTAAAGGCATAGGTTCGGCATCGAACTTAGTTACTTGATTCAATTTTCGATAGTCAACGCAAAGACGTATGTTATTGTCTTTTTTACGCACAATAACCATCGGCGAAGAATATGCAGAGGTGGATGGTTCGATTATTTTCAAATCTATCATCTCATCCAACTCTTTCTCGACCTGTGCTTGAAAATGTATAGGTATAGGATAAGGTCTAACCCTAATAGGAGTATGGTCAGTTAGAACAATGTCATGTTGAATGACATTCGTTTGTCCAGGGATGTCAGTGAGTACATCCTGAAATGTTTGCAACATAGTTGAAACTTGTCGCTGTTCTCCTAGAGACAAATCAGGAGAGACAGTAACGTTCTTCCATGATTCACTGGAATGAAGTGGGATCATTGGAAGAGGAAGATTTACATCTGAAAAACTTGTTTCCTCATCCTGTATCACGGACAGTGATGAGTAATGACCATGTTGTACTGGAGAATTGTCCGTTGCTTGGAAAATGGGTTGCAAATAATCCGGACGTTCATGGAATTCAGTAAGCATATTGATGTGGAAGGTTTTATGCTTCCCATCAATATCGACAATATAGTCGACATCGGAAATTTTCGATATTATATCGTACGGACCTTTCCAAGAAATAAGTAATCTGTTTTCCCTACAAGGTAGTAATACAAATGCTTTGTCACCAGGACAAAGTTGTCGTAAGCATCTCTTCTTATTGGCAAATTGCCTTGCCTTCTGTTTCGCAAATTCAGAAGAAGAAGTTGCTAATTTGCATGCTTCGATAATTTTTTGTCTCAACGCGATGACATATTCGTAGGATGACTTTGTGTCATCGTCAATATTGTCAGATGTTATGAGATCGTGAAGCAACGACATAGGGCCACGCGGACGCGCGCCAAAGACGAGTTCAAAGGGAGAAAATCCCGTATGTTCATTGGGTACCTCTCTGTAAGCGAAGAGGGCCGCAGGTAAAACTCTGTCCCAGTCTTGAGGATGATCCTCAGTTATCTTCCCCAGTAAGTTTTTAAGTGTTCTATTAAGGCGTTCGACCATACCATTAGACATTGGATGGTAGATACTACTTAAAGATCTATCTATCTGCAGAGTAGACATTACTTGAGACATGGTATCTGATATTAGTTGGGTGCCATGGTCTGACAATATTTCTCCGGGGAACCCCAGACGAGAAAATATAAGCCAAAGAGCATCTGCAATATCAGCAGTAGTAATGCTCTTCAGAGGAATAGCCTCTGGCCAACGTGTGCACATATCAACACACGTCAAGATAAACTGATGTCCTCTGGCAGACTTGATCTTAAATGGACCAATAATGTCTATGGCCATTTTTTGAAACGGCCGAATAGGAATGTCCGCCGCCTGAATGGGTGCAGCATGCCGTGGACCTTTGGATTTAACTTCCTGACATACTTTACAAGATCGACAATAAATCCGTATGTCCTTGTTTACCAATGGCCAAAAGAAAGCCGCAAGGACTCTTGACTTAGTACGGGAAAAACCCATGTGTCCAGCACACTGAGAGTCGTGAGCGTGCTGCAAAATTTTAACTCTCAAATTCTTGGGAACCAGGATTTGAGAATGACTTGACGTAATGGAGTCTTGAACCATACGTACAAGTACGCCATTCTTCTTTGTAATCCACGATTTACGACTTGTGTCTTTATTCGGATCACCTTTAGTTGCAAGAATGAAGAATTTCTTCAGAGTGGGATCATCTTCTTGCTGTTTTATAAACGAGTCACGAGAAATTACCAAGGGATTATCTTGGTTATGCACTTCATTATCTTCAATAGATGAAGTTTGAGGCATATTAAGAGCCTGAGCTCTAGTGACTACAGCGTTAGCAATCTGCATGTTTTGCCTTTCCCACGTGGAAATTTGTTGCGGAGTGCATTCCTTGACTCCATGAATGCGACCGATGATGAGGTCAGCGATCGGATTCGGAAGAAGACATGCGTGTACATCTCCTGTAAAGAAAGGAGTAGCAATCCTAATGATAGCAGTAGAGTATTTCTCTAATGTGCCGCCAAATGTTACACATTTGACTACTTGTCCAGTGGCACGGGAAGGATCTACGAGTGACTGCCTAACACCAATTGTGGTGCATCCAGAATCAAATAGCACAGAGACTGGATTGTTATTCACTAAACCCTTATGTAAGACAAGAGAACCTCTTCCATCATGCGCGACTGATGCTGGAAGAGCAGGAAGAGGATGGCCACAGCTTAAAGTAGACACTGTGGTTGGCTCAAATAACGTTTTGCATTGGGGGCACTGAGATGCTCTCCCAAAATCAAAAGCGGCACATGCCATATTACTAGCATCATTATTATCTTTACTCTGTTTATAGGCTTCATGGGACTCTTGTTGTGCAGAGTTTGCCTGAAAATGTGGTTTATGTCTTTTGTTTTGAGATCTACCTCGGTTATTATCACCTCTGTAGTTATTGTTACCTCTATTGTAACCCCTATTTGGGTTTGAGTCATAGTTCCCTTGGTTACCATTATCATATTCATTATAATGAGTATCTCTGTAATTATGATCTTGTTGACTCCAAGACGGATAACCCTGATAGTTTCTATAATTACTTCCTCTACGGAAATTCCTATAATTATGACCACCCCTGTGTCGAGAGCTATCAGGTCGTCTCCAGTTCTTTGAAGAAGAACCCTGAAATGATTGGTTACCTTGGTTTTGATAACTATTATGGTTACCTTTTTTATCAAATCTGTTTTGAGGTCCCTGAAATCTGTGTGAATAATTGGGATTGTATGGTGTTGCTGAAGCAACTGGCATACTCTCCTTAATCTTAGTGTTGCCAAAAGTCACGTCGGGGTGTGCAGTGACATATTGGGAACAATATTCTTCCATTTCTTTTAGAGATTTGGGTTTACGCTCATGTATAAATTCAAGGAAAGGTTTGTTCACACATGACATAATCTTATCTCTGAGCAACAAATCCATAAGTCCTTCATACGTTTTTTCTGTTTTGGAAAGCTCAATCCAACGATCAACTGTGAGACGTGCCTTTGCAGTGAATTCTGAGAATTCTACACCCGTCTCAGGTACCATCGTTTTAAATAAAAGGCGATAGCCTTCCTCACTTAGCTGATATTTTTTTATCAAAGCCGCCCTAATGACATCATAATTATCCTTATCTGCTTCTCCTACAAGGCATAATCTAGTCAAAGATTCACCTTTCAAGTTTTCTGATAATTGATTAGCGTATTGTGATTTATCCACATTATGTGTACGACAAGAACGTTCAAATCTATCCAGCCAGAATGTAATATCGTCACTGGACTGATTGAACGGTGGAACCTTAACCTTGTAAGTAGAAGGTTTATCATTACCACTAGATGCCTGATTAACATTACTCATACTTGTCAATCTTAATTTCTCCAACTCAAATTCATGTTCTCTTATTGCTTTTTTTTCTTCAGCCTCTCTGTCTAATCTTTTTTGTTCAGCTTCCCTGTCTAATCTTTTTTGTTCAGCTTCCCTGTCTAATCTTTTTTGTTCAGCTTCACTGTCTAATCTTTTTTGTTCAGCCGCAGCTTCTCTTCCAATTTTTTTTGTTCAGCTTCACTGTCTAATCTTTTTTGTTCAGCCGCAGCTTCTCTTTCCAATTTTTTTTGTTCAGCTTCAAATCTCCTTTCCTCTACCTGCATCTGCAATTTCTTTTGTTCAGCAGCAGCCTCAGCTTCTCTTTCTAATCTTTTCTCTTCCGCCATAGCTTTTCTTTCTTCTGCAGCTAATCTTTTCTCTTCTGCCATAGCTCTTCTCTCTTCTGCAGCTAATGCTTTGTCATATTGAGCAACTGCCCATTGTTCTAATTGTTGACCAGTCTTATCAAGGGCTTTCCCTTGTGTAATGAAGTATTCTAATGTAGCCATGATGTCTAACAATAATACTAATCACCTGAATCAATAATAATACCACAAGTTCTCAATGACTTGATTAATCAGTATACTATCCCAATATCTGTGGGTCACAAGCCTTTAATAAGGTCTTGTATAATAGTAATAATAATCAGGTACTGGTTTATACCATAATCCAAGTGCAGTGCACAGGCAATTGTGTCTTATGAAATATACCTATATAAAACATATGTCAACCAACAGAATACATAAAGTACAAATAGGACTGACAATACAAGAACGTTTGCAGAAATCAAAATAAATCAAATAGGGAAATCAATGAAAATAATCACTGAATCTGCAAAGAATAACAACACAAATGACGTCACAATATATGAATATAAATTGTGAATAGAACTGAAAGATAGAAAAGGTTAGACCAACAAATTACAAACAAATCAAAACAAAACTAAAGAACAAAGAAATATTACAAAAATAACAATAATTACAGACTTCACAGCTAACACAAAAGCAACAGTTGTCGCAGCAAATTTTCAATCAAGAAAATTGCACCTATAGAAAACGCCCACAACGGACCCTCTATGACGTGGGATATTCTGTTGTGAGGACGCCGCCCAACCTTAAACACAACCCGCTGACATAGAAACTAACATACTATACAAACAAATAACATGTAAACATAAATATATATAAATTATGTGTATGATAGTATGTGTTGCAAAATAGGCTCAGTTTTACAGTAATGGCAAAGTTATTTTTATGAAAATAAAAATAACTGCCACTTTATTCAATTAAACATTCTGGCCTTAAATATTAAAGTTCATATATGGAAAACAAGAAGATCCATCGATGAAAATAGGACTTCTTAGTTCACTCATACTGTCTTCCTGTTAACATTGACAAGAATTGATCCAACTGTTCTGTGAAACTCTATAATGTCTAATGTAAAAAATGTCAACAACGCTGACCTACATACTGCATTCACCTGACAGGTCACGTGACGAAGTGTTGACAAAGAGCAAACCAATACTGCAAGTGTGTCGTATCAGCCACAGGAAACGGTCTGGTATCGGTAATCTGTTGACTTCTGAACTTCTGCGAGGTCAAACCCAGAAAGCTGGTCCACCAGTTGATAAAGTTGATAAAGTTGGATTTTTATTCCCGTTAATGATATCCACCAAAAGATAGATATAAGTGGATGGAAGCAGACATCATCATCATCATCAGTTGATAAGATCTCTATGGTGTTGTTTGCTCCACTGTAGTGTATGGAATGTCAACTTGACCTACGCAGTGGTGTGTAGACATGGATTGAGTGTATAATGTGCGAATGATGATAAAGGTTCGTGGTGTTGACAAAAAATGTTCTTTTCTCACACTCATGTATGGCTGGAAGTCATCGACACCAACGACTGTGTACCTTTTCTAAAGTTTAATTGGACGTACACACTCGACAGCACAGATAGTGACAAATCACAGGTTGCCATAATACATCATAGTACAGTGGATAAATGGTCTTGCAATGTTACATGGGCACTCATGTAGAATAAGTGTATAATGGACTGTCAGTAGCCAAGCACTCAGTATCGCCCATACATATATATCATCTGACTTCACTGACTGAGCACGTCAGCTTATAAACAATATTTCAGATGGCTTCTAAACCTAATCTCGTCTAGCGACGATTCTTCAACATAATGTTCAGCACATATTTTTCCATATAATAATATTGAACCGCTAGCAATGGGTTCTCATGTGTAGCAGTGATCTCTGGACTGATCAAGCGATAATACGGGCATCCCTTTTCTCTTCTTGAAAGTCACTACATGTTTTGGTTCCAAGATGGCTTCACTCGTGAGCTGTCACTCACGTTTGGATACAGATAATGAATCTGTCCTAAAGTTAGTCATTCATAAAACATTTCATTGCTCTGTAGATTTGATCATGAACAATTGACTGCAATCTACAGGATATAGTGCTGCTAGGAATCGAAGTCGTTTTCATCGAGTCAAATATATTCTCTTAGACATTCAAATCGTAACTATCGAAAATGGTGGCTTCGATCGAGAGTTCATAAGAGTATCTTTGATTACCTTGGTATAGGAATTATGAAACTGCCATTCCTTGGCAATACGACTAAACACTGGGGTAAAGCATACACGATAGGTTTAGACGACTATCACCTTCCCCACAAATACTGAGATCACTTTTTCCCCGGCGACAGGCCGACATGGAAAACACACAGTCCCTATCAGGACGAAGCCAAATCACACCACACTCTAGCGACACATCCGCCGAATAGCCTTCGACCTCTCTAGAGACAACAGAACATATAGTTCGACTTAGATATGTAAAGATATACAGATATAAGACAGACTCGTCCTACTCAGACAAACAATACACATAAATTCAGGCCATAGATATTCTGAAGCAAGAACAATCTATTATTACCCAAACAACGAATAAATCGCAGTAAAATGGATTTATCCGCGGAGTTTGATCGAAAGAGCCGACACAACTTTCAAGGGAAGTAACACAATAATGACTTTCCCTTAAGCACTATTTTGCTTTCAAAATATTTGCGAAGATAACAAGAATACCAATGTATAATATTGTAAGATATCAAAGACTGCACGTAACAGTCTTATTAGAGATTGGTATTGAAATATTAGAAATGGGTATTGATATATTAGAGATCGGTAGTGATTTATTAGAGATTGGTGTTGATATATTAGAGATCGGTATTGATATCGTAGAGTAAGGAATTGGTGTATTAGAAATCGGTAATGACAAATTAAAGATCGGCACTGATAGATTAGAGATCGATATTGATATATCAGAGACCGGTATTGGCATATAAGAGATAGCTATTCATATATTAGAGACCGGTATTGATATATTAAAGATCGGTATTGACATATTAGATATCGGTATTGATATATTAGAGACCGGTATTGATATATTACAGATCGGTATTGACATATTATATATCGGTATTGATATATTAGAGACCGGTATTGATATATTAGATATCGGTATTGATATATTATAGACCGGTATTGAAATATTAGAGATCGTTATTGACTGGGTGATGCGCCAGACAACAGAGGGCAATCCAAGAGGAATAAGATGGACTACATTTTCTACATTGAAAGATCTGGAATATGCAGATGACATTGCACTGCTAGCACATTCACATCAACACATCCAGGAAAAAACGGATAGACTTAATAAGTATAGCCAGCAGGTGGGCTTGAACATCAACCTAAAGAAGACAGAGGTCATGACGCTCAATGTGAGCAGCCCTGAGCCCATATCAGTAACGAATCAGCAACTGGAACAGACAGATGCCTTCACATACCTAGGATGCATAGTAACACCAGACGGCGGAGCAAGCAGAGACATCAACAACAGAATGAACAAAGCAAGAACAGCCTTTTTGAGTCTAAACATCTGGAAGTCCTCTCAGTACAGCACAAGCACACAATTAGGATTATATCAGAGCTGTGTGCTTTCTGTGCTTCTCTATGGCGCGGAGAGCTGGAGAGTTACAGAGAAGGAAATGCCGAAATTGTCCTCTTTTCACACAACATGCCTAAGAAAAATTCTCCGAATCTTTTGGCCGAATACCATCACCAACCAAGATCTGCTTACTCGGAGCAAGCAAGAGGACATGCACACCATCATAGCTGGCAGACGCTGGAGTTGGGTTGGCCATGTCCTCAGAAGAGACCCCGATGCCATCACAAGAACAGCTATGCTATGGACCCCTGAAGGAAAACGAAAGAGAGGCCGACCAAAAACAACTTGGTGGAGGACTGTGGAGGCTGAGATGCAAAGAATGAACCAGAGCTGGGGCACTGTACGAAGGATGGCCGCCGACCGAGCAAAGTGGAATCAATTTGTTGTTGCCCTACAAGACGCCACCAGGCGTAATGGCCACTGACTGCTTTGACGGTCGGCGGCTAAGGATCAAAGAAAGAAGAAGATTGACATATAAGAGATATGTATTGATATATTAGAGACCGGTATTGATATATTAGAGATCGGTATTGACATATTAGATATCGGTATTGATATATTATAGACCAGTATTGATATATTAGATATCGGTATTGATATATTATAGACCGGTATTGATATATTAGAGATCGGTATTGACATATTAGAGATAGGTATTGATATATTAGAGATCGGTATTAACATATTAGATATCGGTATTGATATATTAGAGAATAATAGAGATTACTACTGAGGTAGACATGATCGTTGCCTAAAGTAGGAAGGCTTGGAATGCCCTGAATAAAGTCATGTGTTCCGCAGGCAGATGAAAAGCAAGCACAAAATATTGTTTCCGAAGTAATGAGGACAAATACAAACATTCTTTACGTTAATACGAAAATGGGACCATTTATTTGTCGTAACTTATTCTGTGTTTTCTTTCTTTCTGTGTTTCTACCTTCCTTTCTTCTTTACAATCTCTTTTCCTTTTCTCCTTCTCTGTTCCTTCTTGTTACTTTATTTTTTCTCTTCCTTCTCACTACTCTTTGGTCTATTCTTCATATTCCTCTTCTTTCCTTTATTCGTCTTCTCAGATTCTTCGTCTTCTTCATCGTTTTGATTCTTCTTCTTCGTCTTCTGCTTTTTCTTTCTTTCTTCTCCTCTTTCTCCGCTACACTTTGTTCTTATTCTTCTTCTGATCTTTTTCTTTTTTTTTTTTGTTCTTCCCTACTCCATGTTCTTATTCTTCTTCTTCTTTCTCTTTCTCATCTTCATCTGTCCGGCCCTATAAGGCCCTTTGCCTGAAACACATTCAGTCTTTCCCAAACTTTGTTCTTTATTTGTTCTTGTCTGTACTGCCATGTTTATTTTCTTCATGGACGCCCTTTCGTCTTTTGACCCGACCTGGTTATTATTTGCCTTTCTTATCCTTATCTTTGGTGAACATTCACTCTGTAGATAATTGTAAAAGGTAAGATCCCATAACCGATACTGCTGTAGGGGAGTGAAGTGTGACAGGTTTCACTTTACAAGGCCCAGCTATTTTATGAGGTGGGGGGTCACCAGTTACCTACCTTGCTGTCTTTGCCTTCTTTAACTTAAGGTCAGAGTCAACTACTCATTTACAGCCGGTTAAACTAGCGTGACGGCTACCAGGTTTCGATCCCGGTAACTTTGCCAGCGAGAGACCATCTCCCTAACTGCTGAGCCAATCGGACCCTCAGATAATAGTACAAAGAATTTTATCAAAAGAAATTAAACGGAAGAAAATCCGCTATAAATCCTGAAATAGATAAACATTGTCTGTCCACGAGCCGTAGACCCTGCCAGGATAAGGTAAATTATCTCCCCAAGGGTCATATGTTTTATTATAGCTGGATTTCCTCATGTCTGAACGTTACCAAGACAACGTATATAAAATTATATGTCTCAGATCTAAGGGTCTTTTATATTTGGACATGCGCCCTAATATAACCGACTAGGTTGAACGGGACGCGCCTCGCCAAAACGAGGCAAAACCCTATTTAAAAAAAAAGACGTATATAAAATATACTTATTTGTTGTACAAAAAAGTATTCGTTAAAGGTTGTCCCATAGCAAATGCTGCAGCACAGGATTGAATTGTTAGAGTCTGGACTATACTAGATACTAGTTTTATGAGGCGGGAGGGGGGAAGAGACCTATTCCATTCTTCACTAACTGTGACTCAACTAACTCAACAGCAGTGCTAAATTAGGAACTTTAGAAAAATATTCTGCCATATATATATATATACTGCTTGTTTTAAAACATGAATTGCGGGGACAAATTTGGCATCCATTTTTGTGTCTAGGTAAAGCCTAAAAACAGCTTGGGAGAAGTAAAGTTAATGTGGCTTAGAGAGTGTCAGCTAAGGCGCACAGAGAGTGAGTAGATAGTGGTCGATACGCAGTAAACAGAGAGAGAGAGAGCAGAAACCCATGTTTACTGTATTCACGGGCGGAAGAGGATGTCGCGACAAAGAGGCAGGCGGTGGTGTGTAAGAGGTCCCTGGTTCAGGAAGTTAAGTGAATAACGGGAATAGAAACAAGCCGCAGAATTCAGTTAGTAATTCATTTATCTCCCATAATGGGACATTAATCAAGAAGCTCAAGTTATCTTGCCGCCATTATTCGTCTCAAATTTGCTAATCTCTGTATAAATATTTTGGAATGAGCAAATTACATTGGCTCCATTGAGCTAACAAGCAAATAATAGGGGGTTGTCCCCCTTAGCCTGCCATCTTGATTGCAGACCACGATGACGAAAGCTGTACCGCCTCGAGCCTAGCTACTGGCCAGATAAGACTATTAACATTTGACTGGTTGCTCTATTCACTCTTCACTTTGTTGTTCATCCTCAGTGCCAGATTGGCTTTGCTTTCTGTCTATTAGGGAAATCTGATGAAATTCCTGGCAATTTCGACTCTCGAAGAAGAAATGGGATTTGAAATGTGTTCTGGCTTTATTGCTGAAGACATAACATTTATTTCTCCGCACTGATAGACATTTTTTGATCGAGTCCGTCTGATGGTCCATTTCAGATCCCCCTGCCGCTTTTCTCAACTTTCATCTCAACTTTTAACTATGGTGATAACTGGACAAACGACCAGCAAATCATCATCAGCCTTGGAAGAGATTGACAAACATGAGGTTGCTTATGGGGCTGGGAATCTCATTATGTAAAACCAACTACCACAAAAACTACCACTGAAAGAGCAAGTGAATGATTAGTGCAGACTTCCTGTGAAGGTACCAGATGCAGTAGTGTCTCCATGCTCCATAAGCAGCACAAAAGAACAATAATGAGGAGCGAATGATGAAAATGAATAATCAGTTATCGAACCTGCCAACAGTTAAAAAAGAACAAAACAAACTCGACATAAAAAGGTTGCGCCTTAAAACAAAGATTATAAGGAAAGCAGTGAGGCATTAAACTTCTTTACGACCAGCAAATTCTGAAGTCTTTACAAAGTTATAAATGGTGGAGTTAAATATCAGTCTTTTACTGTTCCCCCGTTCTAATGATTATTTGATTAACTTAGAAGCTAGAGGGCAAAGGTGATGAAACAAAGGTCATATCCTTCTGTTCACTGGCTCCTGATTAAACTTTGAAAGCGTTAATAATGTTTTGTACACCCAATTTTGGGCAGGAATTAAAATAAAGGCCTTTATTATCTCGCTTGCTTGAGGGAAGGGGCGCCAGCCAGGTTATGGAGTATTCACCGCGTGCATGTGTGTATGAGAGGGGCATATTTGGCTTCAGGCAAAGTGAGACATTTCTAATCACAAAGTCTGGCGTTGTCTCGGAGATATGGAAAGTTTAAACTAATTTCGCGTCTTTAATGAATTTTGATGCCTGGCTAAGCACGCGGAATAAGTAGTTTTATCAGTACTGTGTATTAACTGTTAAGGCAACTCGCATCCTAAAGTGTAATCCGTGTCAGTGATTTTTTGTTGAAGGCAACTACACGAAGAATTAGATTCTCCGAAAAGAGCAGGCTGTGAACTGTGCTGAAAAATTTGCGAACGGTCTAGTCAGTAGGAATGGATTTAATATTGATACGTTAATAGTAAAAGTATTTTTCGGGGTGCTTGTTCCTTCGGGCGTGTCGTCTAAGGCGACTAATAAGCTTTGATGCAGGCTTCCTGTAAAGGAATCGGACACGGTGGTATGTTTATGTTCCATAGGTAGCAGAAATGGAAATGATAATGATAAAGATAATGATAATGAGAAGTAAAAATGTCCTGAGTATTTCCTGGGCGTCTCTAATGAGGAAAAGAACAGGACTACTGTTCCACTATCAGCATAGTTTCCATAAACATTTCTACTATCAGCATAGTTTCCATAAACATTTCTACTATCAGCATAGTTTCCATAAACATTTCCACTATCAGCATAGTTTCCATAAACATTTCTACTATCAGCATAGTTTCCATAAACATTTCTACTATCAGCATAGTTTCCATAAACATTTCTACTATCAGCATAGTTTCCATAAACATTTCTATTATCAGCATAGTTTCCATAAACATTTCCACTATCAGCATAGTTTCCATAAACATTTCCACTATCAGCATAATTTCCATAAACATTTCTACTATCAGCATAGTTTACATAAACATTTCCACTATCAGCATAGTTTCCATAAACATTACCACTATCAGCATAGTTTCCATAAACATTTCCACTATCAGCATAGTTTCCATAAACATTTCTACTATCAGCATAGTTTCCATAAACATTTCTACTATCAGCATAGTTTCCATAAACATTTCCACTATCAGCATAGTTTCCATAAACATTTCCACTATCAGCATAGTTTCCATAAACATTTCTACTATCAGCATAGTTTCCATAAACATTTACACTATCAGCATAGTTTCCATAAACATTTCCACTATCAGCATAGTTTCCATAAACATTTCTACTATCAGCATAGTTTCCATAAACATTTCCACTATCAGCATAGCTTCCATAAACATTTCTGTGACGGTATTTCCTCTCCTGCTTTGCAGTAGTGGTCCAACAGTGGCCAAAACTCAAGAGTGTCTAATATGGGCTTCAAAGGTATCTACCTTCGCACAAGATTACTCTTGGCAGAGTTTTAGATAGAATGGTGATGACACTTCTATTACAAAGGGAGTCTTCACAAGATATTCAGAATAAGCGAGAACAATACTGCTTTGGCTGAGTATGTTAACTCTGTAATTCTGCCGACGCTTTTGTGAAGGATTTAAGCACTTATTACGTTCAGCTCGATTAAGCCCCCACCCCTGATTTACTCAGTGGAATTCTATTATTCTAGTATAGCTCTGTTTAGAGTGTGTAGTAATTTGACTGAGACAAACATGTAGTAACTTTAAAATGATTAAATCGAAGTTAAATTTGTAACATTACAAATAATAAAATTTAATAATCACTTTAGGTTTTAACAGTTGGAAAATAATTTGAATAGTTATGGATCAAGAAATGTTATCGTCCCAGTCTTTAGGGAATGTGAGATGTTACAAGAAGTTCAGGTGGCAGCATAGATTTGAACTTAGCTGCCAATGACGGTTCTGTTCCTTCTTATGGGTTGGTTCTTTTCACTCTGCTCGCACTCGTCTCTGATCAAGGTTGTCGGGGGTAGCTCGTTTCCCAGAAATGTCAAGGAGAGTCTACAACGTGCGTCCTTCATCTTAAAGCTTAGGCCACTGTCGCATAGAGATTTATGATCAATAAATTTTCTATATTCTTTTCTTTTCTACCCGTGTCCTCTACTTTATTATCGCTCTTTTATCTTTTTCCTGTATTTTTCGCATTCGTTCGTTTGCGAAAAATATATTTCTTTCCCATTCTGACTTTAACGTTTTACTCATACACTGGTAACGCATTTTATTACATCATATGTCAGTCGCTGCAGATAGACGACAAACTGTGAATATCAGTCTAGTCAGACATAGGAGCAGACATTTGTCTAGCATTTCCATCGGACACGTAGCTTCTACGGCTAAAGTTCTCGGCGAGGTGTGGAAACTGCCATCTGCCTCGACCAGAAATGAGACATTCGTCTAGCATTTCCATCTTACACGGCACTCTACGGCAAGTTTCTTAGACGGAGGTGTCAAAGACGAGAAGTGGCAGTTTATGGCAATCTCTTGGTTTACATAAGTGTTAAGAGGAGAGAGGAAGACGGGGGAGTTTCGACATAATGTGGGATCCTTTGTCTATTTCATATATCTTAATCGGAGTTTTAGATTTCATTCACTCAGTAACTTCGCAGTCAAGACTAGAACAACCTACGTTCGATTCCTAAGAATCTCTGTTGATAGATGAGGGCATTTAGTTGGTCGAAGTGAATTTCGATTCCTAAGAATCTCTGTTGATAGAAGATGGCATTTAGTTGGTCGAAGTGGATTTAGTTCTTAGTAGTTCTGTGTTGAGGTAAATATAATCTAGTATTTTGCGAGTGATTAAGTGTTAAATCGTTTATTACATTTTACTAGTTAGATTTCTGTGCAGAAGAAATTAATATTAAGTCTGTTATATCCTCTAGTTGACGTGTTTCAGTGGAAAGCAGAATAAATTATAATTTCTAGCTTAACTCATGCAGCGATAATAAATTTAATTTAACTGCTAATAACCAGTCGAGAATATTTAAACAAACTGATAACTGCACTGATTCATCATTGAGTATTGACGAAATACACATGTATTTCTAATTCATGATGATTGAACATAAAAATTTTATTTTATAGATTATTGAGTGATTCCTTTATTGTTGTATTTTGGCACCCATTTTGCTGTCTTAACTTTCTTTATGCAAGTTTGTTTTGTTGCTAACAATATTTTTCCTTAGGATAGATCAGAGTATCAAAGTCTGTTCATACCTTTAAAGGGAAATCTTAGACTAAATCATATGTATCCGTGACTCTTTGTGGCTATCACTTTTCTTCTAACAGGACTGTGGGCTATACATCGGGGGAAAAGATCATACCAATGGGTCTATCTTTCTTGTAGCAATTCATTGACTTTATGACTATTTGTATATGCTTAAATGTAATTTTATATGTTGTGATGGAAGTTTATTTTGATAATTAAACTTCACAATTGAACTTAATCAGTGTGACGGTCAATTCGTTCCCAAATATCTGTATTTTCATTGTCATAGGTTCACGTGTTGTGCGTCTATTGTCGTCATTTATGTGTGTGGGTATGTGAGGACATATATATTAATATATATTATATTAGATTTGTCTTACTAATCTAACTCTGTTGTAGATGATAGGCTGACTGAGAGGAGCTTCTCGAGTGTCAGAGACAGAATCTACTATATTTCCTCCACCTCACTCGTGAAATCTATTTTCTATTTTTCCTCCTCCCACTGAGCTATCGCTTATCTCTATGTCTATTCAGAAGAGACCAAACTAAGTCTTAATCACCTATCACAAATCTACGACAGCCACGGTTTCCTTCTTGTTCCAGAAATAGTACTTTCTGCTGGTACCACCAATAACTATGCTAAAGAATAGAACGAAACGCTCTTCTGAGTATGGCGTTTTCCAAACATTTCTTGATCCATAACTATTAAAATTATTTTCCAACTGTTAAAACCTAAAGTGATTATTAAATTTTGTTATTTGCAATGTTACAAATTTAACTTCGATTTAATCATTTTAAAGTTACTACATGTTTGTCTCAGTCAAATTACTACACACACTCTAAACAGAGCTATACTAGAATAACAGAATTCCACTGAGTAAATCAGGGGTGGGGGCTTAATCGAGCTGAACGTAATAAGTGCTTAAATCCTTCACAAAAGCGTCGGCAGAATTACAGAGTTAACATACTCAGCCAAAGCAGTATTGTTATCGCTTATTCTGAATATCTTGTGAAGACTCCCTTTGTAATAGAAGTGTCATCACCATTCTATCTAAAACTCTGCCAAGAGTAATCTTGTGGGTTCCTATCTTCCCACAACACCATCCCAATTACTCAGGCTTTACCCTCGATGAGAATTAAATTTAATCCCCCGGGATAAAACTTTCTTTACATGTAAAAAGAATAGCTTTCATAGTTACTTTATATTCCCCAAGATGCAGCAATAGTGAATGCAGTCAGCGACCCATAGCTGTACTGCTTGCATCAGGACCAGCGAACTAGAGCTGGTCAAGACCACACTCCACCTCCCCGTGGTGGTCCTGGAAACAGTCTGCAGCAGTGCAGTCTGGCTGAGCGAGTGCGGATCGCAATGGGAAGGCAAACCCGGTCCCTAAAAAATGCCGTGCTAAAGTCGGATGTGTCGACCGAAAGGTGCAGATATCACAGCTTAGGCGTAAACAGACACAACGCAACCATCGTCCTTTTCAGGGCGAACGAAGAAGAAGAAGAAGAATATTCAAATGAAAAGGTAAATAATACAGATAGAGTCTGTTTACATATACATCTCCACTGATTGAAAAGTGTTCACAATATAAATTGAATATGTTTTCATTTATGTTTTACACTGATTGAAAAGTTTGAGACTTACATTACTTTAAAATGAATATTTTCACATAGACATTTACACTGGTTTAAAGCTTGAAAACGTACATTACTTTAAAAAGGCTATGTTTATAGGGTCATTTACACTGCTTTGAAAATGTAAGTATTATACTTAGAATGTACATTATTTCTTTCATCTTTCCTTCCCTGCCCCATAGGGAACCTGGAACTACTTTATGCTTTTAGTTCACTTTACGAAACTAGCAGTAAAGCAATCACAAGCCCTTGCAGTGGTGGTTCATGAATCATCGTTCTATAAGCTGAGGTTGCCAGCCTCAAATTACTTTGACATCAAATAGAGAGTTTCACACATTAAACTTCACATGATAATATATACATATATATTTCAGTTCACATGTTAGTAATAAAATATGAAATGTAAATCACAACTTACGCCAATCCTGACTCACAGACATTTTACTCAGATGAATAAAAGAGACTTGAATCGGCCTCTTACACGCGTCTGGGGTGTCGTTAATTTTAACTTCAATTCCCTCTGACTCCGTGTCTTTCTTCAATTTCCTAGTCCCGGTGTTCCTTATTAAAATGTAGAGATTTCCTGTGCTTTGTAAGTCTTTTTTGGTTCTCCAATAAAAGGTCCGGTTAATAAAAGGAATTATGAATCTAATCTTCACTCTGGCGAGGTCTGAAGTTGTCTTGGAGAGCGTTAAATTCACAGTGAAATAAAACTGCGAAATGGTCAGACTATATTCCTATCTTCCCATGCATTGTTGTTATGAATCTAATCAGAAAGATTCAATCATTTCAAATCATGCAGATAGGGTGTGATATTTTCAAAATAGTTCCACGTGAAATAAGGTGCGTGCCTGCAAAGGTCACGTATTACCATATATGGACATCTGATGCTTTGCATACACTATCACAGGCAGATCGGTAGACACACATGACAACATGGTTAGCTGTAATACTTAATACTTTATTAGAAAGTAATGTTGTCATAACAAGTCGGCCCGGAAGCGATTATGTCACACTTGTCTGCCCACATGTGTCACACAGACAGTAATCTCGTTATCTGTCGTATGAGTACGAAAAAACTCCGTGTCTGCCCATCTGGTTTACCAAATGAGTCGTCTTATCAGCTGTTAAATTTAAACACGCCGGCGCTCATCTTATTTATTTGGTTCTAGCAGGCTGGGATAAACATTATCTTCAAGGAGTGTCACAAATGTTTGAACAGACAAACTACTTGCTCCTTAGCCGATAATGAGAAGAAATTGGTACTTTTAAAAGTACACAAATAAAAATCAGTACAAAATATGTCTCTGATCCTGTCGGAGTGAAACAGAGATCGTGATGAGGTCGTCCATTTCGTCACAATTTCCACTATCATCATAGTTTCCATAAACATCTCCATTATCAGCATAGTTTCCATAAATATTCCCACTATCAGCATAGTTTTCATAAACATCTCCATTATCAGCATAATTTTCATTTTAAAAAAAAAAGAAAAAAAAAAGAAGGGAAATGGAGACAGACGTGGAAGGGATAAAGAATTCATGATGTTGGGAGCTGCCCTGCAGTGCATGAAACTTCATTGAATCTTTTGGTATTGTTTGTGTACCGCTTAGCACTCTCGCTGAAAGTATAGTGTGCATGACGTCACTGAGTTAAAAATGATGACGCGGACAGGTTGTCAAGCGTGATGTATCCATGGTTACAGCAGCCTTCTTGTGTCCGCCTTCGAGGCGACTTATCGGGTATTTATGGCCAGTTTGATTAGGGTCTTTTATGTGTACCATTTGCGATGTCCATGATATTCCATGTGAGATGGTATCAGCGTTCATATGAGTCTGAGGACAGTGTGATTTACTATAGAACAATCATTACTTAAGTGAAGATGCCATTCGTATATCTAGTATAGTAATGGGGACGTGAGTATTGATGCTGAGTATCAGTGTGAGGATAACAGAGATTTATCATTTATCTGCCTGACCAATTATGGGTTTCATTCGCTGTAACATGATTGTGTTGTTAAATAGAGTGTACAGGACCATCCTTAGAGTTTTACTTAAGCATTAAAGTTTTTAACGTATTGTAGAGCTGAGAGACTGTTGATATTGTATTTTTATATCGAACAAGAACACAAAAACAGAACCTAACACTGAACTCTACAAGCCAGAGAGAAGCAGAATGTTTCAACATTATGAGACGCTTTAACACCATTATTTATTATCTGGCGTTTCAACATTTCCCTGGATTATAACACCTTGAACGGATTGAGGCGGACAGGGAGGTTTGGTATGAATCTGTTGAAGGCCTCCTCTCTTCAAAGAGTTGAAAGGTGATGATGATAGTGATGGTGATAATGATAGAAAAGCTATTGTCTTAACACCTGAACTATTTTAGCGTTTTTCTCTTCTCGTCTGCCTGCTCCACACATATTCTAACTGCATAGTCTAATATATATGAAATAACTAGATCACAAAGTCCCTTATAATTGGACGTGCGCCCCAACAGAGGCGTCCCTAAAGTATTTAGCACCCGGGGCGGATCCTTACTTTGGCACCCCTTTTCCCATAAAGAAATACACTTACAAGTACATTTTAAACAGTAAGTACTGTCATAATAGTATCTCATATAATAGTATCCGGTGGCACCCCTTCCTGGCTGTCACCCGGGGCGGTCCGCCCCCCTCGCACATCCCTTAGTACGCCACTGCGCCCCAATATAACCAAAAGAACCTGTGTCTAAGCTGAACGCGGCGCGCCTCGCCAAAACGAGGTAACATTTATATTCCAGTCATCCATCGTTTCTCCAGTCCCAAAAAATTTAATATCCCAAGGCCCAAATCAGTTGACGCTGAACTTGTCAGTGCGTGGAACAGTGGGACCGCAACTTGGCAACAAAAGCCCATCACTGTTTTCGGTATCAAGAGTTCGCCTTTGGCAGAAGTCACACGATCCAGGGAGAGAACTCTTCTTGCCTGCTGCTCACATTTTATTAGAGCGAACTCTGTCGCTAAATTGTCAATATTTGCATCCAAAATGGCGGTAACTAGTTTCTAAAGGGGGTCATTTTACGTGCAAAATCAAGTTATGGGATAAAACTTGGTTGGCCAGGTAGTTAATAAACGTGCGGCCAAATATTTGATGAGCGAGAGCTGGACAAATAATAATAATCCCAGAATCTTTCATTATAACCCTGTTTCAGGCCAGGTCAGAGATTAACTTTTCAATGACGAGAAGTGTTTCGTTCATCCGCGGTCTCTTTGAAATTAAACACAATTGCCAGTGTGGCTGTTCTTATATCCTAACCGAGACGAGAGATAGAAGTGTACACGATGATAGGAAACTCTATACAGAGCGATACAACAGGAGGCGATCTGATCATTAGAAGCGGTCCCCCATCGTTCAAGTGCTTCGACTCCTAAATCTCCTGTACACTCTAAGAGGGGGGCGGGCCCACTTAGGTCATGATTCTCAAGTGTCAGCCTCCCATAGTCTAGTGCAGAGAATTGAACCCACTCCACCTTGGTTGCAGCTTTCAAATTCACTCCTATTTTCTGCCAGGTGGAGACAATTGTGGAAGTAACCCCTATGTTGAAAACAAATTATTGTCCCAATTTCCATAGCCCGTTGCGATTGTTCCACAGCCAGCACGATGCCTTTTCTGCAGTTTCGCTGAGCCTCTTGTGTGCCCTTGTTCCTGACTGTCCCCTCAACCCCAACAGTTTCAGTAGATCATACACTGAGGCAGCCACAAGACCTCTTGCACCCACCTCAACAGCCATGACACTTGCAGTGAACCCATCGCGTCTCAAGTCCGCGGCCAGATCATTATACTTGGCCACTTTGAACGAGTGTTGCTCGTCCAATCTGGATTCAAATGGCACTGTCAGCTCAATCATTATTATCTGATGCGATGATGAGGAATGCAGCACTAAATATACCCGTTGTAGCAAGTTTAATTTGCTGGGGAGGTTATGATGTTATACCTAAAAGGAAAGAAATCTGTGTCTGTGTTAACCGTGTGAGGTCAAGCACATGTAGGCCCCTGACTCTAATAGATGATAATGATGTATTTGCAGGGAACCTAACGCTACCTCCCTAGATCTCACACGGTCACTATTTTGGCTCTAGTGTCTGGTGTATGATGTACCTAATGTCTAGGGGAGAAATGAAAATGATGGTACATAAACACAAAACACTTTAACTCACTATAAGGAATTGAATAAAACAGTGGTTAAGGTTTTTCTTTAAAATAGAATATTTTCTTTTTACAATTTAATCTGCCTGTCCCGCCATCTCTTTTGGACAGGTCTTTGAAAATGAAGAAAAGATAGTTTACATAAAAAGGATTAACTAAAATGTGTGGACACTTTGTCCAATAAGTATAAAGTTACTCTATCTCTCCTGTTGGTGTATTCACAGATTACAACTTTATTATCTAATAGTGTTTGTCACTTGTTAGGAGGGGCTGTAGTTTCATCAAGCCCCATAACATCCTGGGTATGATTGAAAATATCAAAGTTTATTATAACTGAAGTGTCAGATATACCCAGATGCTAACACATCACCTGGGATTCTTTGTAGAAGGATAATTCAGTATGTCGTTGCAGAAAATATAGATATATCAGCACACACAAGCTCCTCCAGCTATCTGCTCACAGCGTAAACGTTTTACCGGAGACTTGTTGGCGTTACACTCACTCATCAGGTTTCCTGTCACCGGCTGGTAACAGGAAATAAAACCTCACAATTTTCACAGAAATATGTAACAAATAACGCTGACTTGCAAAGAATGGCCTCAGGTTTTCTCTGCCCTGCCCAGACTGCGAATTAATTCTTTATTTTATAAATTAACACAGCTGATCTCAGCGTATTTGATAGAAAAAGTTTTTGTCAACTGGCGATGAGCATTGAAAGCTTTTTGCTAATATCTATTAGTACTGGCCAATGGAAAACTTGCGACTACCAGAATTCAAATGTAGTTTTTGAAAAACAAAAAAAATAATTCCAAACAAACTCTGTGTCTGGTAGTCGATTGGTCAGTCTGCGTTAGTTATGCCCAATAGAAAAAGATGTTTCGTTTTTAGTTACATTTTTCCTATCTCTCCCCTTTCACTCCTATACCAACTAATAGAATTTGAATTACTACCATGCCTCTTTCTAAGCTGGCGTCCCCACTAACGTTATGAAAAAAACAAGCAGGAACCACAGTCTGTCCGTCTTAGTGTTACTAGACATATAGTATTATCTCAATAACTTGGCTAATAATTGGACTACCATATATTTTAAACCATATTTGGGCTCAGGGGACTCTAAGCTATACTACCATATGATTTTTATGGGCAGTTTCAGTATGGTTTAGATTTTCAATGTTGTCACTGTCAATCGTCAAATAAAAATTTTTCACAAGTCGGCCATCTTCCCCCTCTCATCTCTCTCTAGCATTTTTATTCAAATAACTAACTTGTTTGAGTGACGTCAGAAATACATTACTTGGCGAGAATTTAAACTGTCTGTGTGTATATATCATCGTGCCAATCCCACAGCGTGTCAAGCGAAGCGGGGTTTTGCGCAACGGGTGTTAGAATTGGCGTTAATTATTACTGTTGTCTCGTGTTACACTACCAAAAAATGTAAGGATCACTACAATTAAAGGCGTTAAAGTTAAAGGATTACGTTAATTCAGACAGTAACTTGGCGGCACATTTCTGGAAGATCGTTAATTATAAGTCTTGCCGCAGTCTCTATCAGATCGGGCAAAATGTTAAAAATGTTTGAAGTACGTCACAAGGAAAGCGAGTAGGTTTATACGGCGGGATCGTTTCTAAGCATTACCATGGCACACAATTCAGCGCGATGCTGGCGTGTGAGATGCTCATAGTCAGACACAATCGGGCTGGGTTATTTATTATCATAGGACTAAAATCTTACTGAAATGAGCGATTATCTCGCAGATTTTACTACACCCGTGAAAACAATAACGGGGAAATAATTAAAGCTAACATATTACAATTTCGTCATCTGCAGCAATATTGAGAAGAACAAGGAGTGTGAGTATGTAAATAGAGTGTAATACGACTAATTACTCAACGGCTCGCTTTTTAATCACAACATTAAAAAAAAAATATACGGTTATCTTTACAAATTGTGTCTTGATAGCTGGGTCCTGAATATATACGTTAAGATTGTCTGGGTTCCTTCCTCGCGTGACTGCTACATAAAGTTTGCAATGAGCAAATTTTGCTTCTGTCAGGTATTCACCTACATGATCAAACATTTGCCCCTGTGCGTTGTTGATTGTCACGATAAATGCTAAAATCACATGAAACTGGCGGCTCAAGATGACAGGAAGGCTGTTATCGCTTGACCTAAATTGATGCGCCGAATGAAACTCGGCAGCCTTAATTACTGCCCGTGATGATTGTTTTTCCCTTGAATATAAAGGTGAAATGTACCTTTGTTTCTTGGATCTGGAAAAGGCATTTGACAAGGTCCCCTGGAGCAAACTTTGGGACTGTTTGGCAAGGAAGAACATACCAGCACCTCAGATACGTGCTATACAGAGCTTCTACAACTCTTGCAGAAATTATGTGAGGACGGCAAACCATAATTCAGAAGAGTTCAGGACCACCACTGGTGTAAGACAAGGTGATATCCTATCACCATATCTGTTTATACTCCTCGTGGATGATGTCATCAAAACTTGTAAGGAGAGGACAATAAAATATTCAGTGGGGTACTGGAAGATGAGACAGGTTTGTATTTCAGAGCTGGCATTTGCCGATGATGTCGTCCTGATTGCTAAATCTGAGGCCCATCTTCAATCCAACCTGCAGCTCTGGAAGGAAGAGCTGGAGAAGAGAGGGATATTCATCAGCAGCTCCAAAACAAAAACCATGGTGAAATCACGAGAGGAAAGAAGGCATCAGATTCGCTGTGAGATCAGGTCCTGCAGCAGGTTAACCACTTTAAATACCTCGGAGCTGTCATTAACTGGAAGTGCGGCATCAAAGAAGAGTTACCTACCTGAAGAGCAGCAGCTGGGAGACTTTTTCAGGCCATAAATCGAGGATTCCTCAGCAAAAGAGAAGCTGGCACGAAAACGAAGATGGCTGTATACCGTTCCACCAATGTCCCAGTCTTGACATATGGATGCGAGTCATGGGCAATGACTACAACCCACAAAAGTCAGATCCCAACTTCAGAAATGAGGTATCTAAGAAAGGTGGTTGAAGTAACAAGAAAGGCATTGTCCGCAACTTGACGATACGTCAAGGCGTAAGAACCCAACCCCTGCAGACCCAAGTAGAACAGTCCCAAGTAAGATGATTTGGCCACGTCTGCAGAATGGGAGAAGATCGGATGCTACGGCAGGTATGGGAGGCTAAGAGCCAGGGATTGAGACCTCCATGACGACCCAGAGTCCGCTTGAGGACTAGAATGGATCCAAGCCAGGAGGAAGACAGACGATAGGATAGTATGGCGCTCTCTCTTCCAAACCTCTAAACCTCACGGTAGAAGGGGAACGAGTAAGTAAGTAAGCTGATTATTTTGGGTATCTTTTAAATAAAAGTCAGTTTTTTTTTGTTTTCACAAAATGTTAAAGGTAAACAAAAAATAAAGTTGTTGTTAAGCTATGTTATTATAAAACTAAATTATTAAACTTCTGCGTCCCTTCTTGGCGGGTTACTTGCGCAGATGTTCTGTGACATGCGAATAAAATATGCTGTAGGCCTTAAATGTTAGATTATTCTCATGGTTGTTCAAGATATCCTTCTCTGTAAGCACACGAAAAGCTTTATTGTCGCGAAAAGCTGATGCGCTTGTTTCAGGGTGCAGGGATGTTTCGTAGCTAGCAAATTCTTATTGTTATGATCATTGTTAATATGGAACACCCAATCAGAAGCAGATACAGAAACAAATGGGATGCAGAGCATTCGGGACATACAAAAACGATGCATATTTCCAGCTCAGCAGAAGAGAATACATGATAATCTACAGACTCCGCACGGAAAATAACAGATTGAGATAATATCTATTCAATAAGCTAAAGAAAGGAACTACCGGCGAGTGTAAATGTGGCACTGTTAAAATGACTGGTGAACATCTGCTTCAAAGATGCCTAACATATGAGGAACAGAGAAGGCACAAATAGCCATCATCTGTACCGTTTTCGAAAAAAAGAATAAACATTTATAACACATAAGGAAGGGAAAACCGAGACCTGTAAACAGTAAATAAATATTAGACAAACATAAAGGTATGTTTTCAGGCACTCGTAAGAAATAAAGAAGTAGAACACTAGACAACAGAAAAACAACAGACGTGAGTGGCTTACCCAGGATTCGAACCCCAGACCTTATAAATGTTTATGCAATACCAAAAACCTACCCTCTGTTCTATACTTACTGTTCTGAGTCTACTATCATTTACTAGACACAGTATTAAGGTCTGTGTCTTGTGTGGACTGGCCTATACTGTTTAATAGGGGAACAACAGAAGTGATTGCGTCATTGTTAGGCTGAACTGCTCATTGTAAACTTCCGGTGTTGTGTCTTGCGGTTCGCACTGATGACCAGTCATCGAAGCATCATTTTTGGTGATGCCTAGATGGCTGGGAGGATAGTGTGATTCTCTTGCATAGCTAGGCGGTGTTGTCGCACGGAAGGTCTGGGGTTCGAATCCTGGGTAAGCCACTCAGTCTGTTGTTTTTCTGTTGTCTAGTGTTCTCCGTCTTTAATTCTTACGAGTGCCTGAAAACATAACGTTATGTTAATCGAAAAAAAGAAACGTTACGGAGATGTAAATAGCTTGAAGCTGACCACTGATTGCTTTGAAAATATTTAAGCAGACGTCAGAGAGTGTACGAAGAACAAGAAGAAGAAGATGAAGGACAACTAATGGCGCTTGTTAGATCTTTACAGACCAAACTATAACTGTTCGTTTAAAACAAAAATGTGGACATCATCTTGTCAGTGTTCAGATTGACTGGAATCAGTATGGACGATATAAAATAAAATTATTTGTTGCATACTAGACTTTCACAAATTTACAACGATTCTGTATAGATCATTCATCATTTCATTTTTGTTTTGCTCCTCATGGCCAACACTGTAGCATTCTTGTGCCTGCGAAGCAGTGGTATCTATAGCATTTAGTTTCACATGCTGAATTTGTCAGCCCGATACACAACTTTAATTTAGTTACCTCAAGGAGAGAGCAGAAGGCATATTCTATCTTTGTTTCCTCACAGACACGGCGTCTATCATTAAAAAAAAGACTATACACGCTTTAATTGGCACTAAATCATTATTCTCCACACTTTTGTGGAAAATAAAAAAATTAACTGTTATAAGTAAATAGTTGTATGTAACATTTTGACCACTTGGAATAATTACTTAACCTTCATAAATAAACTGCTACATTATACAGGCCTACTTTATTTGTCATTTTTTATATATAATAAATATGATACGGCCCCGTGTAGATCGGGGGGGGGTCTTTCAATAGACACAGAAAGAATAGGCCTAGTGTACGCTCACTCATGTCATCGTTATCAGGTGCCATCTTTTTCTTCCTCGTTCGCCCTGAACAGGACGTTGGTTGCGTTGTGTCTGTTTACGCCAAAGCTGCGATATCTGCGCCTTTCGGCCGACACATCCGACTTCAGCACGGCATTTTTTGGGACCGGGTTTGCCTTCCCTCTTCGATCCCTACTCTCTCAGACAGACTGCAGTGATGCAGCCTGTTTCCAGGACCACCACGTGGAGGTGGAGTAGGGTCTTGGTCAGCTCTGGTTCGCTGACCCTGATGCAAGCAGTCAAGCTATGGGTCGCTGACTGCATTCTCTATTGCTGCATCTTTGGGTCCCTGTCTTAATCTAAGGAAGAAGAAGAAGAAGGAACCATCTTTACATCGAAGGTCGTCTGCAATGGATCTCCAACGTCTTCAGTCTCTTATCTTTATAGTGCACTGATTGACTCTTTCCTGTTCATCTCTTGATGTTATCTTCCCACTTAAAGCGCCGTCTTTCTCTTGCACGTTTGCCTTCAACTCTGCCGTTTATTATAGCCTTCATGTCATACAAGATGTCTAATGTAAAGTTGTGCATGAGGCAGGCAACCTCATCATGTCAAACAAATTACCAAAGAACCGCTGCTGTAAGAGTATGTGAATATTTGGTGCAGACTTCCTGGATGAGGTGCACCTAATGTGGCAGCTCTATGTTCCATCTTCTCCTGGGGTCTCAGTACAGCTCCTAACGGTGGAAAATGGAGCCCCCACTGTAGTAGGTTTTATAGAACATGCGCTAACTCATTCGCTCCTTCAGGAGTATGAAGTCAGTATTGCAATAATTCTCTGATAATCTTTCACCAAGCACGCACATGCCGTCTACGGTGGTGGTTACTATAGCAAATGTTTTACATGACAGGTTGCCAGCCAATCAAAACCTCTTATTGGTATTTGTTTGAGCATATTAAAAATAGCAACAGTTGTCATCCGTTGGGAATCCTTTATATGCGCTATTGAAAATCGAAAGCTTTACAAACGATTGGTCCGAGAACGTCATCCAAACTTCAACAGTTTTAATTTACGCTATTGGAGCTTGTTAAAGAAGATTATTATGTATTTTACATGTTGACCACACTTAGTTTTGTTAGCAGTTTAATCTACGCGGTAACAATTCTATCTGGGGCCAACAT
This sequence comes from Oreohelix idahoensis, assembly GCA_024509875.1. Taxonomy (NCBI): domain Eukaryota; kingdom Metazoa; phylum Mollusca; class Gastropoda; order Stylommatophora; family Oreohelicidae; genus Oreohelix; species Oreohelix idahoensis. The sequence continues at coordinate 116,218 of JAMPIV010021960.1, forward strand.
GATGTATTTTGCACCATTGTTAATTGTAAGTGAACGCGATAATAGGTTTACGTCACTAGGTGATAATGACGTAATGAGGTGCTGCGCTAATATATGCAAACGGTCGTTTTTTGCCTTTCGTTGTAAGAATCCGTTAGAGTAAGACGTTGATGCTATTGCTCCCAAATTATTTGATGATTTACAGTTCTCCTACGTGGCTTAAGGAATTGCGAAGGTCGCCATTTTTATTCTACAGGATGCCGAACTTGAGTATTCAACTTCGATGAGTATTTTATGCAGAGGAATATTTACGGGAGTCAATCTATCATATTTTATCTCCATATTCTGGTTCTCGCTACTTGGATGGTAACCGTTGCCGGAATCTCTAGTATATAGGCCAGATATGTGACGATGTATAACGGACTGTAGGAGACTCATATCATGTATGTACATTCCACGTTTGCCATGAACATTACTGTATTCTTCATATATTAAATATGCAGTTTTATGTGGACCCATCCACGACAGTTATTATCAAGTCTATTAGAGAGAATGCGAAGTTTTGACATGCATGTCATTCACGATAGCGTGATCAGCACGATTTACATAAACAAGTATACAGAAACCTCTCACTCAAAATAACAACGTAACAGAGCTGGAATTACCGCGGCTGCTGGCACCAGACTCCCTATGCCCCATAAGAAACCCAAAAGAAAAGAAAATGAAATATTATGCGTATAAAGAGCGTATAATATTTTTGGTACACCCTGTAAATGTGTTTGCTGGCTGTTTAAAACGTCACCTGTGAAATACAAATGGCATCCACTTTTTGTTTCCTGGGAACAGCCTAAAACCTTCCCGGGACAGAAAGAGCTAAAAACAAAATACACACAGTTAAAGATTATTATAAATTGGTCTTATATTTTAGTTTATACTTTGCCACTTTTCATGTTTTGTTCTGAATTGGTTTCTTATGATACTGTACACTTGCTTCTTTTCATTTCTTGTTCTGAACTGATCTCAGATCATATTGTACAATTCTCTCTTTTGATCTCTTAATCTGAACTGATCTCATATCACATTTTACAATTTGTCTCTTTTTCATCTGTTGTTATGAATGGAACTCATATCACACTATACACTGGTTTCTTTTCATCTCTTCATTCATTCCTGAATTGATCTTATATTATAGTTTACACTTTGTTTCCTTTCAGCTCCCTGTTGAGCAGAGGTTTCCATTTAGTTGACGCCAAAGGTAACACACTTGTCAACGTAGAAGTAAACAAAGAGGGAAACCTTAGGCCTGTCAACATTAAACAGAAAAAAATCTTGTAGGCAGTCGTCAGAAAAACCATGACAACTGTCAGAAGACATTTCACTGTTCAACCAATCAACTCTCTTTAGCTCCCCAACGAGCATAGGCCTTCAACAAAATTTAAAAAAACATTAAAAAAACGTGAAAAGTCCTCCAGTATTGTGCCATCACCTCCAGTATTGTGCTATCACCTCCAGTATTGTGCCATCACCTCCAGTATTGTGCCATCACCTCCAGTATTGTGCCATCACCTCCAGTATTGTGCCATCACCTCCAGTATTGTGCCATCACCTCCAGTATTGTGCTATCACCTCAAGTTTGTTCCATGTCTTCTTCACCATTTTCCTTTCTGCCCCCAGCTCTCTTCTCCAAGTTTTTGTGTGTGTGGTCTATCTCTGCCTCTCTTATCATGGGGATTTCAGAACAAGAACTACCTTGTAATGCTACCATCAGGTTTCCTCAATATTTACTCACATTTCCTATCCATTGACAGCGTCTTCTTCTCATCTCTAGTTCCACTGCAACTTGTCTGGTTCTTGTCATAAGTTCCACATGAGTGACCTTGTGGCACCATTGCAATCCTTCTAGTCTACGAGAACCCATTTAGGAAAGTCTGTAACTGGTTGGTTGTTGTTTTTGTTGTTTTTCATGCTTCAGAGTAATAGGATCGCTGTGATAAATGAATTAAACATTTTAATTAATATTTTTTTTAATGTGTTCTCTAACAAAGAAAATTATTTCGTGAAAAAGACCACCACTTTTTAAACTGGATACTGTCCAAGGAAATTAATCTCATGACAAATGGTTCAGTATAATTTCCATTGCTTTCACTAGTTTAAAGGGGCAGAAAAACAAAAACAAAACAAATCATCAACAACAACCTTACCTAAAATAATTTCAGCTGTTTTCTTGTATTATTTATTTATTTATTTTGTTGTTGTTGACAAGTAAACTTTTTATTTTAACTTTTTTTTGTCATTAATTAAATCGCCAAACAATTTAAATATACTTCAAAATAAACAATACGAAATTGGTAGGCTTTATTTGTTTGTCATCGTGACATTCCTACAGCGCAAAAGTCGCGCTTAACTGTGTGTTTTATTTATTTGTTTGTTTGTTTTTTGACGTTTTAAGAATCCCCCTGAAACATTTTTCATAAAAGCACATTTTCTTTTCAACATGAAGCAGACAAGTTTTTCCATTGCTTTTAATATTTGTGATACATGAGAATGCATGTTCACAAAAGTAAGAAGTATTCACAAAATGTGAATTAAAATAAAAAATGGAACTATACTTTGAATATCTGGAATTTTTCTCAGTAATTTACCATTTTTATTTAATAATTACAACACAAATTCTCTGGGAACTCCAGTTTGAGAAATGCTAAATTTGTTAGAAGGGACGCAACCATGAAATAAAACACACAACCGAATGCTAGATGAGTTAATTCCCATTTGGAGACGCCAACAACCTCAGACTGGCCACTGCTTCCTTTGAACATATTTAAGTTGACGTCTGAGGGTGAACGAAGAAGACACAAACTGCCTCAGAAACCAACCCTGCGAGACCACGTGACTGCTTGGTGCTGTCTTCCTGCAAAGTGGACCAGCAACAGCGATGCTGCACGCGCTGTAAGGTGTACTAAAGGAAATGCTTACTGTCATCTCCCAGTCATCTTCAACATCAAGAATAGTTGGTAGGCTAATTGTTGGTCTCTGACTTCTGCTGTCATGAAGTATATATTAGTACTACTGGGTCTGATTTGCTGTTCGACTTCAGCCTCGCCAAGTCTGTTGTGACAGCTAGTTCATTTATTACTCTGGTGTGCAGCCATGTAGTCACCCTTCTAAATATTAAACATAATGACCCCCTTTCTGGGTTATATATAATTCTTGTTTGACTAGAACATTGTACAGAGATTTTTTTTTTAATGACAAATTATATGCGCAGAGGTATTATTTTATTGGACTTGCATTATGGGGAAAAATGATTAAGGCGCATCCTACCAACTGTAATATTCACATACTGTAGTCTGATGAAGTTGTTAATGTCAACAGTTGAATGAAAATAAATTGGAAAAACTAATTATTAAAAGGGAAATAATGAAAGTAATTTAGCTGTTCTTTGTTCGTTTAGCAACATCTGCTTCTGTCATAAAAGGGTTATATGCCTTTGTGACCTTTGAACTCTGTCATTTCTACCTAAAGGGGTTTGTTGAATACCAAGATATAAGGTGATGACATTCCTGGACAACAACGAATGGGATTAAAAGCTGGTTCTTTAAATCTTATCTAATCTTGCAGCGCAGGTTTCTGTAGAAGTCTGTTTTACGTGTTGAGTTTGTCACGTGGCTTTCTTGCGGCTGTGTAAATACAATGAAATAATACGATCCACTAACCTCTGCTCCCTTAGGCATGTCGTAAAAGGTCACTAACAAGAGATTGTACTTGGACCTACAGTCTAATCACTTGAAACAAACTATTACAAAATCCAACACTTGCTTTGATGCTTCAAAAAAAAAAAAAAAAAAAAGGCCAACTCTCCCTTGGCCATCACAGGGTTAAACATACCAGATAGTTCGTGAAGATGCGAGGTCAAGTTGTTACAATGTGACGTCAGAGATGATGGTATGTAATCTGAGAATGACCTTGAAGCTGAGTTATTCACAACCGAGGCCGGATGTGACGATGTAAACGTTGATGACGTCATATCACTAGCCATTCCCACTATCGCTGGCGACAACCATGGGTCAAGGGGCAGTGGCGTAGATTCTATTTTAAGTGACTTGTGGAACTTCGAAGCGGCAGAAACTGACAGACCTTCGTTTATTTTTGCGTACTCGTTTTTTTCTTGTCTCCTCCATTTGGCTCGTCTGTTTTGGAACCACACCTGGGAAAAAAATGTTAAAGCATAAATTATGTATTATCAGGTGTAGAAATCATGGAAGGAAGAAGATACAAACAAGCGGGAGAAAAAGGTGAGTAAAAGACGCAGGAAGTATATTGAACACATACTGATGACGTTATCAATTAACATCACAGGTAAGTAGAACTTCTGACATCACCAGGGTAGAAGACATAGAGGGAATTTCAATGAAACATAACGAAAAGTGGCGATAGACATAAATAAGTTAACAGTAAGATTTAAAATAAAACACACACACATACACATAGAAAGAACTTTAACAATTGTTCACGACTGGAGGGTATGGCTAGAACTGATTGTAACCTGTGCCCCATAACTATAGACAGCTGAAATGAACACACACACACACACACACACACACACACACACACACACACACACACACACACACACACACACACACACACACACACACACACACACACATACACACACACACACACACACACACACACACACACACACACACACACACACACACACATACACACACATATACACACATACACACACATATACACACATATACACACATACACACACATATACACACATATACACACACAATATCATTTTTCTTTGCGCTTCCTATGAAGCATCGGGTCACCATTACAGATGAACCACGTGACCCTGCGCCATAGCATTCATGAACTCTTCTAGTTGTGGTTTCTGTAGCTATTTTTCACGATCAGATTGTCAGCCCCATGTCATGCCCAATCTCATCATAATCTTACGACATGCTTGAGGGAGCAGTAAATCTATGCTTCATGTGTCCTAAGTAAAATCTAAATGGACTTTTGCATCGTTAAATATTCATAAGTATACCACCTCAGCACACACCTGGGTTAAAATAATTGCACGTATAAATAAAGAACTAACATAAAGATTCCACACACTAACTCACCATGTCCATGACAACATGTGTCATACAATTCTAGTATCATCATCATCATCATCATCATCATTATCATCATCAGTCATTACCCTCTGCTCCCCAGGTAGCACAGGCCTTCAACAAAGTTTTCCTGTCTCGTGCCACTCGCTCAAGGGTTTTCTAAGTTTTTATGCTTTTCATTTCTGTCACCACGTCTCTTATATATGTGTTTTGGCTTCCGTCTATCTACTTTTCCAATACTTAATGAGTTCTGATACATGCCCCCCATCTTCTATATGTGTTTTGGCTTCCGTCTATCTACTTTTCCAATACTTAATGAGTTCTGATACATGCCCCCCATCTTCTATATGTGTTTTGGCTTCCATCTATCTACTTTTCCAATACTTAATGAGTTCTGATACAAGCCCCCCTAATCGGATTATCTTTTCTCATAATATCTAATGTAGGTTCTAATGACGATGTTTGTACTTTTCAACATATTTTATTTCATGGTAATGATTAGATAATGTGAATATGAGTATGCTATTTTATTTACTTTTACAACTTTGAATTCCTTGAAATTAATATGTAACATGCAAGTGAGAATAAATGAATTCAGTATGAAAGATGAGAGAGAGGAAGGGCAGAATGTCAGACAGGCCTGCGTGCCCTATTCTCAAAATAAAGTTTGTTCGTTCTTTTACACTGGGGATTCAGAACAAGGATGGTATTGTAATGCTATAAAAATATGTCCTCAGTACATGTTCCATCCATAGTTAGCATCTTCTTCTCATCTCTTGTTTCGCTGACACTTGTCTGATTCTTGTTTACAGTTCCACATTGGTGATCTCATGTCCCCATTTCAACATTTCAGTTCTACGCAAGCACTCATTCAATTTTTAGCTTTTACTGTTCTCCATGTGTGGTGAAATTACAGTGATGCAACGTTAAAATTCCTCCATTTATAAAGATAACAGGTAAAATAACATGTAGGGGTAAACATATAGGTAAGATATGCCGCTGCTTCTTCACCTACGCCAGCGTTTTCTAGGGTCATTGAAAACTAACTAGTTAGGACATGCAAACTAACGGCCTATCCTTTTAGACGGGGTAGAAACGGAGATAAAAGAAAAAAATGTGACGGTCTGAACACGTGTTTGAATCTAAAGTCTAGAAGACGCAATTTGTAGTTTTTAAAGAGAAAAATTACGCCACTAGTTGACACAATGTAAGGAATTGGACGAAAACGACCTTAGCTCTTGTTAGAAACAGACGTATCTTGGACGTTCTACGGTAATTAGTCGTTTTAGTTTGAATATAGCGGCAAACGCCGTGAACGAAGGTACAAAAACAAATTTCAAAACTAACCTTGAAAAAAGTAGGTTTTTTCTTAATAATAAGTTTAGGAGAATAAAAACTAGCTAGTTTGATAGCCCATCTTTATCTGAGAAATAATATACTTTTAATTACACAGACGGACAGATAACACGGAAGATATTGACGAAAGACTGTATTGTTCAATACAGACCAGCAGACAGTTATTTGTGCATATTTCTCACAAAATTCACTTTTGACGCGTCCTTGAGCCTAACGCATAAAAACAAACTGCATGTGGACTAGGGGCAGGATAGGAGGATAGTAGCTAAAAATAACTTAGCACAGAATCTTAGAAGTAGGGGGAGACAAAATTTGTGTAGTTTTTTTCTTGTAGTTAGTCCAAAAAACAAGTGTAATTTTGGGAAAAACCAAGTTGGGACGGACAGACCGACAGAAAAATACTACACACTAGACTGAAACTGGACCTAAATTAGACATTGTAGTTTGAATATTTGAAAGGTAGAGGGGAAGTCCGCTGATTGGATGGAAGCATTCATATTATAGAAAGAAAGACGCCCGCTAGTGCCATTTTTTAAAAGACTGTCCATATACACAGTTCGTTAATGCTAGAAGAGTGATTTCCAGGAAATATTATATATTATCAGTGGGACGCCATAATCTAGCCAGCAGCTCAGCTGAGTTTTGCTAGTACAACGTAACTGTGTTTTCGATTTTGAATTTACCTTTTTTATTTAATATTTTTGAGTGATTGATACTGCCATGTCATGAAAAATTATTACGACAAGTGAGTGCTTATTCTAGGTTCCCAGCGACAGTCCAGGGCCTAGAGGCAAACAAATAATATAAGAAAATATATCTAAGACTATAGAAGACAGATCTATATTTGAGATCAGTGGGAACATATCACCCACCTTATTGGATGGAAGAGGAGACTATTGAACATATTTCGGATGCAATGCAGTCATGGGAAACTGGTGCTATTTGATACCACCTGGGTGAGATGTGCTGAGTTGGTCAGAGAGATCTGACCCGATCTCTGTAATTTTTTTTTGCTTTGCTGTGTGTAAAAATGGTGCAGTAGGCAGTGTGTTGACACATGGCACAAATTTTGGTTTCAGAGTTTCTGGTCTGGCACTACGCTAGTGCCAGATGCTTTGTAGAGGTCCAAGAGTGGATGCCTACGATGCCTACCATTTTACTCAAGCTACTGTGAGGAGTGGGCCACTTGAATTCTTTACTGCATCGTGACAGGCCAGATAAGTTGAAAACCTGGCCTGATGTGGATTCATCAAACTTTTCCACAATAAAATAAATAAACAAAATCCTGGTGTATAAAAACCATACCTCATTTCCATATTTCAAAGACATGAACATTATAAACAGAGATCGGGAATGATGACACCACCCCGACTAGACATCCAGTGCTAGTTTTCCAAAGACACTGTAGTTAGTGTTAATATTAACCAATGTAACAATATATCTATGTACAAAAATTTCATTTTGATTATTCAATATATATATATATGCACTTTTATTGATAAATACATATTGTTTCATACGTCCTGACCAGAAGAACATTTGGTTCAGGACTAAATAAATTAAAAAAATTGTCAAATTTAAATTCTAAAGCCAGTGTTAGGTGATTTGATCATAGAGCTTATTATTATTAGACTTAGTGTTTACATGTGTGTGTCTGTGTATTTAATTACCTACACATCACATTTCATTACCCTAGACATTAAACGTAGCTAACATACATAATAGCAGAATAAGTCTGTTTGAGGTCATAAGTGGTAGCGGAAAGGCATTCTGTAACTCACATAAACTGTTATCTTCAGGAGCCTTCACAGCTGACCTCATCCAGTACACTAGGTAACATAGCAACCACGCAATAACATCAAAAACCACTACACATATTGGGTAGCTCTTGTCCGGGATTTAGGTTTAACAAAGATATTAGGGTCTCCTGGTCCGGGAATTAAACTATTGGGGGCATAAGTTGTATAAATTTAAGTGTCCCTAAAATTAAAAGTGGAAAATAAAAGTTGATGAATCTTCACAGCCAGTGGTAATTAATTAATTAGTATATTACCTTAATAATTAGAGATTGTAATTTACCTTAGTCATTGTTAAATTGTGTTATATAGTAAGGCAGATCTAGCCAAATTCAGATCGGCTGCTGTGCTGACGGCTAAGGAAATGAACATGAATGGTCAGGTTTTAATCCAGTATGTAACGTCAGAATGTGACAAGTATATTGAAAGGGAAGATAGGAGGTTAGCTGAAGAGAAGAGGTTACAAATTGAGGCTGATAAAGAACTTAAAAGGCTGCAAATTGAGGCTGACAGGGAGGCTAGGGCATTGGAGGCAGATAGGGAGGCGGAAATAAAAAGGCTCCAATTAGAAGAAAAAAAGGCCGAAAGGGAAGCAGAAGATAGGAGATTGCAAAGGGAACCCGAGTTACGACTAAGGGAGTTGGAATTACAAGGCCATGCTCCGGAAAATGGTGCCAGCCCCTTTGCCTCAGCTGCCACGCCTAGTCAGGGAGCCTCAACCTCAGCTATGGGGTTTCATTTAGACCATTTTGTTGAGAAAGACGATGACATAGAGGGGTACCTAAGTCGATTTGAACTATTGGCTACTACGTATGGGTTGGAAAGAGAGAGGTGGAGTCTTAAGTTATCCCAGGGGCTTAGAGGTACTTCTTATGAAGTTTTTGCTAGAATGAATAGAGACGACCAAGACAATTATGACATGCTAAAGCAGGCTCTGTTATTGAGATATGAAAAGAATGGTGAATTTTATCGTAAGAAGTTTAGAAATGCCAAACTTTTGTCTGGGGAGACATACCACCAATTCTCTGCCAGACTGGAAACCTATTTGGAGAAATGGACTGCTCTGGGGAAGACCCAAGATCTCAAAGAAATGATCATGATAGAGCAATTAAGAGAGTCCATGGCTCCAGACCTGAGAAAATTTCTCATGGAACAAGGTGCAGAGAGGTTGGGGGAGGTTTTGAATGTTGCTGAGAGGTATCAAGCAGCCCAGGCAGAGGTAGTTGGCTCTAAAAAGAAACATATGGAAAATTTTAAAGCCCCACAGCACTTTAATAAATTTGATACCAGAGAACAAGGTAATAAAGGTAGGACAAACTTTGATAGGCCACGAAATGATTATCGTGATAGAAACTCACAGTTCAATGACCAAAAATATAATGAAAGAAAACCTTTTAACCAAGGAAAGAGGTGGTGCAAATGGTGTAAGAAGGACAACCATAACACCGAATTTTGTAAAAGGAAACCTTCAAACATTGCTGCAATGAAATCGGGGAACCAGAGATTAAAGGTTAATCCTAATGGACAGCAGGAACCTTATCACCCCCCCCCCCCCCCAGTTTGTGAGGATGTTATTTGTAATGGGGTCACCATAAGGTGCCTATATGATACAGGTTTGGATTATGATTCAGTTGTGAAGGCTAGCCTAGTAGACCCAAGTCAGTATACCACCGAAACAGTGAAAATACAAGGGGCGACTAAGGACATACCACTCATGACACTTCCCATCGCAAGGATAACAGTGAAAACTCGCTATGTGGAAGGAGAAATCAGAGCAGCAGTGATAGATGAACCAATCTACCCTCTGATATTGGGGTGTAGATACGTCTTCTTGGGGAATCCCGAGAGACCTGTGATCATGGCGACAGTGCAGACCAGGTCACAGTCAAAGGAGGAAGAAGGTGAACCTATAAATGCTCATCCAGAAGAGATGAGGAAGTCGCAGGCTGAGGATAGGACACTCAAGCCATGTTTTAAAAAATTGCCCAAATGCCACACACCTCCAAGCAAGGGAGAGTATTTTATGAAGAACAAATTGCTATACAGGAAGGCCGGAACTGGAACGAATGGTCACAACCAGCTGGTTCTTCCCACTTCGTATAGGGATAAAGTGATGGAACTAGGGCATGCGATTACCTTCAGTGGTCACATGGAGATCAGCGCCACAGGACAGCGTATAGCTTGTCATTACTTCTGGCCAGGGATAACGGAAGATATAAAAAGATATGTCAAATCCTGTCCAGAATGTCAAAGGGTAGCTCCAAAGCATTGGACTGCTCCTGCAACTCTAGGGGAAATGCCCATAGTGGGAACACCTTTTGAGAGGGTTGCAGTGGATATTGTGGGACCTCTCACTCGGACCAAGAGGAGGAACAGTTACATCTTTACTCTGGTGGACACTTGTTCTATGTGGGGAGAGGCGGTAGCCCTGCCATCAATTGATTCGAAACATGTGGCAGAGGCACTACTTACAATATTCACAAGATTAGGATTCCCGCATCAAATCTTGACTGATAATGGCTCACAGTTCAAGGGGAAACTAACGGAAGAAGTTTTTAAGCTATTTCAAGCCAGACACTTTCATTGTAGTCCGTACCATCCACAAGGGAACGGCCAGGTAGAGAGGTTCAATGGGACTCTCATTTCTATCCTGAGGAAGCTGGCACATGAGAAACCTGATATGTGGGATCAATTTCTGCCCGCTGCGTTGTTTGCGTACCGGGAGGTACCACATAGTTCAACCGGGATGGCTCCCGCAACCCTGTTATTTGGGAGGCCAATAAAAGGTCCATTAGAAGCATTATTAAGGACCTGGACAGATGAGAAAGCAGAAGAGACTGTTACCTCATCATATCAATATGTGAACGAGCTGACCACTCGTCTGAAAGTTGGATTGAAACTGGCAAATGATAATTTGAGACAAGCCAGGAAGAAACAGGCAGCTTATTTTAATAGGAAAGCAAAGGACAGAGAATTAGCTGTGGGAGAGAAAGTGCTTCTTCTACTACCCGGCAGCCAGAATAAGTTGCAAATTGGATGGCAAGGTCCATATACGGTTCTAGAGAAGGTGTCTAGAACAAACTATAAAATTGACAAAAAGGGGAAGGAGAAAATATATCATGTGAACCTTTTAAAGAAGTATCTGGACAGACCAATCCAGGAAAGCACCCCCTTACTGACCTTGGCTATCGCAACTGAAATGAAAAAAGAACCACTCACCTCACATGAATACCCATTACACCCCTGTGAGACAGCCGCACAGGTAAAAGTCAGTAAGCACCTGACTAAAAATCAGAGGGAGAGAGTTCAACAGGTTCTGGAGGAACATACGGATGTGTTAACAGATAAACCAGGACATACTAATTTGCTACAGTATGACATGAAGCTGGTAGACTCAACACCAATCTGTATGAGAGCCTATTCTGTTCCGTTCGCTAAGGAGAAGGCATTGAAAGAGGAGATAGATTATTTGTTGAAAGAAGGGATTATTTCTCACAGTGAATCTTCTTTTAGCTCCAGTGTAGTTTTGTTGAGGAAACCGTCTGGGGAACATAGACTGTGCATAGATTACAGGAAACTGAATGCTGTCACAGAAGGTCAGGTGGATCCATTACCGGACACAAAACAGTTATTTGCCAGATTGAACAAGGCAAAATACTTTTCAAAGGTGGATCTTAGCAAAGGCTATTACCAGATTCCAGTGAAGCCTGAAGTTAGACCTTATTTAGCTTTTAGCACCTCGGAAGGACATTATGAATTCAACAGGCTACCATTCGGATTGAAAAATGCTCCGAGTGTATTTTCTAGGATGATGCGCAAATTGTTGAATCCCTTGAATAATCCATGTATCACAAATTTCATGGATGATATTCTCATCGCCACAGAAACATTTGAAGAACACATTAACTCTCTGAATATGTTATTTGATAGGCTCAGAGAAGCGAACTTAACTGCTAGACCAACAAAATGTTGTATTGGATGCAAAGAGTTGGAATTCTTGGGACATACTGTATATCAGGGTAACATGACCCCTGACCCCAAGAACTTGGAAAAACTGCAGAGAGCACCTCGACCGCAAACAAAAAAAAGACGTGCGATCATTCGTGTCGTTATGTGGGTTTTACCAAAAATATATCAAAAATTTTAACTCTATATGTGCTCCTCTGACTGATCTGACTCGCAAGGGAAATCCAGATAAAATTGTTTGGTCAGCGCAATGTGAATTGGCATTCCAAGAGTTAAAGGAAAAACTCACTAGCAAGCCTATTCTCAAATTGCCTGATTTGACTCAGGACTTTGTGGTGAGAACAGACGCAAGCAATGTAGGCCTGGGGGCTACTCTGTTGCAAAGGTCCTCTTCACCCAATGGGGAACTGAACCCAGTCGCTTATGCAAGCCGCAAGTTGAACAAAGCGGAGCAAGGATATTCCACAAGCGAAAAAGAGTGTTTAGCGTTAATCTGGGCAATAAAAAAGTTCCAAATCTATCTGTATGGTAGGACTTTTGTGGTCCAGACCGATCACCAGCCTCTCGTGTTCTTATCTCAGGCCAAGCATGAAAATGCAAGATTGTTAAGATGGTCTTTATTGTTGCAACCATATCAGTTTAATATTGAATATATCCCGGGATCACAGAATGTCGGTGCAGATTTCCTCAGTAGGCACCCCTGTGATCAAATTTAGAGTAGTTGGCAGGCGTGAGGAGTTAATTTTGTCTATGTGTATCACTGGTTTTGGAACTTGCATTAGTGCATGTTCTCAGGTGGGGAGATGTGTGGTGAAATTACAGTGATGCAACGTTAAAATTCCTCCATTTATAAAGATAACAGGTAAAATAACATGTAGGGGTAAAAATATAGGTAAGATATGCCGCTGCTTCTTCACCTACGCCAGCGTTTTCTAGGGTCATTGAAAACTAACTAGTTAGGACATGCAAACTAACGGCCTATCCTTTTAGACGGGGTAGAAACGGAGATAAAAGAAAAAAATGTGACGGTCTGAACACGTGTTTGAATCTAAAGTCTAGAAGACGCAATTTGTAGTTTTTAAAGAGAAAAATTACGCCACTAGTTGACACAATGTAAGGAATTGGACGAAAACGACCTTAGCTCTTGTTAGAAACAGACGTATCTTGGACGTTCTACGGTAATTAGTCGTTTTAGTTTGAATATAGCGGCAAACGCCGTGAACGAAGGTACAAAAACAAATTTCAAAACTAACCTTGAAAAAAGTAGGTTTTTTTCTTAATAATAAGTTTAGGAGAATAAAAACTAGCTAGTTTGATAGCCCATCTTTATCTGAGAAATAATATACTTTTAATTACACAGACGGACAGATAACACGGAAGATATTGACGAAAGACTGTATTGTTCAATACAGACTAGCAGACAGTTATTTGTGCATATTTCTCACAAAATTCACTTTTGACGCGTCCTTGAGCCTAACGCATAAAAACAAACTGCATGTGGACTAGGGGCAGGATAGGAGGATAGTAGCTAAAAATAACTTAGCACAGAATCTTAGAAGTAGGGGGAGACAAAATTTGTGTAGTTTTTTTCTTGTAGTTAGTCCAAAAAACAAGTGTAATTTTGGGAAAAACCAAGTTGGGACGGACAGACCGACAGAAAAATACTACACACTAGACTGAAACTGGACCTAAATTAGACATTGTAGTTTGAATATTTGAAAGGTAGAGGGGAAGTCCGCTGATTGGATGGAAGCATTCATATTATAGAAAGAAAGACGCCCGCTAGTGCCATTTTTTAAAAGACTGTCCATATACACAGTTCGTTAATGCTAGAAGAGTGATTTCCAGGAAATATTATATATTATCAGTGGGACGCCATAATCTAGCCAGCAGCTCAGCTGAGTTTTGCTAGTACAACGTAACTGTGTTTTCGATTTTGAATTGTGGTAAGGGGAAAAGCATTTACCTGTTTTATTTAATATTTTTGAGTGATTGATACTACCATGTCATGAAAAATGATTACGACAAGTGAGTGCTTAGTCTAGGTCCCCAGCGACAGTCCAGGGCCTAGAGGCAAACAAATAATATAGGAAAACATATCTAAGACTATAGAAGACAGATCTATATTTGAGATCAGTGGGAACATATCACCCACCTTATTGGATGGAAGAGGAGACTATTGAACATATTTCGGATGCAATGCAGTCATGGGAAACTGGTGCTATTTGATACCACTTGGGTGAGATGTGCTGAGTTGGTCAGAGAGATCTGACCCGATCTTTGTAATTTTTTTTTGCTTTGTTGTGTGTAAAAATGGTGCAGTAGGCAGTGTGTTGACACATGGCACAAATTTTGGTTTCAGAGTTTCTGGTCTGGCACTACGCTAGTGCCAGATGCTTTGTAGAGGTCCAAGAGTGGATGCCTAAGAAGCCTACCATTTTACTCCAGCTACTGTGAGGAGTGGGCCACTTGAATTCTTTACTGCATCGTCACAGGCCAGATAAGTTGAAAACCTGTCCTGCTGTGGATTCATCAAACTTTTCCACAATAAAATAAATAAACAAAATCCTGGTGTATAAAAACCATACCTCATTTCCATATTTCAAAGACAATGAACATTATAAACAGAGATCGGGAATGATGACACCACCCCGACTAGACATCCAGTGCTAGTTTTCCAAAGACACTGTAGTTAGTGTTAATATTAACCAATGTAACAATATATCTATGTACAAAAATTTCATTTTGATTATTCAATATATATATATATGCACTTTTATTGATAAATACATATTGTTTCATACGTCCTGACCAGAAGAACATTTGGTTCAGGACTAAATAAATTTAAAAAAATTGTCAAATTTAAATTCTAAAGCCAGTGTTAGTTGATTTGATCATAGAGCTTATTATTATTAGACTTAGTGTTTACATGTGTGTGTCTGTGTATTTAATTACCTACACATCACATTTCATTACCCTAGACATTAAACGTAGCTAACATACATAATAGCAGAATAAGTCTGTTTGAGGTCATAAGTGGTAGCGGAAAGGCATTCTGTAACTCACATAAACTGTTATCTTCAGGAGCCTTCACAGCTGACCTCATCCAGTACACTAGGTAACATAGCAACCACGCAATAACATCAAAAACCACTACACCATGTTTTCAGAGCCATACAATACAACTGCTTTGATACTTGAGTTGAAGAGTCCTATTTTTTATGCTGGCTATGATTTTTTTTCTTCAGACCTAAGGGTCTTTTATATTTGGACATGCGCCCTAATATAACCGACTAGGTTGAACAAACGCGCCTCGCCAAAATGAGGCAAAAGTGTTACATAAAAAAAGTTTGATTTTCAAATATTTCCCGATGCAATGAAAGCTTTTCTAGACTTTTGTATTTGTATTTTGATATCACAAAGCAACCAAGCAAAGTTCAACTTTGTTATCATTTCTTGCATTTATTCTCATTATCTTTGTCTTTTCCTTATGTATTTTCAGACCCACTTGTGACCTCTGATCGAGTATTTTCAATTTGTCTTGCATCTGATTATGGTTATAGGACAGAAGAGCCAAGTCATCTGCAAAATCTAGATCATCAAGCTGTTTAGACAGATTTCACTGGATTCAATTTCTGTTGTGTGATGTCGATGTTTTCATAACCCAATGTATTGCTAGTAAGAAGAGAAATGGAGACAAGAGGCATCCCTGTCACACTCCAGCTCTAATACCAAACGGTTCTATAAGTTGTCCTTTTTGAAAAACTCCGCATGTCATGTTGTCATAAGTGTACTTTGTTAAGTTAATGATCTTCATGGAAACTCCATAATGCCTCATCAATTTCCAAAGTGATTCTCTGTCTGTCTACACTGTCAAATGCCTTTTCATAGTCCACAAATATATATGTACAGCGGTGAATTCCATTCCAGACTTTGTTCAACCATAATCTCAATGTGGCTGTCTGGTCTGTACAGGAAAACCTCCTTGTTCAAACTCAGTTGCCTGTCTATGGACTCTTCCAATCTCTCAAGGATGATTTTTTTAAATACATTTCCTGGCACTGATAGTAACACCATTCCTCTATACTTTTTATTTTCTTGATTGCTTTATATTCTCATTTTTCTTCTTCAGTTCTTTATAACGTATTAACAATAAGAGAACAGTTGATGTGGTTCGTACAACTACAGCCAAAAGAATGGTAGACCGAAAGAACTGAGACTAAGTGTTAAGGTTGGAATTAAAAACAATTCGGTTCTTGAAAATCTCCCACAATATTATTATCGCTCTCTTGTGATCTCACCATCGGAGATACGCGTCATGGTTACCCTCTTGACCTCTGTCCTAACGACGCTAGAATAAACTGATCAACCGTTTCAGTGATCCCCAACAGAATGAAATTTTAAAAATTAATTTGGCAAAATCCGTCAGCATCTGGCATCATCTTTTGTACAAAGGGGGCAGGGCAGGATGAGATAAAAAAAAAACTGGAGGGATATAGCAAACCATCTGGCTAGGTCTACCCTGAAAGGAATATTTGATGGTGTGTCACGGCCAACGACGAGTAGAGAGATAAGATCAACTGTCCTAGTATTAATCCGCGGCCTCAGAAGAGCTGTAATGTGACACTGTATGAAAAATACATTAATTAAATTGAATAGCTATAATAAGGGCTGGCCTTAGTATCTGCGAGGCCCGATTTGGACAATCTTGGTGGTGGCCCCTGGACTTAGATTATTTCATATTAGATATCAGCAACGTATGATATTGCATTGCATTAAACAAAAATATACATATATTTTGACACAAAACGGTATTCTTATTGTCATTTATGATCAGAATCGACGTCACTGCACTCCGGGGAAATGCATAGGTAGTTTCCCTCACCAAGATCGAAGGGTATGAATGCTAACTGTTCCTGTTGCGCGTTGGTTGCTTACACGCCGGATGCATCCTCTCTCATTCGTCCATCCCTGCTGGTCTTACGTTTGATGCCTAATTCCAACAATCTTAGCCTTGATGGTTCATCGATTGCAGTGTCATTCTCTAACAGGCGATCATTAATTGCTCTCAGTATCTCTCCCTTATCCATATCCTATGCACCTTCTATGGGTGCACTTGAAGCTAGTTTACCAGCTCTTTCATTGCCGCCTACTCCTGCATGACAAGGACAATAGATTCACACCAGTTCCTGGATAACTCGAGCCTTCTATGGAGGTTTTCCATTCATGCCGGAGTCATCCACTTTGGACACAAAACGTATTACGACTAATCTACTTCTGTTCCACAAACTCTTTCAAAATGTTGTTGAAGTTGACTTGTTTTGCTTCATCATATTCTTCGGATAATATTTCACGCTGTTGAATCTATCTCTACGCATGTTTGATTTTAGATACGATTTGATCAATTTTAATTTGGAAAAGCTTCTTTCCCCTGACGTAACTGTGACTGGCATTGTCAAAATATGCGTAGATCAATTTTACAAAAGGGAAATCCAGTAACTGTGGAAAGAAATTTCAGGATTTTCAAAGGCTTTGGAAAGTAAAAAAGAATTGGCTTCAGTGCGTCTATTTCCTAGACCAGCATATGTGCATCCAAATCTGCTAACTTTACTGACTTGACAAGTTCGTTGTCCTGAATTGTTGAACAATAATCTCTCTCTCTCTCTCTCTCTCTCTCTCTCTCTCTCTCTCTCTCTCTCTCTCTCTCTCTCTCTCTCTCTCTCTCTCTCTCTCTCTCTCTCTCTCTCTCTCTCTCTCTCTCTCTCTCTCTCTCTCTCTCTCTCTCTAGCTAGAAATATTATTACAAAGCGACACAGACAATCTTATTAAGTGGAGCAATGAAAACTGCATGCAAATAAATATCACTAAAACAAAATGTATGATAATATCAACTAGACAAAAATTACAAAACTCGCCGAAAACAACACTTCAGCTCTACATTGGAACCTCTTTAATTGAAAATGTAAATGAATATAAAACACTAGGACTCATAATTGACCAACATTTAAGTTGGAATTCGCATGTACAAGCACTGACCAAACAAACGGCACAAAAAGTTTACCAGTTAGCTAAAATCAAACATTTCCTAGATGAGGAGACACGAAAAATGTTCTATACATCCCAGATACAAACACATCTAGACTATTGTTCCACAATTTGGGATGGTTGCACCATGTCCAACACTAAAAGACTCTTTTCATTACAAAAACGTGCAGTGCGCCTAATTTCAGACAAAAACCTCACACAGTGTGTAGACGCATATACATATCTTAACATATTACCACTAAGAAAGCGCCTTCTCTTCAACAAAGCCAAATTTATTCACAAAATCTTGTCACAGAATGCTCCAACGTATCTGTGGCCTATTTTCAAATACAGCGGAAGACGCAGTCAACGCTTAAATAAATTACACATGCCCAAGCCTAGGCTCGACTTATTCAAGAAAAGTTTAGCTTTTTCTGCTGCTCATCTGTGGAATACTCTTCCACACGACTTAAAAAATACTCTTAGTCCATATTCATTCAATCACAGACTTTTCAAATACATCATGAGTGCAGATTATATGCCACCCTAATTTCGTTATGTTCTTAAATAATTACATAACATCATATGTAGGTTTTAAAGTTAATTTTGTCCTGTTTAGTATAAATTATGATACGCATCTGTAAATCTGTGTAACTCTTATTGTACTGTTACAATGTTGGGATTTTATTTTATTGTACTTTCTTGTTATTTTATTATTTAAGTAACATTTAGGATACGTGTGAGAATAAATGGATTAACTATGGAAGAAGAGAGAAAGGAAAGGCAGAATGTTAGACGGGCCTGCGTGACCAATTCTAAACCCTTTGAAAATAAAGTTCGTTCGTTCGATCTATCTATCTATCTATCTATCTATCTATCTATCTATCTATCTATCTATCTATCTATCTATCTATCTATCTATCTATCTATCTATCTATCTATCTATCTATCTATCTATCTATCTATCTATCTATCTATCTATCTATCTATCTGTCTGTCTGTCTGTCTGTCTGTCTGTCTGTCTGTCTGTCTATCTATCTATCTATCTATCTAATTATCTATCTATCTATCTATCTATCTATCTATCTATCTATCTATCTATCTATCTATCTATCTATCTATCTATCTATCTATCTATCTATCTATCTATCTATCTATCTATCTATCTCTGATAATGTTTGTACTTTTCAACATATGTTATGTCATGCTTATAAGTAATTAATGTTAATATGAGTGTGCTATATTATTATTTTAATTTACAACGTTGAATTCCTTGAATTTGATATGTAAAATGCATATGAGAATAAATGAATTCAGTATGAAAGGTGAGAGAAAGGAAGGGCAGAATGTCAGACGGGCCTGCGTGCCCAATTCTCAACCCTTTGAAAATAAAGTTCGTTCGTTCGTTCGTTCTCTGATTAATGAACAGGAAGTCGTGAAGACTAGCGAGGAATGATGTAATATTCCTCAGTGTTATCTTGGTGCATGATCTTGGTGCATGATCTTCCAATGCAGCATGTTCTGTATGGTAGTTTTTGTTTTCAAAGCTGGGGCAAGGGTCCCCCTGTAGGCGCGGGACCCGATTGGGTCTCATCGGTTAAATCGGCCTAAAGGCGACCCTGGCTACAATTTAACTTTGCTGATTTTGAGCGGTAGTGGCTCGAAATATTATTTATAAATGTACTTGACTTCAGTCTGTTCAAGTTGTCCTAGTGCTACTTTTGTTTTTCTCATTCTGATTATCTGATTTCATCATCGTTTCTCTTCTCATTCCTTGTGGCGTATGGAGCTAAATAAATAAAGAAATATTACACACATACAGGCATATTTCAGGCACTCGTAAGAAATAAAGAAGTAGAAAACTAGACAACAGAAAAACAACCGAAGTGAGTGGCTTACAGGAGAATCGAGCCTAAGACCTTCGTAACGGCACCACCGCTTAGCTACGGAAGCTAATCACACTATACTCCCTGTCAACTAGGCACCACAAAAAATAGTGCTTCGTAGAGAGGGGTCATTAGCGCGATCCGCAACATGTAACACCGGATATGTACCTAGGGCGATCCAGCCTCATTAATGACGCAATCACTTCTGTTGTCCCCCTATAGGGCTACCATTGCATTTGTCTCCCTTGCAGGAAATATGTTTATGCGATCTTACAGCAGTGGTTTCATTTGCAATTTGTTGTAGGTATTGAGGTTGTCAGTCACATGCCAACCTCATATTACTCGTCTGTTACGACTTACCTGAGGGAGAGGTAGTGCTGTTCCTTATTTACTATTGTTTACTATTATTATTATATTATTTACTATTGTTATTGTTGTTCAGAACTGACATCATTGCACTTCGGGCAAACCCATAGGTGCCAAATCACCCTCAGCCAATATAATAATAATAATAAATTCTTTAAGCGCCAAACACGGCGCATAAGGCAGAAACCAGTGCTCTCCAGGTTGTTCGTTGTGACGCCACTCCTCTTAGCTCTTGCACATTATTTAGGCCCAACGTTCTTCCTTCTCTTATTATTGTTCTTCTGAGTGTTTCTTTTGGTCTTC
This sequence comes from Oreohelix idahoensis, assembly GCA_024509875.1. Taxonomy (NCBI): domain Eukaryota; kingdom Metazoa; phylum Mollusca; class Gastropoda; order Stylommatophora; family Oreohelicidae; genus Oreohelix; species Oreohelix idahoensis. Next base: position 137,029 of record JAMPIV010021960.1, read on the forward strand.
CTTTTTTTTTTTCCGCTTACCCTCAGGAACCCAAGTGAGCGCCTGTAGTGGTATTCTGTTGTTTTGCATTCGTAGGACATGACCGATATATGACCATCGTCTTTTCCTTATATAGTCGGAGACATATTTCTGCCTAGAGTCTTCTCTTATTTGTCGATTAGTCTTGAATTCTTTCCAACTGATGTTCATGAGTTTTCTAAGACATTTGTTCTCGAATGTATTCAGCTTGTTCTCCAATGATTTTGTTATTTTCCAACTCTCACAGCCGTATGTTAACACTGAGATAACATTTGAATTAAACAGACGAAGCTTGGTATGTATATTCAATGATCGTAATTTCCATATGTTAGATAATCTATTGAAGGCGCTAGCTGCCAAAGCAATTCTAGTATGGATTTCTCTTGTTGTGTCACCATCCTGAGTCATTTTACTGCCTAAATAATTGAAACTTTCAACTTTCTGTAGTTTTTTCCCCGTTCAAGATGATATCAAAGGTCTCGTTAGAAAAGTTCATAGCTTTAGTTTTAGAGGCATTTATTTGGAGACCAATTTTAACCGAGAGATGACACAAATTATTTATTGCTTCTTGGGATTGTCTTGGTGTTGAACTTAAGAATGCTACATCATCTGCGAAATCCAGGTCCCCCAGGAATTTTCCATTTGTCCATTTTATACCCAATTGTTCATTGTGGGTATAGTTTCTCATAACCCAATCAATAGCTATTCCAAAAAGTAGTGGTGACATAATACAGCCTTGTTTCACCCCTGTTTCTACTGTAAACCATTCTGTATTCCCTTTATTTGTTCTAACACAACATCTTGCATTGTCATATAGCGCTTTGATTATATTCACATATTTTGTTGGAAAAACCATAGATTGTAAGTATCTTCCACAATGATGGGCGGTGTAGACTATCAAAGGCTTTTTGAAAATCGACGAAGGTGATAATAAGTGGCGATTGCCTTTCCACTGATTCTTCTATAATTGTTCTTAGTGTGAATATTTGATCAATACATGATCGTTTCGGCCTGAACATGGAGGCATATCTGGATTCATCCTTATATGACACTGTTAAAGTACTGTCCGCCCGTTCGTTTATTCCCGTGTATTAAAAGAGTTTGTCTGCATTTGATATATGTATACCATCATTATTCCCATATGTGTCTATATGAATGTTAGAACATTGGTATACAACAAAAGTGTCACGCGAATGTTTTGTTCGTGGGTGTGCCAAAAACTGCACTGTATCGTCCCTGTATTATTTATGCAGTGTTCTCTCACAAGGGATCACGAATTAGTAATGTATCAGATATGCCCAACAGCTCAACTATAACCAGGTAAGAAGCCAATGCTGTTCCGGTAAATTAACAACACAGTTTAATGAAAACTCATGAGACATGATGAACCGTCCTTAGTTAATGTCATTCTGTCTATTCGTAACATAGTGTTATACTCCTTGACGGTAATACATTGTTGCTTATTAGTCCCAATACTTCTATACATCTCTATGTATTGATTATATCCGTGCCCTTCTCCCGTACCTTCTGTTCAAACTCATTTAACTTCATTAACATGAAGTTCCCCAAAAGTCAGTACACATTAGCGACAGAGCAGGCAGGATCTTTAAGACTCCGATTTTTACGGTGTATAGACCTGCCAGTCTAAAAAAATGTATAAGCATCACATTGTACAGTATTAATAGTACTCATCCTGGTATACATTCCCATTCATGACACGAATCAATATAACCCTTTTCTACGGGTTTTCAAGCAAACCAGCACACACAAGGCTGTTCGCGTGTTGTTTATTTCTTGGGTCCATTTTTGTTCTCCACGTCATTGTTTCAATACCCAAAAAACTCCTACGTCATTTTTTTTTTAACTGCGCGCAATAATAATGCACCTAAGTGTACTATTCACATATCTTCAAATATTTTCACCAAACTCAATTCAGCGCTCTTTGATGCGCAACACCAAAATGTTGTAAAAAACCATACGCAACAATTACCCCCTACCACCGTTAAGAAAAAAGACACGTAGTTTCTTTTTTCTTCAAAAATGTACCACTTAAGGTAATTTAAAAAAAAAACCAACATAATACTATCCTAAGTCTCAGTAAGTCTATTTCAGCTAATGTCTCATAATATAATCAGTCAGTCGTTGATGAGATGAAAAGGTGATAAACAAGTCATAATAATCTACTGCCTTATGAATAAAATCCATGTAGGAAGTAATAATATTACTAAATTAAAACAAATTACGCGGAATCAACACCGCCCTCTATTACCTCTAGTATCAATAATACTAGAACCAAAACTTATATAATAGGGTTATATCTAATAGGATTACCTCTCCATAGGAAAATGATTGCAATAATGTGTACCTCACCAATACAGAGTACACTGCAAATCTCATACATATGTATTCCTGATCAAGCCCCCCAAAAATAGCAAATACATGCATAAATTGGTCCCAAATTACCTATTTCAATGCCCCTAGGAACCTCTATAATATACACGCAAAAATTTATCGCTAAAGACTATCATTGCCGTACAGTCATATTATAGTACACTGTATGTGCACCTTACACCATACACACCAAATTGTGTTCCGGATAAAACTAATAAAATTCAATGTCCCAATTATATCACCACTACTGTTGACCATGAACTAACTGTCATTAAAAACTTGTGTACTGTCTTCCTGAGGGCACCTCGACAGTACGTCTGCAACCACATTGTCGGACCCTCGAATTGCTTGAATAGTATAATTATACGGCTGCATCAGAATCGAATAACGGGCTGCTCGGGCGCATTTATGGTTCTTCGTCTTTAAATACGCTAAAGCCTTCTGATCTGACTGTATTACGAAAGTTACACCTAACAGATACTTCTCTAATTTGGTTACTGCCCATACCACTGCGAGAAGTTCCTTTTCCAACACCGAATAATTCATTTCCGCCTTGTTTAACTTTCTCGAAATGTACGTGATCGGATGCAGATGTCCATCAAATTATTGAAGCAACACAGCACCAACGCCCTTGGACGAAGCGTCTGTTCGAAGAGTATAAAGATTATTAAGCCTGGGTAGTTTTAAAATCGGTGGGGATGAAAATAAATCCTTAATTTTAAGAAAAGCAGCATTGCATTCTGGAGTCCATCTAATTACATTAGGAGCCCCTTTCCTAAGTAGAGTGGACAGATCTGATGTAATTGAAGATAAGTTAGGAATAAATTTACCATAATATTGCACTAGTCCTAACACACTCCTGACTTGTTTTTTTGTCCTAGGAATGGAAAGATTTAGAATCTTGGAAACATTCTGCTCCAAAGTTTGAAGATTCCCATGACCAATCCTATGACCTAGAAAAGTAATCTCAGAGAATCCAATATACACCTTAGATGGTCTAGCAGATAACCCAGCAGATCTGAGCGTGGATAATAGAGAGTGTAATCCGTGAAAGTGTTCTTCCCAAGTGTTGCTAAACAAACAAATATCATCTATGTACGAGATTATATCTTGTCTATGCGAGAAGAGAATTCTCATCATTCTAGTGAACGTAGCAGGTGCGTTCATCAGTCCAAAACACATAAAATTGAACTGGAACAACCCTCTGGGAGTAGCAAAAGCCGTAAAATGTTTACATCTTTCCTCCAACGGAACCTGCCAATAACCTTTTGACAGATCGAACTTACTGAAATATACTGCATCTGCTAATTTTGGTAAAAGATCATCCAATAATGGTAACGGTTCGGCGTCAAAAATTGTGACCTGATTTAATTTTCTAAAATCAATGCAGAGCCGAATGTTATTGTCTTTTTTTTCTTATTACAACCATGGGAAAAGCAAAATTACTTTGAGAAGAACTGATTATACCTAATTGCAGCATGTCATCTATTTCTTTATTTACTTTGTCTTGAAAGTGTAATGGTTTCGGGTATGGACGCACTCTAATAGCCTTTTCATCATTTAAAATGATGTCATGTGTGATTACATTTGTTTTGCCTGGTATATCTGTAAGTACATCATGAAACGAATGTAATAATTCGGATACATGTGTTTTGTTCTCAAGTGTAAGATTCGGACAGATTGTCACGTCCTCCCACGTTTCGGTAGATTGAACTGGTAGACTAGGAAACGTCATTGATACAGCTGGGAAAGAAGATTCTTCTTCCTGAATCACTGATAAAGACGCCCAGCTCGTTGGATGTGAACCTACATTATCAACAGCGTGAAAGACTGCCTGAAGATGTTCAGGTCTTGAGTGAAACTCTTTCAACATGTTAATGTGAAAAATCTTTCTTTGTCCCTTAACATCAAGGACATAATCGACATCTGAAATACGTGACAGAATCTTGAATGGACCACACCAAGTTATCAGTAGTCGATTCTGTTTGCTCGGTAAAAGCACGAACGCTTCGTCGCCTGGTACAAGAAGACGAAGACGTCTTGAGTGATTCTGTAACATACGAGCTTTTTCCTTAGCTCTTTCCGATGCATCTGTTGCCAGCTGGCATGCATCCATGATTTTTTTCCTAAGATTTACAACATACTCGTAAGACGATTGAGTTTCTTGCGATAAGGAAGAATCAATCAACAAGTCTTTGATCAAGGACAATGGACCTCTAGGCTGAGCACCAAATACAAGTTGAAATGGACTGAAACCTGTATGCTCATTCGGTATTTCACGATATGCAAAAAGTACCGCTGGTAAAACTCGGTCCCACTCTTTAGGAAAATCGATTGTAATCTTTCCTAACATCTGTTTTATTGATCGATTTAAACGCTCCACCATCCCGTTTGAGGCGGCGTGATATACGGAACTCAGTGATCTGTCTATATGAAACATTGCCATAACCTCAGTCATTGCACCTGACACAAACTGAGAACCTCTGTCCGACAACAATTTTCTCGGAAATCCGATTCTAGTAAAGATATGAAACAAAGCATCAGCCACATCCTGCGTAGTAATGTTCTTGAGTGGTATGGCCTCTGGCCAACGCGTGCACAAATCTATACAAGTTAATACATATCTATGTCCTCTCGATGACATTATAGGAAGTGGGCCAATAATGTCCACGGCCATCTTCTCAAATGGACGCACCGGAATATCGGCTGCTTGAATTGGAGCCAAATGACGTGCCCCTCTAGACTTCACCTCCTGACAAGTAACACAAGAACGGCAAAACATCGCAATGTCTTTCGACATTCCCGGCCAGAAAAAAGATGCCAGAATTCTAGATCTAGTACGAGAGTATCCCATGTGACCTGCACAACGGGAATCGTGAGCATGACTCAATATATAGGATCTCATTACCTTAGGCACCATGATCTGAGTAGTAATATGACAAGATTTACTATCTCTGAATCTTCGCACTAATATGTCATTTACGATAGTATACCATTGTTTGTGAGAAGTATGACCATTTGTATCATCCTGTTGGACTAAACTAAAAAATTTCTTTAATGAAACATCACTGTTTTGTAAAGTAGAAAAAACTTCCTTGTTGATGTTACTGTGTAACACATCATCATTAACTAGTGGCACAACATTATGTTGAGACTGCTCCTGTGCTCGAGTAACCACAACATTAGCACTGTGTACGTGTTCTCGTTCCCAATCATTTATTTGCTCAAGAGTACACTCTTTAAAACCGTGAATGCGACCAAGAACTAAATCGCAAACTGGATTCGGCAACAAACATACTTTTATTTGTCCCGTAAAAAATGGCGTCGCGATATGAACCACCGCAGTTTGAAATTTCTCAATTCTACCACCAAACGTAATGCACTTAACCCATGTGCCTTTACAACAAGAAGGATCAACCAAACATTGTTGCACGCCTACCTTCGTGCAACCTGAATCCTTTAATAAAGTTACTGGCATGCCATTAAGTAAGCCCTTGTGAAACTCTAAAGACCCGGTTCCTTCATGAGCTGACATTGCAGGTAACGCCGACAATGGGTGTCCACATCTCAGTCTGGATACCACTTCAGGCTGAAATAGATTCTTGCACTCAAAACATTCTTCCGCATTACCAAAGTCAAATGAACAGCAAGCATTTGCTTGACTAACAGCGTTGTTATTATTATTTGTAATATCATTTTCTGCTCTCTGTACCGAATTTCCATGATGAGCAGACCGATGCGAACTATTTGAACGAAATGCACTGCCATTATCTTGATTATTGCCATAAAAATTTCTCCTGTAATTCTGAGAATAACTAGATCTATTATTAATATTACCATGTTGATTATTTAGTTGCCCATTTCCTCTCTCTCTGTGTCCAAAATAATCGTGATGACCATTATCAGGTCGTTTATTTCTCCATCTTCGGAAATTTGGTGATTTATTTCTATTTCCAACTTCAAAATGAGAAAAATTTCTTTGGTAATTATTATTTCGATCTGAACTGGCACTTCTATAACGAAACCTATCTCTGTCACCACCATTCGATCTAAATTTTCCTTGTCTGTTATTTACAGTAGCAACACCCGCTGACTGTAACGATTCATGTAGTTTAGTGTTTCTGACATTCAAGTTCGGATGAGCAACCGAAAACTGGCGCCCTAGGGTCTCAACTTCCGATAACGATTTAGGATTCCGCTCCTGTAAAAATGCCAAAAACTTATCACTTACTGAGGATAATACCTTATCCCGTAATATTAAATCTGCCAGATCTTCAAAATTCCGTTGTACTTTTTCAAGTTCGATCCAACGATTGAAAGTTAAACGAATATCCGAAATGAATTGTGAGAACTCTTTTCCTGTTTCCGGCAACAACTCTTTAAAACGCCTTCTATAACCTTCAGCTGTAAGCTGATATTTTTTTAATAGCGTAGCTCTAGCTTCCTCATAGTTTTGATTATCGCCTTCTAACGAAGCGACTGCACTTAACGCCTCTCCTGATAAAAAATTCATCAGTTTGCTACACCACTTACTTTTATCAATTTTATATTCTGTGCATACCAATTGGAATCTTGACAAGAAGAACGTAATATCGTCGACCCCTGGTTTAAACATTGGCAGATGAATTTTAATGTCACCTTTCTGACCATCATTCTGAGTATGTGATTGACAAGTAGCATTTCCATTTTGCAACTTCTGTCTTTCAATTTCCAATAGCATCATTCTCTCTTCATATTGTCTCCTTTTCTCATTCTCTTCCATCTCCAAGAGTTTAATTCTCTCTTCGTCTTGCCTCCTTTTCTCTTCGTCTTGCCACCTTTTCTCATTATCTTCCATTTCCAACCGTTTCATACGTTCCTGGTTGGCTAATTCTCTATCTTTTAATTCTAACTGACGTTTCTCTCTTTCCTGCGCCTCTTTATATTCTGTTTGAGCAAACTCTTGTAATTTGTCTCCTGATAAACCAAGAATTTTACCCTGTTTAATAAAGTATTCCGCCGTCGACATTTCAGAATCTGAATTAATATATTTACCTCATCAAATAAACTGTAGTATTCCAATTAGTATCTTATATTCGTCACCTTATCGATACTCATTACTGGAGATCGATCATCTTTTATTTAATAAAATATGCAGCTATTAATCAATCAACTAAGAAATTATACAAGATAATAGTACTACTGAAAACATAATGATCCATGAAGAGAATCAATTACATAGAAATATACACGTTAGCAATGACCATCACCGCACCTAAACAATTAAAGAAGAGATAATATCATAAAGAACCACGGCGTCAACACAAAAATCTACAACATTTCAGCAGCCCCAAAGAAATTGGCTATAAGCCTTTGCGATTCATCGACCTGAAATCAACCTAGGAAAACACCTCAGGACACCTATGATGAAGAACAAGCATCTTACGAGTTAAAATGACAAAGAAAGGTGCTCACTAATAATAACCAGGGTACTGACACCATAATAACAATGTCTACTTATCTGAGGGAATCCCAATACTCCTCGTACATATTTCGATCCAACACAGGTTATGAAATTCATACAGCTGAATTCAAGGTTAGCAATTCTCCAAAACGAACAGTAATTTGCTCTGGTTGAAAGTATCTGTTACCGAATGACGTCACTCAATGTAACCTCCGCAGGTACACAGCAGGACTTGAAAATGGAAATCGAAAACTGTAGCATAATTCCCCCCGGCACAATTATGATACTTCTCTGGAGACTTGAATATGTACATCACACGAACGTTGACCTTCCAAGTCAAGGTTACGACTTTGACATAACGATCGATTGATTGAGCATGCAACAAGTGTCATTGTTCCAATATGCGTGGCAATTAATTGAGCTCCAAATATCTGAATTTATAGAACGGGAAGGTACATTTTAATGGCCACCATGTTAAAGTACTGTCCGCCCGTTCGTTTATTCCCGTGTATTAAAAGAGTTTGTCTGCTTTTGATATATGTATACCATCATTATTCCCATATGTGTCTATATGAATGTTAGAACATTGGTATACAACAAAAGTGTCACGCGAATGTTTTGTTCGTGGGTGTGCCAAAAACTGCACTGTATCGTCCCTGTATTATTTATGCAGTGTTCTCTCACAAGGGATCACGAATTAGTAATGTATCAGATATGCCCAACAGCTCAACTATAACCAGGTAAGAAGCCAATGCTGTTCCGGTAAATTAACAACACAGTTTAATGAAAACTCATGATCCATGAGGAACCGTCCTTAGTTAATGTCATTCTGTCTATTCGTAACATAGTGTTATACTCCTTGACGGTAATACATTGTTGCTTATTAGTCCCAATACTTCTATACATCTCTATGTATTGATTATATCCGTGCCCTTCTCCCATACCTTCTGTTCAAACTCATTTAACTTCATTAACATGAAGTTCCCCAAAAGTCAGTACACATTAGCGACAGAGCAGGCAGGATCTTTAAGACTCCGATTTTTACGGTGTATAGACCTGCCAGTCTAAAAAAATGTATAAGCATCACATTGTACAGTATTAATAGTACTCATCCTGGTATACATTCCCATTCATGGCACGAATCAATATAACCCTTTTCTACGGGTTTTCAAGCAAACCAGCACACACAAGGCTGTTCGCGTGTTGTTTATTTCTTGGGTCCATTTTTGTTCTCCACGTCATTGTTTCAATACCCAAAAAACTCCTACGTCATTTTTTTTTTACTGCGCGCAATAATAATGCACCTAAGTGTACTATTCACATATCTTCAAATATTTTCACCAAACTCAATTCAGCGCTCTTTGATGCGCAACACCAAAATGTTGTAAAAAACCATACGCAACAGACACCAGTTATGCACAATGCTACAATGAATGTACGTGGAAGTGAACCTCTGTCTGTGAGTACACCCTCACTGACTTGATATCATCCACACACTTCCAGGGATTCCCCCTGTGGTGATACTTGTTGAGAACCCATCATCGCACACTAAGCTTGGAAAAGTCACTTGAGCCCCAGGCGTAATTCTTTGTCTTTGACTTGGTTGACTGCATGCAGAAGGATCTCACTGTGGACCCAGTGATAGGCAGGGGGAGCTGAGAAGTGGCTCTGTGCAGGACGTGACAGTTCCTTGAGAGAGCCCAGAACCAGAGTACAGTATTTTAGCTCTGCATAGTTGGAGAGCCCCCTTGGATGGCGGGGAATGCACAGTATACCACGCACTTCTTACTCCTAGCTTGGGACTAGATGTGACAGTCCTTTAAATGCAAGAAAAGCTGGAGAAACTGGAGCTCATGACTTCAACTCAACATGTTTCGGAATGGCAGAAAAGCCACAAGAAAAGCCTAGATCTACAGTTTAGATAATACCAAGGAGTCTTCTACTTGGTATTGGCTGCTAAAGAGCGAGAAGCTCAGCAACCCTAGTTAAACAACAACAACAACAACAACAACAACAACAACAACAACCCTCAGCAAATGTCGAAGAGTATGAATGCTTGTTGTTCCTGTTGCACACTAGTTGCATACAAGCCTCATCCATCTTCTGTTTGATGCCAAATTCCAGCAGTCGTATCCTTGTCGATTCATAAACTGCGTTGTTGTTCTCTCCCACGCGATCTTAATTATCCTTAGTATCTTTTTTTTTCTCTCTTAATTTGCCTTCTTCTGGCGAGGCGCGTTCCTTTCAACATACTTGGTTATATCAGAGCGCATTTACCATTTAAAAAAGTCAACTGTTGACTGCTAACCCGATCAGCGTTGATAGATACCATGTCCTGAAAAGGACCAACATTATCTATCTGCTAGCATAAAAAGGACTCGCCAGCTACGCCAACGCCCGAGCTAGTTACGAGTATCTTAGTATCTCTCTCTTATCCTTATCCAGTTTATTCACTACGGGTTCTCTCGAGGTTACTTGGTCAGCTAGCTCTCTCATGGCCGGGTAATCCTTAATGACCAGGACGGTAGATCCACATTTGTTCTTAAATGTTCTTTCTTTGCCTCCTCAGTGACTCCAGCAAACGGAGTTCTCTTTGATTTGATTTAATTTGATTCTGAAATTTAAAAAAAAATAAAATAAAAAAAAACTAACTTGAATTTGCAGGTGATTTCATTCTAAAATCAACGCATGCAAATGTAAAACTATGCCAGTTTTTTGTTTAGTTTTGTTTTTTTGTTTTTCAAATTCCTGATAACGTACAGATGTTTGGTTCATCCATTCATTTATTCAGATTAACAGAGTAGATTTTTTTATTAAACTGTGAACCAACTGACCCCGTGTAGCTGCTTGGAAATGGAGGGGGGAGGGGGTGTGAGGGTGGTGGGGGGTGGGGTTCTCTGAGGACACAAAGAAAGAATAAGTCCACTGCCTCCCCACGCAGATCGTCAGAGGCGACTAATGTGAGATTGCGCAAGGGAGGTATTTTTACGTAAGGAGGCTTCGCTATATTAGGTCCAGCATCGAGAGGTGGAGCGACCAGTTCCCTTCCTCGCTGCCTTTTCTTTCCCTAACTCCAGAGGTAAGTCAGGTACCTATTTACAGCTGGATATGTGATACTCTGAATCGAACCCGGCACCTTTGCCTCGAGGAACCAGCGCTCTAACCACTCTGCCAATCGGATGATATTACTTATTTTTTTAACGTAAGCTTTCTTAATTCATTTGCAGACGTGAATCCAGGCTCCATAAGGAACTGTGACAGGGGCGCTAGGGGTACCTCACACCCAAGACCCGTGCACTAAGAAAATTTATAAAGGATCGTTTGACAGGGGTTGCAATTATTGGTTGCTTGCAACCCTCTCAGCAGCAGACTTAACAATTCAAGCAACCAAAAGCCTTATGCAGATCAAGATTTAATTCTACCGAACAGAACCGAACACCAAACAAACAATCCAACAAACAATCAAACGAACACCCAGTCAGTGTTCATAGACTGTCTGAAAAATAATAAATAAAACAACGTCTAAGTGAACATCAATAGCATGGATAATAACACTTACCATACAGAAAACATGCGCCCACCTGATATCATCAACTATCTCACACACTCATGCGTGTCGTCCAATGCGACTAGTATGGTGTTGTGCATGAGGCTGGCAATCGCACCGGGTAACATAGGTTGCTACCGAAACCACTACTGCAAAAGCATCTGAATGCTTCATGCTGAGACAAACCACACCGGTGGCCCCATGCTCCCTCAGGAGCGGAGAAGAGAAATATACATCTCCAAGTACGCCCACGTGCTCTCACAAACCATGTTCACATAACAACAATAATCAACTGGACATAAAATCATATTCTTCAATACATGTACAACAAATAATCTCAATAATGAGAATTAACCACCACCTCACAACTGGTCTATCTCAATATTCGTTACTGCATTCTGAAGCATGTCGTATGTGACGACTCGTGCGGCTGGGAATCTCATCGCATGAAACACATTATTACAGGAACAACCACTGTAATAGCATAAAAATGCTTCTGTTGGCTTGTGGTGGACACCAGCCGCATTGGTGTTTCCATGCTCCACCAGGAGCAAACAGAGAAACACCTGTCTCAACAAAGGAGCGGCTTCGCGCTCTCCAGAAATCTAAATACATATTCTCACCTCACAGTAACCCATTAAATATACAGTAGAATTATCAATAAACGTGAAATACACTAAATTACTCTTACATAAAGAATACAATATAATTATTCTCGACTTAAGCCAAACTGGGACTAAATACACAACGTGTCGCTCGGCATAACATATTATAGGTTTACCACGCGGAGCGTGTTTAATCAGACTCGCTATCGCCGCCTTTTATCACCACGAGGCTACTATCTTGCGATCGTTAATCTTATCTAAATTTCCAGTGGAATAGCCTTTCTGAAGAATGAAATAATCGCTCTTAAACTCTCACATCTATCTATCTATCTATCTATCTATCTATCTATCTATCTATCTATCTATCCCATTAAACATTAAAATAGCCACATCGATATAATTTCAGAATCCTAGAAAACTAATGCTAATTTGAATTAACTCACGTGCTCAAGGCATTTACAGCTTGGCTCTTGTGTGTCTTCTTAGTCTGTTCTCACTGGGCGGCTCTCTCAAACATAGACCGGTTTCGCCGCTTGCTACCCCTTTTTATAAGCCCTGGCCTAACCACTCAATTTACTGCGCGCTTACGCGCATTAATCTGCGCCACACAGATAACACACGCGATTATTGCTCCAGAATGCATGAAAACACAGATTTACACAACTAGAGCAAAAACACAACTAATATGTAGGCTTATTATGGCCTTGTAATAAATCTGCTTGAAGATAACGTGATCAAAAGGCACTAAACCACATAGACAACATGACTGCCCAGATGGGGCCAGCGCCGAGAACGACAGATCTCAAGATGGCGCTGTCACATATTCCCCGCCTGATTTTGTTGTCGTCCCGACAACTGCACTAAATCAGGCGCTTCAGTCGTATTCTCCAAATCTGGAGGATCACCTTTTCCTTCACTTCGTCTCAGGTCATTGCTGGTTACTCTAATGCTCGGACTCACTCTGTCCATTCGTTGGATGATATATGGACCCACTGTCATTGTGGGAGCACGAACTACAACGTACTCGTCTTCTGACCACATATCACGAATCTCGGATCTCTCAGCGTCGTGCATTCTCTTCTTCACCAATTCTCCGACCTGTAGTGGAGTAGAACACGACAGCTTGTCACATCTCTCTTTCCGGACTGCTGCAAAACTCTGCAACGGTGGCTCTGCTCTTACGTGCGCCCCTCGTAGCCTGGAAACGTGTCCTTCAACGAGTTTTAGATGAGTCTCCTCCTCTAAATGCCGACCACTTTTCCCGGCGCCCTTATGGTGACAGTTGCCACGGCCATCTCTTGGCTTGCACTGTGACGGCAATGTAGATGTGTTGGTACGCTTAGAGAGGGCGCTCTTTGATGGGCAAACCGATATCAAATGGTCCGGGGACCTACAATGGAAACATCGCTTAGGAAGCGGGCCCTGGGGACACTTGGCTGCCATGTGGTTCGAAAGGTCTCCACAGTTGAAGCATCTTATTTTCCTAGGCTTCCTTGGTGCCCTGGGTCGCCTCCTGCTACCCTTACATCCCTGGCCGCCTTTGACTTTCTTCCCTGCAATAAGCGCCTCACACTCCGGTCGACCACCAACCATCTTTATCTTTGAGCCATTCTGCTCCCCTTCTGTAACCTGACTCCCAGCCGCAGAGGGGTCTAGTTTAACGCCTGTGGACATCGATTCTGTACGTGGCCTAGTTCTCTGCATCTAAAACAACGAACTGTCCTGGTACGTCTCCCCTGCTCCTGAGACATCGCATCAACTTTAGCCTCTAATTGAGCCACCTGTGCTCTTAGCCGCTCTACTTCTGCGTTTAATGCATGCGTATCTGACACAGTCTCTGTTCTTGCCACTTCAACACTGGCAACACCAGCCCCCGAAGCTGCTTCGACACTGGCAACACCAGCCCCAGAAGTGGGCTCAGTCTCCAAAAACCGTAGGGCATAGTCCCTCACCGACGTGAACGATGCTGTAGGCTCCTTGATGATCATTTCCTTTGCAAGCTTTCTTAGTAGGTCATCTCTCAGACAAGCAGCAAACTGGTCACGAAGAAAGGATGGCGCCAAAGGAGTGACGTTGTTCTGCTTTTGTGCCCTTACAACACTTTCAAACACCTCGTGAATGCGATGGGAGAATTCCCAAAGAGACTCCCTTGCACCTTGCCGGGTAGAGTAGAACGCGGCCATTACTTCTGGGATGCTCCGACGCTCCCCATACACCCTAAGAATGGAATGTAGCATTGCTTCTGAGTCACCGTCATCAGCCTGAATCCTCAGCTCCCTACGGACACTTGGGGTCACACTGTCAAGAATAACATCTGCCTGGTCCTCTTTACTCATCATCCCTACTCTGCAGGCAGCTCTCACCTCTCTGACATATTCCTCAGCCGTAGGACCCGTGCGCTCCCCAAAGCACCGCACTCTCTTGTGAGTAGGTACCACGATGTACTGTACTCGTTCTGGTTGACGATCCAGCCCTACTACAGGGTCATCCACCTCAGCCACATCTTCGTTATCAGTTCTACTAGCAGCACGTGTGTTGCGTGCCGCCATCTTGTTGCTAGTAGAGTTGACTAGAAATCTTGACAAACTGGATGATCCCGTCCCTTGCCTTGCACTGAACTGGGTGTTCTACTGTTTCGGCTGTTGCTGCTCTGATTGCTGAAGAGTTGCTTCACTGCGTGCTGTCTGTCAATCCTGCCGACGACGCCACTTGTGACAGGGGCGCTAGGGGTACCTCACACCCAAGACCCGTGCACTAAGAAAATTTATAAAGGATCGTTTGACAGGGGTTGCAATTATTGGTTGCTTGCAACCCTCTCAGCAGCAGACTTAACAATTCAAGCAACCAAAAGCCTTATGCAGATCAAGATTTAATTCTACCGAACAGAACCGAACACCAAACAAACAATCCAACAAACAATCAAACGAACACCCAGTCAGTGTTCATAGACTGTCTGAAAAATAATAAATAAAACAACGTCTAAGTGAACATCAATAGCATGGATAATAACACTTACCATACAGAAAACATGCGCCCACCTGATATCATCAACTATCTCACACACTCATGCGTGTCGTCCAATGCGACTAGTATGGTGTTGTGCATGAGGCTGGCAATCGCACCGGGTAACATAGGTTGCTACCGAAACCACTACTGCAAAAGCATCTGAATGCTTCATGCTGAGACAAACCACACCGGTGGCCCCATGCTCCCTCAGGAGCGGAGAAGAGAAATATACATCTCCAAGTACGCCCACGTGCTCTCACAAACCATGTTCACATAACAACAATAATCAACTGGACATAAAATCATATTCTTCAATACATGTACAACAAATAATCTCAATAATGAGAATTAACCACCACCTCACAACTGGTCTATCTCAATATTCGTTACTGCATTCTGAAGCATGTCGTATGTGACGACTCGTGCGGCTGGGAATCTCATCGCATGAAACACATTATTACAGGAACAACCACTGTAATAGCATAAAAATGCTTCTGTTGGCTTGTGGTGGACACCAGCCGCATTGGTGTTTCCATGCTCCACCAGGAGCAAACAGAGAAACACCTGTCTCAACAAAGGAGCGGCTTCGCGCTCTCCAGAAATCTAAATACATATTCTCACCTCACAGTAACCCATTAAATATACAGTAGAATTATCAATAAACGTGAAATACACTAAATTACTCTTACATAAAGAATACAATATAATTATTCTCGACTTAAGCCAAACTGGGACTAAATACACAACGTGTCGCTCGGCATAACATATTATAGGTTTACCACGCGGAGCGTGTTTAATCAGACTCGCTATCGCCGCCTTTTATCACCACGAGGCTACTATCTTGCGATCGTTAATCTTATCTAAATTTCCAGTGGAATAGCCTTTCTGAAGAATGAAATAATCGCTCTTAAACTCTCACATCTATCTATCTATCTATCCCATTAAACATTAAAATAGCCACATCGATATAATTTCAGAATCCTAGAAAACTAATGCTAATTTGAATTAACTCACGTGCTCAAGGCATTTACAGCTTGGCTCTTGTGTGTCTTCTTAGTCTGTTCTCACTGGGCGGCTCTCTCAAACATAGACCGGTTTCGCCGCTTGCTACCCCTTTTTATAAGCCCTGGCCTAACCACTCAATTTACTGCGCGCTTACGCCCATTAATCTGCGCCACACAGATAACACACGCGATTATTGCTCCAGAATGCATGAAAACACAGATTTACACAACTAGAGCAAAAACACAACTAATATGTAGGCTTATTATGGCCTTGTAATAAATCTGCTTGAAGATAACGTGATCAAAAGGCACTAAACCACATAGACAACATGACTGCCCAGATGGGGCCAGCGCCGAGAACGACAGATCTCAAGATGGCGCTGTCACAGAACGAACGACGAACATGAATGAACTGTATGTCCAACCTTCGCCAGCGTCTTCTTCTCTTCTCTTGTTCCATTGGCACGTGTCTGGTTTTTGTCATCAGTTCCACATTAGCGTTCTTGTTGTCATCATTTCCACATTAGCGACCTTGTCATGAGTTCCATATTAGCGTTCTTATCATTTGCTCCACATTGGTGTTCTTGTCATCAGTTGCACATTAGCATTCTTGTCATCAGTTCGACATTAGCGTTTTTGTCATCAGTTCCACATTAGCGTTCTTGTCATCATTTCCACATTAGCGACCTTGTCATGAGTTCCATATTAGCGTTCTTATCATTTGCTCCACATTGGTGTTCTTGTCATCAGTTGCACATTAGAATTCTTGTCATCAGTTCGACATTGGCGTTTTTGTCATCAGTTCGACATTAGCGTTTTTGTCATCAGTTCCACATTAGCGTTTTTTTCATCCGTTCCAAATTAGTGCTGTTGTCATCAGTTCCACATTAGCATTCTTGTCATCAGTTTCAAGTATTATGTCTGAGATAAATTTACTTAGAGCAGAGCTGAACAGCCTAAGACAGTCGTATGAGAAGCTTCAGACAGAACATACGGTACTTAAAAGTATCTTTGAAAAAAGCCAGCAGTATACGGTGGAGCTTTGTACACCACAAGAGAAAACGGACAAACTGTGTCAAAAACTGAAAAACACAAGCAACGAATCCGAGCAAAACATTACGCAACTAAAACTCAATCACAGCCAAGAAAGTGTCCTGGATTCTCCGAAATTCACTACAGAGAGTGCAGACAATGTTTGCAAAATCCCGGTAAACATTTCGAATCGGCACTCTCCGCCAAGACGACTAACTCACAACATGCGTTATTATCAAAAATCCAATAATCAAAGCACACAGGTAACACAAGAACAGGCACATCCTATCACAGGCACCAACACAAGGATTCAGAATAAAAGGAAGCACCTTATTTTCGGGGACCGATACATGACCAGAATGTCAAGGAACTACAAAAATCTAGATTGTTAACAAACGATATGGACTCGGTCACTGTTCGCTTCAAGAACTGGACATCCACTCAGGACTTACTGTCACTCCTTAAACGTTCTCCGTCTGATCCCACTGTCACCAGAGTAACTACTCATATAGGTCTATCAGACTCGCTCAAAGATATTGATATATCCCAAGGGAGCCGCGCTAGCGTAGTGGTTACAACACCGCTCTGGCGACCGGGTGATACAGGATCAAACCCGGGCGACGGCATTTGAGGATTTTTCGTCGACCGGGATTTGGACTGGATTAACTCGAGACCTGGCGAGAACATTTGAAGGAGTGTCGTCGACCAGGGACTGGCGGCTCCTGAGCCGACCCAGCTGCAATGGGTACCTCCGAAATCGGCGAGTATTTGCCTGAATGGCGAGGGACACCTGTCTCTGTACAAGAAATAAAGGGATACTCACGTAAAATCAATGTCAGGTTAGACATAAATAATAACCTGAGATTTCGCCTCGAGTATTAGCGGGCGTACGAAAAAAAAAAAAATCCCAAGCTGATCTAAACCTAATCACATCAAAATTCCATTCGTTATTCCCTATTGCGAAAATCTACTTCTCGTCCATTATTCCTCCAGTCAGAGTCTATTACCGCAAATCCATTGATGTCAACAATTCTAAACTTAAGAGGCACTGTGTCAGACACAACTATAAATTCACTGATCACTCCTCGTACTTCCTTGCGAAATCAGGAGCCCCTAAAAAACATCTTTACAGCGGGGATATTGCCTTATCTACTGAAGGAATCAGCAAGCTGGCAACAAACATCAGGTACCCAGAACGCACCTTCAAAGGAGTCGGCCAAACACTAGGATCTCAAAATCCAACCAGTGATCTATCAACAGTGAATACCTACTTCTCAGATAGTAATTATGACCTTGACTTTCCACCATTACTTACTACTTCTAACAACACCCACTCAACATCATCTCATAATCAGGAACATCAAATCACACCTGTTCTTATAAATCGCAAAGTGCAGGGAACAGCTTGTGATGTCTCCTTACAGCAACAACCACCTTTGTTTTCTGCACTTACTCAACAGGAATGATGTGATAGACTCTATCCTCAAAAGTGTACAAATGAAGCAACTCAACAAACTCAGTCTTCATGTCCTGATACATCCTCACTCCAACCATCAATGTCACAGACACAAGAAACCTACCCGCCGTCACCGCATTTGTACCATCTTCCTATGTATCTACATCTGTACCCAACCTTTCCTAATTTCCCGCTACAACACAGACTCTTGGACTATTTACCTTCTGCCGGGAGATCATACTGGTCAGCATACTCCCATCCCACAACAAGGACACATGAATATCCCGCAACCACATTTTACCCCATGCATCATCCTTCACGTCTTAATCTACCAAATTTGTACTTTCAACAGCCCTGTTATCAATATTAGGAACTAACATTTTTACTTTCACTTACTTGGTGAAGTTAATTAGTCTAAATATTCGTGACTTTTGTGTTAAAGCTGCTTTTGTTATTGATATTTTTAAACACCCTCTCCAAAGTTAAATGCATACAAATCAGACACAATGGTTAATTAAGGATGGTCTACGACTAGGTCATCTAAACATATACCATCTATTAGGCAAACTTCCTGAACTTACACGAGTTCTGAATCAAAATTTTCATGTTTTTGGACTTTCGGAAAGTCGTTTAAATGACAAAATATCAGATGATGATATTGCACTACAAGGCTTTACAACTGTTCGACGAGACTCAAGTAGTAAGCTAGAAACAGGTATAGTAGTATATATTTCCAATTCCATTAGTTTTCGCCGCAGAAGTGATTTAGAGACAGCAGAGACCGAGTGCGTTTGGTTGGAAATAAAAATACCCAGTCAGGGACAATTTCTAATCGGGTATCTTTATAGAAATCCCAGTGCAGGAACCATCTGGTATGAAAATTTCACCACTATGATGGACACAGTATTTACCACTGCCAAAGAAATTATTCTTTTGGGTGACTTCAACATTAACATGCATAACACAAACCAAACGTGGGAAAACATCATACTATCTTACAACTTAAAACAAATAGTCAACCAGCCTACCAGGGTAACAACAACATCATCCACAACAGTTGACCACATCTACGTCACCTGTACAGATAACATTCTAGAATGCTCTGTTCCTATTGTAGCAATGAGTGACCACTATCCAATATGTTGCACGTGGTCAAAGAATAAATATAAAGCTCCCAGAAATAAACATTTAAGTATTAAATTAAGAAGTTTCAAAAATTTTAACCATGGACTATTTTTACATGATTTGCGAGCTGCGCCTCTAGCCAGTGTTTATCAGCTTTCTGATCCCGATGACGCCATGGCTCGTTGGACACGTATCTTTCATTGTGTGTTTGATAACCATGCACCAGCTAGAGAAGTTCGTGTGAAACGACAGATCAAATCTCCTTGGATCACACAAGCAGTGCTGGAAACCATGAGGCAGCGAGATCGGGCTCACAGAAATAAGGACTTTAACACATACAGAGCACAAAGAAACAAGGTACAATATTTAATACGTAAAGAAAAGAAAACATACTTTAAAAACTTAATTCAGAACAAAACAAACAGTAGAGACATGTGGAAAGCAATCAACACTCTAGCAAACAAACGAAGTTCGCCAGACTCATTAAGCTGCAATACCTCATTTACGTGTGTGGACTTTAGCAATTACTTTCAGACAGAAATAACCAGTCTTAAATCTACGATACCAGATTCCCCTTGTGACCTAGGCCAACTGTCAGCATTCTGTGAGAACAAATGCGCGAACACAGTTCCATCCGACATTCCGTATATGACAGTTAATGAAGTATATAACTATCTTCTAGGCCTTAAAGAGAACAACTCATCAGGACTTGATGGAATCAGTAATCGAGTACTGCGCTATGCTGCGCCAGTTATTATTGATTCACTAACATACATATACAATCTATGTATTGCAAAGAGTTACTTCCCGTTACACTTTAAAGTCGCTAAGGTATATCCTCTTTTTAAACCTGGTTCTTCTGATACTCGTAACCTTGGTAACTATAGGCCAATCTCTCTAATATCATCGCTATCCAAACCACTGGAAAAACACATTCACAAAATAACACTACAACACCTAGTTAACAACGACTTGCTAATTGATAGTCAATCGGGGTTTAGGCCTAATCATTCATGTCACACTGCTCTAACTAAGATGATAGACAACTGGCACCTAAATATTAACAACGATAACATGTGTGGGGCAGTCTTTGTGGACTTTAAAAAAACATTTGATATGATAGATCACGCTATTTTAATTAGAAAACTAGAAACATCAAAAATAAACTTTCAACTGATGACAATGATTACATCATTCCTGTCTGACAGAAAACATGTAGTTTCTTACAATAACTCATATTCTAGCCCAGCAGTAATAAATACTGGCGTTCCTCTGGGTTCTATACTTGGTCCTCTACTATTTACCATATACATTAATGACCTTCCTCTTCACATCAAGAACTCATCCTGTGATCTGTTTGCGGACGACTGCACAGTATACAAGAGTGATAAAAGTTGTAAAACACTCGAACTATCGTTACAAAAGGATACAGATAATCTGATTAAGTGGAGCAACGGTAATCGCATGCTAATAAATATCATTAAAACGAAATGCATGTTAATATCAACTAGACAAAAATTACAAAATTCAGAGAAAACAACACTTCAGATCTACATTGGTACCTCACTAATTGAAAACGTTAATGAACATAAAACTCTAGGTATAATCGTTGACCATCATCTAAACTGGAACTCACATGTACATGCACTGACCAAGCGAACGGCACAGAAAGTTTACCAGTTAGCTAAAATCAAACATTTCCTAGATGAAGATGCACGAAAATTGTTCTATATATCTCACATACAAGCAAACCTTGACTATTGCTCCACAATCTGGGATGGTTGCTCAATGTCCAACACAAAGAGACTCCGTTCACTACAAAAGCGTGCAGTGCGTCTAGTCTCTGACAACTGCCTAACTCAGTGTATAGATTTCTATAAAAACCTCCGAATACTGCCCTTAAGAAAGCGCCTTCTGTTTAACAAAGCTAAATTTGTTCATAAAATCCTGTCACACAATGCTCCAGCATATCTGTGGCCAATGTTCAATTACAATGAAAGACGCAGTCAACGCTTTAACAGATTACAAGTGCCTAAGCCTAGGCTTGACTTATTCAAGAAAAGCTTAGCGTACTCTGCTGCTCATCTTTGGAATTGTCTTCCACATAACCTAAGAAACAACCTCATACAATCACAGACTTTTTGAATACTTTCTGAATTCTGATTACATGCCCCCCTAATCGGATTATCTTTTCTTATAACATCAACTGTAGGTTCTAATGACAATGTTTGTACTTTTCAACATATGTTATGTCATGCTTATAATTAATTAATGTTAATATGAGTATGCTATATTATTATTTTACTTTACGTTGAATTTCTTGAAATTGACATGTAACATACATATGAGAATAAATGAATTTCAGTATGAAAGGTGAGCGAAAGGAAGGGCAGAATGTTAGACGGGCCTGCGTGCCCAATTCTCAACCCTTTGAAAATAAAGTTCGTTCGTTCGTTCGTTCGTTCGTTCCAAATTAGCATTCTTGTCATCAGTTCCACATTGACGTTTTTGTCATCAGTTCCACATTAGCGTTTTTTTTTATCAGTTCCATATTAGTGCTGTTGTCATTAGTTCCACATTAGCATTCTTGTCATCAGTTCCACATTGGCGTTTTTTTCATCAGTTCCACATTAGCGTTTTTTTCATCAGTTCCATATTAGTGCTGTTGTCATTAGTTCCACATTAGCATCCTTGTCATCAGTTCCACATTGACATTTTTGTCATCAGTTCCACATTAGCGTTTTTGTCATCAGTTCCACATTGGCGTTTTGTCATCAGTCCACATTAGGGTTGATGTCATCAGTTCCAAATTACCGTTTTTGTCATCAGTTCCACATTGGCGTTTTTGTCATCAGTTCTACATTAGCGTTCTTGTCATCAGTTCCACGTTAGAGTTCATGTCATCAGTTCCAAATTATCGTTTTGTCATCAGTTCCACATTAGCGTTTTTGTCATCAGTTCCCCATTAGTTCTGTTGTCATGAGGTCTACATTAGCGTTCTTGTCATCAGTTCCACGTTAGGGTTCATATCATCAGTTCCACATTAACGTTTTTGTCATCAGTTGCACATTAACATTCTTGTCATCAGTTCCATATTAGCGTTTTTGTCATCAGTTCCACATTATTACTGTTGTCATCAGTTCTTCATTAGCGTTCTTGTCATCAGTTCCACATTGCCGTTTTTGTCATCAGTTCCACATTAGCGTTCTTGTCATCAGTTTCACGCTAGTGTTCTTGTTATTAGTGTCACATTAGTAATCTTGTCATTTGCTCCACATTGGTGTTCTTGTCATCAGTTCCACGTTAGGGTTCATGTCATCAGTTCCACATTAGCGTTTTTGTCATCAGTTGCACATTAACATTCTTGTCATCAGTTCCATATTATCGTTTTTGTCATCAGTTCCACATTAGTGCTGTTGTCATCAGTTCTTCATTAGCGTTCTTGTCATCAGTTTCACATTAGCGTTCTTGTCATCAGTTCCACACTAGTGTTCTTGTCATCAGTTCCACATTAGCGTTTTTGTCATCAGCTCCACATTAGCTTTTTTGTCATCAGTTCCACATTAGCGCTTTTGTCATCAGTCTTTTCATCAGTTCCACATTGGTGTTCTTGTCATCAGTCTTGTCATAAGTCTTGTCATCAGTTCCACATTAGTTCTTGTCATCAGTTCCATATTGGTGTTCTTGTCATCAGTCTTGTCATCAGTCTTGTCATCAGTTCCACATTGGTGGTACAATATCAATCCTTCTGTTCTACTCAAGCACTTATTTATGAAAGTCTGTAACTTCTTGGGTGTTGTTGTTCCCCATGTTTCACAGCCATATGATAGGACTGTCTAACCTGCTCAACATTGTTTCCCTCAGTGTCTTCGTATACTTCACTTGTCGTCTGTTGTTGTTTCCGCCAGTAGATCTAGCTTTGTCCTCTAGTTCTCACGTTCTGCTCAGTACCTAGTTTTTCTCTACGACAGCGACAGCAGCTATCTCCATTGGCCGTTGTATCATTTTTTTTAAAAAATGTATTTTACAATTGTTTAACTTAGTTCTCCCTGTCTGTTCTTTTTCTGTTTTTGTTTGTTTGTCCGCGACGAAGGCATTGTGTCTGTAACATAAGCAATTTGATCTGTCCTTTGTTATAGTAAGACGCATTACCTATTTTCGCTTATCTAGGTATGCTTTCTTTCTTTTTTTTTCTTCGTGATTATGGATCTTCGTTTATTAGTTTCATCAAGTATTTTTCATTGTTTTTTTTTTTTTTGCTTTCGCTTACCATAGGATTCTAAACATCTTCGGAGAGTCCACATTTCCCTTTTCTTCAGTGATACTTCAATTGGTTCGTTGTCCATAATTCACTTCGATAAAATTAAATTGGACCAATCTAACTTTTTAATACACTGTTCATCAAAGATAGGATCTTTCTCAGATTGCGGGACGCTATTTTGCATTGCTTAATCACAGTGATGCACTTTTCTGAGTTTCTAAGTATTTGAAATGATACGCGTATTTTCATGTCATCAAATGGACAAATTAAAAAATAATTGCGATTTAATCAGTAGGAGATAACGTTAACCTTTCACCGTAAACCATAAGAAAGAAGAAGCAGTCATGCATTAAAAAATGTGCCCCTACAAATAAGTTCTCTTTGATTCGAAGCCTTCATGTCTAACCGTGTGTAATTAATGATATTACTGATTCAATGTTTTTATTTTTAATTCCTTCACTTCATATACAGCCATAAAATATAAGTACACATATCAACGTGTTAAATGGGAAGCGTCGGCAACTAGTGTTCTTCAAGTGGACATGATTTGTCTGTTTCCTTTCCAGAAAAGAATTGTCTGAACATGGAAAAAATTAGTTCATCAGATGGGGTTGTCTGTGAGTGACATCGAGTGCTTTCAGTCTGACGACGAGAACGCTGAGTTAAGAGACAGCCAGTTTTTGTAGTCTGCTGTAGGCTAATCTTCTCAAACACAGCTCAGTGGTTATATTATTATCCTTGTCTATATTTGACCTAATTTCCAGTAATTGTCTGTCCATATTATCTCTCAGACATATGCGGACTACTTCATCTTCTCTTTGTTATCACATCCACACTTGCTGAAGAAATCATTAACCCAGCTGATGAAGGGGGTACAGATAACAATACATTTGGTACAGAAGGACTGCAAGTTTTTGGTTCGAAAATTACCTTGTCAAAAACCATCTGGGTGACGAAAAAAAAAAAAAAAAAGGACACAAGACGTCCCCAGTTTAAAAACAAAATCATACAACCATTTAGTTATGCTGAAAACTGGGTCTTACCGTTGGAGCATCAATACAAGCTAAATACTGTAAATCATCTTATGAATGGACTAGTATGCGGAGTGGAAGGTCCGTTTTTACCGATGTATCTGGTATTTCCGAATTACGTATTTATAATATAAAATATGGCATAAACAATAATGCAGTAAGAGGATAGTAATACACTATTACACCTACGCGAGTGTCAGCAGAGATAATGCGAGTGTCTGCCACTTAACTGCCGCTTGTCTAATTTACAGTAAAGACTGGTAATTTTACGTATTCCCAAAATGTCGGCACCAACCGATTTCGTCCGGTATTTCCAAAATGCTTACTAAAAAGATCCAATTATTTGAGGTTTTACTGTCACCTCACAAAATATGATCTTATTTGTTATTTTTCCTGACAAGTACTTGTCAGGGCTTCATAATCCTAGCTGATAAACACTTTTCAGGGCTTCATAATCCTAGCTGATAAATACTTTTCAGGGCTTCATAATCCTAGCTGATAAACACTTTTCAGGGCTTCATAATCCTAGCTGATAAACACTTTTCAGGGCTTCATAATCCTAGCTGATAAACACTTTTCAGGGCTTCATAATCCTAGCTGATAAACACTTGTCAGGGCTTCATAATCCTAGCTGATAAACACTAGAAGTCCCTATCAGGAAATGACGTTATCACCGCTGCACCAGAGCTCAGGCACAGACATGTCTTTATTGAGTGTCAATTGTGTTTTTGTATAACCAAATGACTTCTGTGCACGGTTGAAAAACCATCGCCTCGCCACAAGAAAGCAAACACCTGACGAACAGAGACAGATCACGTGTCAGTCCAGTGCAGGTCCCGCGGTAAACAAAGAAAGAATATGCCTACTGCTCGCTCAAGCATGTCCTAGAGGCAGCTAAGGTAGTGCTGCTCATGTGACTGGCAGCCTCATAATGTAAATCAAACTGCTGCACAAACCACCGTTGCAAGAGCTGTGAATACTTTGATGTGTGCTTCCTACAAGGCGAGCAGCTGTAGTTGTGGCTCCATGCTCCATCGGGAGTGATAAGCGAAATGATAAGGCGTTCACACAAATCTGTCGACACACACTGTAACTGTCTTAATGATAAGGCGTTCACACAAATCTGTCTACATATCTTAAGGAGTCACTGATAACTTTTCAAATAACAATATGTATTCATTTCTGTTATGAATGAATATGTGTCCTGATTCAATTACAAAGGAACCAGGAATCACAATCAATTTTAATTACAAGTATATGTACAGACTTTATCAATATGAATAATGTAGTGACATATATTATTAAAAATATCCTATGTGTGTCAGTTGTGTAGTGGTAATATGAGGTAATACTGGTTTTGTTTTGTTCAAGCTCTGTTGGTATTTGTCATCATGACTTCAATAGTTTGTCTTAGGGACTAGTATTGGAGATGTTCTCAGTTCCTGATATTAAGACAATTAAATTCCCCTCTGAATGTTATTTTTACAAAGTTATTTCAAGATGAGGGGATATAATGTTGAGCTCAGCTGGCCAAATCAGCTTATCTTGCGTGATGGCGGCAGGAAAGGACTCCTCTGCTCGAATTCTCCTCTGGGCTCTGGAGACACCTCACTGATAGCTAAATGAACCAAGGAATATGCTGTCCGACTCTGGATTCAGCAAAGCTCTGACCAGGTGCTGCTCAGTACCATCAAGACCACGGTCCCTGAAAACAAGAAGGATGTACCTTCTACTTCATAACTAATTGATACTCTAGTTCTACACTGAGCACAATACAACACAAACATTGAGTTCAGAGCGTTAGGCCAACTGTCAGCTTCATCTGAAATACTTTATACCAGCATTACCCTCCTTAATGGTCACTACGCCTCTGCACTTCCAGCATTATTTCTGTCTAATCAATCATCCAGGTGTCAGTGTACTATTTGGCCATTCCATGCCGTTTTACTTCCCTCCGACACCCTCTGTTCAGGCTGGAGCATTATAGGCTTTATCTCCTGTTTGCCACTGAACTACACATATATATACAGGCATAAATTAACAATTTACATTCAATTTTCATTAAAAGATACTGAATGGTTCAAGCTTACCACAATTTCATGGAAATAAACACAGATACGTTGATTAGCAATGAATTCTGGCACAATTACTGGCACAAATTCCCATCTGCTTATGTTCCAGGCTTTTATTTAACACAAATATGAGCTGGCTTCAACGCACTGTTGCTTTATCAAGATTATTTGCACTAGTGGTCTCGAACTAACGCTCCTAAGTGAGTATATCAGCGAGTCTAGCCAATGAGGCCACGTTTCGACAAGTGTTTGAAAAAATGTTACCTTTTCACGTCTCCCCTAACAACGAAAGATAGTATTTATAGCCCGACCAATCGTGGTTAGTCTTTCATTTGTTGCGCTCCAATCAATTTGGAGTTTACATGGTAGGCTAATTCTGTAACGTAAGATTTTTTTCAAACACGTTATAAAAAAATTTTATGAGCAGAAATGATTCCATGCTGTCAGGCATCCCCACGATTTTATTTTGGGTATAATTTATTAATTCCTGGACTATTTGCGTAACGTTTTACATATTCTTTGTCAGCAAGCCCTAAGGAACCCAAATATCCAAATTTAAAAGAGCTACGTGGCTGCGTTCAAAATATGTATTTTCTACCTCCTGTTTCGAAGATGTGCTGTCTGGGTACTGTTATGTTTTCAACCGTAAACCCATCTATTGTTATCTTTCCTAATAAGCGTTTTTTATGATTTATAAACCTAACTCTGGGATGGGTAATGTATTTTATCACTGTCCGTCTGAAAAAAGTTAGTGCATGTAGTCTTACACGCGTGATGGCAGCATTTGTGTATCGCGCGACGCGGGTTGGGGGTGGCATTAATAGCGAGACGCGTGTTTAATTTTGCATGCGTTCGGCTTTATTCGCCCCTCTCTCTTCTCGCTATCCTTTAGTCCATCTGTCTTTTGATCTTGGTAACATAGTGTAGAAAAAGACATGAATGGAATTTAAAATTTAGGTCAACTTGCATATTTCAAGGTTTTTCTTAGAAAGGCAGCACATTTTATTGTGTGTTTGGGAAACGCGTGTATGTTGCAGAAGGCCTTTAATATCAACGTGAAAGCGTTACAATTTGCCGACGAAGTAGAAAACAAGGGGGAATTTCGAGTACCTTCTTTGTGACAGCACTGTTATTTACCATTGCTCTTTTCTTTTATTTATTATATGTATTTATTAGGCTTTATATTTACTTGATAATTTATATATGGGGATTAGAATATTCCACGACATACTTACACTGTAACTGTCTTAATGATAAGGCGTTCACACAAATCTGTATACACACACTGCAACTGTCTTAATGATAAGGTCTTCACAAAAATATGTCTACACACACTGTAACTGTCTTAATGATTAAAGTGGGAAGAAGGAAAACGATAAGGCGTTCACACAAATCTCTCTACACACAGTGTAACTGTCGTAATGATAAGGTGGTCACACAAATCTATCTACACACACTGTTACTGTCTTAATGATAAGGTGTTCACACAAATCTATCAACACACACTGTAACTGTCTTAATGATAAGGCGTTCACACAAATCTATCTACACACACTGTAACTGTCTTAGTAATTAAAGTGGGAAGAAGATAAATGAAAAGGTTTTCACACAAATCTGTCTACACACACTGTAACTGTCTTAGTGATAAGTGACAAGAAAGAAATGGGCAGCAGTATTGTGTTATTCATAAGCTCTCGTTGCGATGTATAATTAGGTCAGTTAATGTGTCTACACCGATTTTAAAAAATCTTATCTACATGAGACCACAAAGTCTTTCATATTTGGACATGCGCCCTAATATAAGCGACGAACTTGAGTCTAAGTTAAACGAAGAATGTCTCCTCAAAACGCCTAACCTAAAAAATTGTTTGTTCGTAACGTGATCGGTCATCGCTCTCCTGCAACTTTAGGTCCATGTTTTGACGTTTTTCTTGTAATTATTGTTAAAGCTGCTTAGAATGATAACACTTTCATACACGGGTGCTTGCGTAGAATAGAGGGATTAAAATTGTATGACAAAGTCACAAATGTAGAACTGATGACAAGAACCAGACAAGTGCCAGTGGAACAAGAGTTGAGAAGAAGACGCTGACGATGGATAGGACACACACTGAGGAAACCTGTTGATAGCATTACAAGGCAGTCCTTGTTCTGGAATCCACAGGGAAAGAGAGGCAGAGGTAGACCAAAAAACACATGGAGAAGAGAACTGGAAACAGAGGTGAAAATGATGAGGAAAATATGGAAAGAACTTGAGCGGATGGCACGTGACAGGAGGACTTGGCATGTGTTTGTTGAAGGCCTATGCTCCTTTGGGAGGTAACGGGTATTGATTGAATGATAATGATATCGTACTTGTAAACTATTCTCTCCATTATGGTTTTTAAATAAAACTGTATGACTCCTGTACAGTGAATGACTACACCTGGCACTGCAGCAAACAGAGTTATATTTAGCTGATTAAGAGACACATACCTTATCCTTTAGGTCACGGACGCTGGAATATGAATCTTCAACTCAAATGCCAAATCAGACGTATTATTTGGCGCTTAATCATTGAGAACAATAAAAACTACATCCAGACAAATACAAAATTTATAAATGAGAGTTTCCGCGGAATAGAAGGATTGCATTGGTATGCCAGAATCACTAATATGGAACAGATGGAATGACCTAGACAATTATCAATGGAACAAGATATTAGGAAAAAGACGCTGCTTTTGATAAGACAGACATTACGAAAACTAGCATTTCGACTCAGTCCTTGTTCTGGGATCGCCAGGGTAAAAGAAATAGAGAGAGAGAGAGAGAGAGAGAGAGAGAGAGAGAGAGAGAGAGAGAGAGAGAGAGAGAGAGAGAGAGACCAACAACAAAACAACACACACACACACTCACACATGAATAAAAGAACTGGAGTCGAACAGGAAAGGGACAAAGGAGACATGGAAAGAATTGAATGGATGGCACAGGACGGTACGACTTCCATTGTGTTTGTTGACTTAAGTTCTGCGAGCAGATGAGCGGTAATGATGTTGATTAATGACTTCATAATGTGCCAATAAAACGTACAATAAACTAACCTGCACTCTCACTTCCGGTAGATTAATTTTAATGGCTAGTTCTTCTCTACTGTAAACATCCGGGTAATGTGACCTTTCGAAAGAGCGCTCTAGCTCGTGGAGCTGAAATGTTGTGAAGGTCGTCCGATTGCGGCGTTGTTTCTTTCTACTCCTACTATAACCCTTCTCACCGTTGTCTTCTCCGTTGTCATCATCTTCATCGTCAGCAGTATCATCACTTTCATCTTCAACAAGTTTCATGTTTTGCTGAGTGTGTTCACTTTTATTCCGATGGTAGGAATGGCGGTTGTCGTATGTAGCAGCATGACGCCTACAGCTGTTTGTCTGGCGCCCAGTAGCGACGTCTTCGTGACGACCATTGGTTGAAACAGCTGATGAAGTTTTCATTTTGTGGTCTGGATTTGAACTTGTTAATCCAGAGCAAGCTGAAAACGAAAAAGCAAAAACTTCATTTGTAGAAGATATTCTAAATGTAATTATATCAAGAAAGTTGGTTGAGTTTAAATTGTGGCTTTTAAAATGTTTCAGTTTTATTAGCGGTAAAGTTTCTATAATTCTAAAATATATTCGTGCAACCACATTGTACAGTGACTGTCATAAACCTCGTGCAACCACATTGTACAGCGACTGTCATAAACTTCATGCAACCACATTGTACAGTGACTGTCATAAACTTCATGCAACCACATTGTACAGTGACTGTCATAAGCTTCGTGCAACCACATTGTACAGTGACTGTCATAAACTTCGTGCAACCACATTGTACAGTGACTGTCATAAACTTCGTGCAACCACATTGTACAGTGACTGTCATAAACTTCGTGCAACCACATTGTACAGTGACTGTCATAAACATCGTGCAACCACATTGTACAGTGACTGTCATAAACTTCGTGCAACCACATTGTACAGCGACTGTCATAAACTTCATGCAACCACATTGTACAGTGACTGTCATAAACTTCATCCAACCACATTGTACAGTGACTGTCATAAACTTCATGCAACCACATTGTACAGTGACTGTCATAAATGGGTGCCTGTGTAGAATAAAAGGATAGAAATGGTATGACAAGATCTCTAAAGTGCAACTGATGACAAGAACCAGACAAGTGACAGTGGAATTGTATTGACGAGTTGGAGATTCTAATTTTTGTGTTGAGCTTTAGTTCTCTTGATCTCCATATGTTTCCCAATGCAATGAAAGCTCATCTTGTTTTGTTTTTTTTTGTAATTCCAAATATGGGATCTTGTTATTCCATTTTAATCATTCTACTTATGCAAGGACCCATTTATAAACGTTTGTAACTTCTTAGTTATTTTTTTTTAATTTGTTCCTAATTATGTAATACTCCCTCCTGGTCTCCTGGGGAGTGAGATCGGATATCTAGCCTTCTCGGATAAGGGCGAAATAAATTGGAGGTCTCGTGTGCAAGATGCGCACGTTAAAAATCCCACGGGAGTTGGAAATACAAACGAGTAGACCTTAAG
This sequence comes from Oreohelix idahoensis, assembly GCA_024509875.1. Classification (NCBI taxonomy): domain Eukaryota; kingdom Metazoa; phylum Mollusca; class Gastropoda; order Stylommatophora; family Oreohelicidae; genus Oreohelix; species Oreohelix idahoensis. Next base: position 168,591 of record JAMPIV010021960.1, read on the forward strand.
GTCGCTGCCCTTTCAAAGTTAAAAAAATTGGAAACCTCCCCATCACTAAAACTATTTATAGAATTTGTGATTCCTATATTCACATATTGGGATTATCGCAGGTGCTACGGAGTTCGTGCACTGTGTGACCTAAGGGAGGAGATCGGAGCACTGATGGAGTTGTCCGTGTGAAATGAAGATAGTCCTTAAACCAAAACAAACAAGAAAAATGTGTTCTCCATGTTTAAGAGTTGTCAAATAAAACTACCTTGACACCTGAGGTTGTGATTACAGTTAACAGATTACACTGACAAACAACATTTTTCTTTCTTATATAAGAATAAGTGTTCTTAGGTCAGTTTCTTGCGCTGATTTCAAATTTGAAATCCGTTTATCTCTATCACATCGGGTTCTTAAGATATTTGTGAATAAATATATTTTTGGGAAACCGTTATTTGCTCCGTTTCATTTTTACTATATAACTTATTAAAAATTAATAAAATGCAAAATAATTCTACTTTTTATACTGCTAAAAGATGCATGACATATGTTACGCTATTTTAAAAATAGTTGTTGTATTTTGAAATAATTCTGAGCGAAATATGGCTTCTAGAAGTTGTAGAAATTCCACTGATCTGTTCTGTTACGTTTGCGGATATTTTACCGATCGTGTTCACCAGAAAAACTTTACACCATTACTAAAGAAAGCATATGAACTTTATTTCGATTCGAAAGTTGATGATGCAAATAAATCTTGGAAGCCAAATGCAGTTTGTTCGACTTGTGCAAATACATTGGCAGGTTGGTTACGAAAATCGCCGAAGCATAAGTCGATGCCTTTTGGAGTGCCAGTAATATGGCGTGAACCGACAAATCACGCTACTGATTGTTACTTTTGCTTGACAAATATCCATGGTTTCACTTTTAAAACTAGAAAGTCTGTGGTTTATCCAAATATTGAATCTGTTTCGAAACCAGTGCCTCATGATCCAATCACGTGTCAGATCCCAGTTCCACCAGAACAATAGCCGTTGGACGTGAATGAACCATCAGAAAGTGATAGTTTACCTGCTTTAGAAACTAATTCTGACTCGGATTATATACCGGTGAATGATGGTGTTCACTTAATTAACCATTCAGAACTTTCAGATCTAATACGTGATCTCGCTTTTACCAAAGGACAAGCGGAATTACTCGGTTTGCGACTCAAAGAATGGAATCTTTTAGCGCCCAATACTCCGATATCTAAATTTCGTCATAGACACAGAGAACTTGTTCAATACTTTGAGATGGATGATGACATTTGCTATTGCAAAGATGTAAACGGTCTAATGGTGCACCTCGGTCATGAGCACATAGTCAACGAATGGCGACTTTTCATCGACTCTTCCAAGACTAGTCTAAAAGCCGTGTTATTGCATAACGGAAATTTATTTTCATCAATTCCAGTCGCCTACTCTGTTCATATGAAAGAAACTTATGACAATATGGCTATACTTTTGGCAAAAATAAAGTACAATAACTACTAATGGTGGATTTGTGGAGATCTAAAGGTCATTGCAATTCTCACGGGCATTCAGACTGGGTATACTAAATTTTGTTGCTTCCTATGTGAATGGGACAGCCGCAACAGACAGGAACATTATGCAAGAAAGGTGTGGCCTATCAGGGATCGTATGCAGCTCGGGCATAAAAATGTAATACACGAGCCATTAGTTAACAAAGACAGCATCATTTTACCACCGTTACATATAAAGTTGGGGCTCATGAAGAATTTCGTAAAAGCGTTAGATAAAACGAGCAAAGCTTTCACTTATCTTCGAGAAAAGTTTCCGCAAGTTAGCGATGCAAAGATAAAGGAAGGTATCTTTGTAGGACCTCAGATTAGGAAAGTTATTGCAGACAAACAATTCAAGAACTTGTTATATGGTAGTGAACTTCGCGCATGGATGGCATTCAAATCAATCGTCGATAACTTTCTGGGAAATCACAAATCTGTTGACTATGTGCATATTGTTAAGCAGTGCATAGATGCATACAGAATTATGGGCTGTAACATGTCCCTCAAAATCCATTTGCTCGATTCGCATCTGGACTTTTTCACTGACAACCTTGACGAAGTCAGCGATGAACATGGAGAACGATTCCATCAAGATATCGCCGTAATGGAGTCACGTTATCAAGGACGGTGGAGTGTGACCATGCTTGCCGATTATTGTTGGATGCTTCATCGCGATGTACCACATGCCATTCACCGACGGAAGTCGACTGCAAAGAAATTCAAGCCTACATAACTGTTATAATTCTTGTACGAATGATGTTGTAATACTGTATGGGTTGTTAAAAAACTTCAATTGCGTATTTCTAAAGATCCCGACCTGATAGAGAAAAACGATTTGCAGATTTAAAAACAGCGCATTAAAATTGACCAGAAAAACATAGAAATGTTAGAGAAGGAAAAAAAAATTTTTTTTGTTAGCCAGTGTTATATCATAAAACTACCTTGACACCTGAGGTCGTGATTACAGTTAACAGATTATATCATAAAACTACCTTGACACCTGAGATTGTGATTACAGTTAACAGATTATATCATCGTGTTTTCCTCTACGCTCCCTGTGGACCATGGAACGGTCACTGCAGCTGGTACCGTGTAGGAAGCCTGCACTAACCATTCACATGTTCCTGCAGCGGTGGTTCCTGTGGACATTTGTTTAATATGATGTGGTTGCCAGCCTCAAGCATAACCTCATACCTTGTACGACAAGCCTGAGGATTCAGTAGTCCTATTCTTTATGTGCCTCTTCTGGGGCCCTGGAACCTATACGGGGCAGCACGTGCAGCAAATGTTTTTGATTGTTTATACATCTGGTCTGTAACTTAAGGTCAAGGTAGTCCCACAGCAGATACTGTTGTAGGGGAGCGAAGTGTTACGTATACTAGGTCTCAGCTTCATGAGATAGGGCGACTAATTCCCTCACTCACTGTCTTTGCCTTCCCTAGATCAAAAGCAGAATGATGTACCCATGTACACCTGGGTAAACAAGCAAGACGCTGTCACTACGAACGAAGTGACTTCGCCTCGATAAGTAAGCGATTTGTCCACTCTAAGCACTCGACGCTCTTCTGTTGATCAGACTGTTTAGATTTTTAATATTTTTTTTAGACGTCCACACGCACAGAGAATACAAACAACCAAATAAAATTTAAAACGCTTAAAGCTGCTTAACAGACCCGCCATAATGATGACCTATTTAATTCCCATTTAAAAATCTCAAAATGACGCCAGGTCTTGTCTTCAGGAGTGTGCGAAAGATGTTTTTGAGGTGTGCCAGATGAAGAGCCCTCTCTTGTCACTCCACCTCACTCAAGTGCTTGGTTTTATTACTCCCCGAAATTGCCTGGAAATTGCCCATGTTAAAATTAGACTGCTAACTCCAGCATTCACGCTAGAGGGCGTGTATATCGTTCCTGTCTACTCAAGTTGAAATTAAATTGAAAGGCATATTTGTAAACAGCTAAGAGCTAATTATAATCTTGAACTGTCACTGAAATACAAATTATAAACGGGGATTAAAGAGGGAAAATTAGCATTCCAGGCTTGTAAATCAATTTTCAATCAATGTTGAGATGTTTGACATCTCTGTGGTACACAGCATAAAAGAATAGATTCCCATTAAGGCAGTTCATGCTTCAGCAAATCACAGGCAGAAAACATGGGACATAATTTGGTTGGTTCTTGTGCTTGGTCATTGGCGAAAAATTTATCTTGAATGAGAATATGGTGCCTGATGGGTTAAGCCGTCTGAGTGCTCATCTGCTACGAATCCGCAGTTTGTAAAACGTGTCTGCTGTTTTGATTTGAATGTCTTACATTGGGCAGGCAGAAGAGGCGGAAAAGAAGTTATCAGGAAAGACAAAATAACACCGCCAGCTAATGAATTTATTGTCATTATCATCTCTCATTGTCGCTCTTAATGGAACATGTACAGGCATACCTCGCTTTATTGCGCTTCGCAGACATTACGCTTTTTTTTCAAATTATTCATATTTATTTATTAGAACGTACCTTCTTCATTTCTTGGCCGCTCAAAGTTTGTCCTACCTTTATTTCCCTGCTCTCTATTATCAAATTTATTAAATTGCTGTGGAGCTTTAAAATTGTCTATGTGCTTCTTTTTAGCACCACTTACCTCTGCCTGAGCTGCCTGATACCTCTCAGCAACATTTAAAATTTCCCCCAACTTCTCTGCACCTTGTTCCATGAGAAATTTTCTCATGTCTGGAGCCATGGACTCTCTCAATTGCTCAATCATGATCATTTCTTTAAGATCTTGGGTCTTCCCCAGAGCCGTCCATTTCTCCAAATAGGTTTCTAGTGTAGCAGAGAATTGGTGGTATGTCTCCCCAGACAACAGTTTGGCATTTCTAAATTTCTTACGATAAAATTCACCATTCTTCTCGTACCTTAATAACAAAGCCTGCTTTAACATGTCATAATTGTCTTGGTCTTCCCTGTTCATTTTGGCAAATACTTCATAAGAAGTACCTCTCAATCCCCGTGATAGCTTTAAACTCCACCTCTCTCTCTCTAACCCATATGTAGTAGCTAATAACTCAAAACGTCCTAGGTACCCCTCTATGTCATCGTCTTTTTCAACAAAATGGTCTAAATGAAACCCCATAGCTGAGTTTGAGGCTCCCAGACTGGGCGTAGCATCTGAGGCAAAAGGGCTAGCACCATTTTCAGGAGCCGGGCCTTGTAATTCCAGCTCCCTTAGTCGTAATTCGTGCTCCCTCTGCAACCTTCTATCTTCTGCCTCCCTTTGCTGTCGTTTTTCTTCTGCCTCCCTTTGCTGTCGTTTTTCTTCTGCCTCAATCTGCAGCCTCTTAATTTCTCTATCAGCCTCAAGTTGTAACCTCTTCTCTTCAGCTACCTTTCTATCTTCCCTTTCAATATATTTATCACATTCAGCCGTTACATATTGAATTAAAATTTGACCATCCATTCCCATCTCCTTTGCGGTCAGCACAGCAGCTGATCGGAATTTTGCTAGCTCCGCCATACTTTTCAGACAATATAATAATATATAAGCTAAATCTCTAACCAGTAAATACACTAAGTACTTCTTATGACTATAGTCTAACTAATTCTAACTAACCAGTTAACTAATTAATTATCACTGGCTGTGAAGATTCACCAACTTTTATCTGCAGGGACACTTTTAATTTTAAAGGGAATTTCACAATTTTTTTCCCCTAATTTTATTTCTCCAACCAGGAGATCCTAATATTACTGTTGGGCTAATTATCCCGGACGAGCCCCCAATGTATGTAGTGGGTTTGATGGTATTGTATGATGGTGATATACTAAATGTAATGTATGAGGCCAGCTGTGAAGGCTCCTGAGATAAAATGTAGTTGTGAATTGTCAGAAGGCCTTTCTTGCTACCACTACGACCTCACACTTAATTTTTTTTCTTAATGAATGTAGCTATGTAAAATGTCTAGGGTAATGATATGTAATGTGGTGTGATAGTTATAGATACACCCACAGATATTTAAGCAGAATAATAATATTTAACAAATATTATAATACACTGAACTAACTCAAGAGTGTAAAATTTTTGATAGAATTATATTACATTTATTTTGTTCTGGATCAAGTTTTATGTTGACCAGAACTTTTTTAAAAAAAAAGGATTTAAAAATTATGAAAGAAATGCATGGAATGTTACATAATAAATGCAAGAGTGTACATATATAAGTACTAGACTAGTTAGTTTTATTAAAATGTTCTAGTAGTCATCTACTTGGGAGGATAGTTAATGCTTGTGCTGTTGGGGTGGCCTCATCACACCTGTCTATATTGACTACACAGTGTCCAGTAAATTGCAGGAATTTTATGGGGTATTAGTAACTAAAAGGCGTTGGTGAACTTCCAGCAGACCAGAGGCTCACTCATCTTGCATATGTAGCTCTGGTGCTGAAATCTGGTGGTCCCACCTCTCCGTGCTGGCGGGCAATAATAGTGGTCTCTGTCACAACGTACTGCACAGATACACTCGAGTAAGATCACCAACTGAATGGACACTGCCTTGTTGACAGCTGAAACTCACAGCTCTGCAATCAAAGTATTGGCTATGTGTCAAAATTCTATTCTCTACCCACGTCTGGACACAACACGGACACAACAACCACATCATACAGACAGGTCAGATCTCTCTGACCAAACAGCACATTTACCATGGTGGTTTTACATCAGATAGATCCTCCCAGACTATAGATTCTGAAAAATATTTATTAGTTTCCTTCCCTAAAAGTGGATAGGTAATATGTTTCATTATTCTCAACACTTGATCTGTCTTTCCTAACCCTTGCTGGAGTTTATGTATATTGTTGGTCCCTAGACCCTGACTTGGGCGGGGGGTCTAGAGCAAATCCCTACTTGTTTGTAAGGCTAGATTTCGATATGGCAGTATCAAATCACTCGAACATTAAACAATATTCAAAATATACAAAGAAATAATTTCAATCTTACCAGATTATGAATAAAGAACACAGAAATGCTAGCAAAACTCAGCTGAGCTGCTGGCTATAGTATGGCGTCCCTGAACTTATTTCACTTTCTTTCATTTGGAAATCACCACACTTTAAAATACTGTGTCTATCATCGAACAACTATTGAGGAATGGCCCCACTTGCGCGTCTGAGCGCCGATAAAATGATTGTCTGTGGCCAATCACTGCCTAGGTTTATTTGAAATTCAAATGTCCTACCCTAAAGTCATTTCAGTCATGCTTCAGTCAAGTATGGATGTTTATCTGTTAGTCTGTCCGTCTCTACTTGTTTTTTTCAAAACGTACTTGATTTTTGAACCAACCTTTCTCTCCCCTCCAAAATTTTGTCGTTAAAAGTTATATTTAGACACAGCTCCCACCAATGTCCCTTCGCTTCCCTACTAAGTAGATTTGAACACCTGCGTCTCGAGGTCGTGTTTTTTGTGTGCAAATAGCGACACTTTTTATTCCATACAGTCTGTCGCTGATGTGAACAACACTGTCGTTTGTCATTATCTTCAATATTATCTATCCGTCTGTAAAATTAAGAACATATTAGTTCACTGCTCAGAATGGGCCATCCGGCCAGCTAATTTTTATATTCCTAACATTAATATTACGAAAAAGTTACTTTTTAATTTTTGTAATATTCCAAACATCCGCGTTCTGCCGCTGAATTCAAATCAAAGGCTTGGTATCGCAAAAGCGACCAATAAATGACTGTGGCGTAACATATCCAAGGTCCCTTCTGTCGAGTTCCTTACTTTATGTCAACTTGGGAAACGTGACTTTTCTCCGTTTCCCCCCCAATTGCGCCGTCTCCTTACCCCCCCCCCCCCCCCCCCCCCCCCCCCCCCCCCCCCCCCAACCCCCCCCCCCCCCCCCCCCCAATTGCGTCTCCTTAGCCTTTCTAGTCTCACGCAATCTTTCCAGTCATATTTTTTTTCCTTTTTATCCGCCGTTCCCCTCCTGTCTAGCAAGTCAATTTTTATGGAGGGTGATGACCCGCGGTCTGGGCGATCATGTACTATCAGCAGCCTACGCATTATGTTTTTTATCCTTACATGTTATCTTTGGAGGTATTTTACCGTTGTATCTCTGTCAATTTCACTACACATCTCCCCACTTGAAAACATGCCTATGGCAAGTTCCAAAACCAGCGATACACATAGGTAAAATTACTCCTCACGTCTGCCACTACTCTAATTTTGATCACAGGGGTGCCGACTGAGGAAATCTGCACCGACATTCAATTTACGGCTTGCATAAGCGACTGGTTTCAGTTCCCCATCAGGTGAAGATGATCTTTGCAACAAAGCCCCTCCTAGTCCTACATTACTTGCATCGGTTCTTAAGACAAAGTCCTGTGTCAAATCAGGCAGTTTGAGAATAGGCTTGCTAGTGAGTTTTTCCTTTAACTCTTGGAACGCTAGTTCACATTGTGCAGTCCAAATAATTTTATCTGGAAGTCCCTTGCGAGTCAGATCAGTCAGAGGAGCACAAATAGCGTTAAAATTCTTGATGTATTTCTGATAAAATCCGCATAACGACACAAATGATCGCACGTCCTTTTTTGTTTGCGGCCTAGGTGCTCTCTGCAGTTTTTCCAAGTTCTTAGGATCAGGGGTCATATTACCCTGATATACAGTGTGTCCCAAGAATTCCAACTCTTTGCATCCAATACAACATTTTGTTGGCCTAGCAGTTAAGTTCGCCGCCCGAAGTCTATCAAACAACATCTCCAGAGCTTCAATGTGTTCTTCAAATGTCTCTGTGGCGACGAGAATATCATCCATGAAATTCGTGATACATGGGTTATTCAGGGGATCCAACAATTTGCGCATCATCCTTGAAAACACACTCGGAGCATTTTTCAGTCCGAATGGTAGCATATTGAATTCATAATGTCCATCCGAAGTGCTAAAAGCCAAATAAGGTCTCACTTCAGGCTTCACTGGGATCTGGTAATAGCCTTTACTAAGATCCACCTTTGAAAAGTATTTTGCCTTGTTCAGTCTGGCAAATAACTGTTTTGTGTCTGGTAATGGATCCACTTGTCCTTCTGTGACAGCATTCAGTTTCCTGTAATCTATGCACAGTCTGTGTTCCCCAGACGGTTTTCTCAACAAAACGACACTAGAACTAAAAGATGATTCACTGTGCGAAATAATCCCCTCCTTCAACAAATACTCTATTTCTTCCTTCAATGCCTTCTCCTTCGCGAACGGAATAGAATAGGCTCTCATACAGATTGGGTTTGAGTCTACCAGTTTCATGTCATACTGTAGCAAATTTGTATGGCCTGGTTTATCTGTTAATACATCTGTATGTTCCTCCAGAACCTGTTGAACTCTCTCCCTCTGGTTTTTAGTCAGGTGCTTACTGACTTTTACCTGTGCTGCGGTTTCACAAGGATGTAATGGGTATTCATGTGAGGTGAGTGGTTCTTTTTGCATCTGGGTTGCAATAGCCAAGGTCAATAAGGGGGTGCTTTCCTGGAGTGGTCTGTCCAGATACTTCTTTAACAGGTTTACATGATAAACTTTCTCCTTCCCCTTTTTGTCAATTTTATAGTTTGTTCTAGACACCTTCTCTAGAACCGTATATGGACCTTGCCAACCAATTTGTAATTTATTCTGGCTTCCGGGTAGTAGAAGCAGCACCTTCTCTCCGACTGCCAGTTCCCTGTCCTTTGCCTTCCTATTAAAATATGCTGCATGTTTCTTCCTGGCTTGCTTCAAATTATCATTTGCCAGTTTCCATCCAGCTTTCAAACGAGTGGTCAGTTCGTTCACGTATTGATACGATGAGGTAACAGTCTCTTCCGCCTTCTCATCTGTCCAGGTCCTTAATAGAGTTACATCTGGATCTTTAATTTATCATACTTATTTTTCATGGAACCCATCGGGTCCCGTCCATTAGAAGCTCCATAATGAGGACTTTTCTTCCTAGAATCATCACTCACAAATCGACCACTACCAATTTTTTCTCTGGGGTTTGTCTCCCCACTTAAGATTGTTTATGAGAGATCTTCGCTCTCTTGTCTGTTCTTCCAGTTTATATAAGTCTGACCGAGGGATTGTCATCTTATCCTGGGTAAAATTTCTTCTTTGTACTCTTCGCATAGTGGCCATGTTAATCCATTCAAGTGAAGACTGGGTGTGAAAAGGGGGCTCCCATTCCACTTTGTCTACCCGAGTATAATTAGTTTTCCTTTCAGGCCTAAAGTTGCCCCGTGGCGTTTCTAGGTCCTGCACATATTTTCCCTTTGTGGGTGTTCCCTCATGAAATACGCCACATGCTTCTACAAAGTTTTCAACATCGACATTTACGTCGGGCCAATAGTATTTTCGAGCAATCTTTTGGCAGATGGTACCGACTTTCTCATGGTCACCATCTGTTCCAACATGTAAGCTCCTTATTAAGTTTGCCCTATATATCTTGGGAAGAACTAACTGTCCGTGACCAGGGGATCTAGTTCCTGTCTTCCTATATAATAATCTGTTCTTCACAAAGTACTCCCCTTGCTCGGAGGTGTGTGGCATTTGGGCAATTTTTTTAAAACAGGGCTTGAGTGTCCTATCCTCAGCCTGCGCCTTCCTCATCTCCTCTGGATGAGCATTTATAGGTTCACCTTCTTCCTCCTTCTTCTGTGACCTGGTCTGCACTGTCGCCATGATCACAGGTTTCTCGGGATTCCCCAAGAAGACGTATCTACACCCCAATATCAGAGGGTAGATTGGTTCATCTATCACTGCTGCTCTGATTTCTCCCTCCACATAGCGAGTTTTCACCGTTATCCTTGCGATGGGAAGTGTCATGAGTGGTATGTCCTTAGTCGCCCCTTGTATTTCCACTGTTTCTGTGGTATACTGACTTGGGTCCACTAGGCTAGACTTCACAACTGAATCATAATCCAAACCTGTATCATAAAGGCACCTTATGGTGACCCCATTACAAATAACATCCTCACAAACTGGGGGGTGATAAGGTTCCTGTTGTCCATTAGGATTAACCTTTAATCTTCGCGTCCCCGACTTCATTGCAGCAATGTTTGAAGGTTTCCTTCTACAAAATTCGGTGTTATGGTTATCCTTCTTGCACCATTTACACCATCTTTTTCCTTGGTTCAACGGTTTTCTTTCATTGAACTTTTGGTCATTGAACTGTGAGTTTCTGTCGCGATAGTCATTTCTTGGCCGCTCAAAGTTTGTCCTACCTTTATTTCCCTGCTCTCTATTATCAAATTTATTAAATTGCTGTGGAGCTTTAAAATTGTCTATGTGCTTCTTTTTAGCACCACTTACCTCTGCCTGAGCTGCCTGATACCTCTCAGCAACATTTAAAATTTCCCCCAACTTCTCTGCACCTTGTTCCATGAGAAATTTTCTCATGTCTGGAGCCATGGACTCTCTCAATTGCTCAATCATGATCATTTCTTTAAGATCTTGGGTCTTCCCCAGAGCCGTCCATTTCTCCAAATAGGTTTCTAGTCTAGCGGAGAATTGGTGGTATGTCTCCCCAGACAACAGTTTGGCATTTCTAAATTTCTTACGATAAAATTCACCATTCTTCTCGTACCTTAATAACAAAGCCTGCTTTAACATGTCATAATTGTCTTGGTCTTCCCTGTTCATTTTGGCAAATACTTCATAAGAAGTACCTCTCAATCCCTGTGATAGCTTTAAACTCCACCTCTCTCTCTCTAACCCATATGTAGTAGCTAATAACTCAAAACGTCCTAGGTACCCCTCTATGTCATCGTCTTTTTCAACAAAATGGTCTAAATGAAACCCCATAGCTGAGTTTGAGGCTCCCAGACTGGGCGTAGCATCTGAGGCAAAAGGGCTGGCACCATTTTCAGGAGCCGGGCCTTGTAATTCCAGCTCCCTTAGTCGTAATTCGTGCTCCCTTTGCAACCTTCTATCTTCTGCCTCCCTTTCGGCCGTCAACCTTTTTTCTTCTGCCTCCCTTTGCTGTCGTTTTTCTTCTGCCTCCCTTTGCTGTCGTTTTTCTTCTGCCTCAATCTGCAGCCTCTTAATTTCTCTATCAGCCTCAATTTGTAACCTCTTCTCTTCAGCTACCTTTCTATCTTCCCTTTCAATATATTTATCACATTCAGCCGTTACATATTGAATTAAAATTTGACCATCCATTCCCATCTCCTTTGCGGTCAGCACAGCAGCTGATCGGAATTTTGCTAGCTCCGCCATACTTTTCAGACAATATAATAATATACAAGCTAAATCTCTAACCAGTAAATACACTAAGTACTTCTTATGACTATAGTCTAACTAATTCTAACTAACCAGTTAACTAATTAATTATCACTGGCTGTGAAGATTCACCAACTTTTATCTGCAGGGACACTTTTAATTTTAAAGGGAATTTCACAATTTTTTTCCCCTAATTTTATTTCTCCAACCAGGAGATCCTAATATTACTGTTGGGCTAATTATCCCTGGACAAGACCCCAATGTATGTAGTGGGTTTGATGGTATTGTATGATGGTGATATTACTAAATGTAATGTATGAGGCCAGCTGTGAAGGCTCCTGAGATAAAATGTAGTTGTGAATTGTCAGAAGGCCTTTCTTGCTACCACTACGACCTCACACTCAATTTTTTTTCTTAATGAATGTAGCTATGTAAAATGTCTAGGGTAATGATATGTAATGTGGTGTGATAGTTATAGATACACCCACAGATATTTAAGCAGACTAATAATATTTAACAAATATTATAATACACTGAACTAACTCAAGAGTGTAAAATTTTTGATAGAATTATATTACATTTATTTTGTTCTGGATCAAGTTTTATGTTGACCAGAACTTTTTTTTAAAAAAAAGGATTTAAAAATTATGAAAGAAATGCATGGAATGTTACATAATAAATGCAAGAGTGTACATATATAAGTACTAGACTAGTTAGTTTTTATTAAAATGTTCTAGTAGTCATCTACTTGGGAGGATAGTTAATGCTTGTGCTGTTGGGGTGGCCTCATCACACCTGTCTATATTGACTACACAGTGTCCAGTAAATTGCAGGAATTTTATGGGGTATTAGTAACTAAAAGGCGTTGGTGAACTTCCAGCAGACCAGAGGCTCACTCATCTTGCATATGTAGCTCTGGTGCTGAAATCTGGTGGTCCCACCTCTCCGTGCTGGCGGGCAATAATAGTGGTCTCTGTCACAACGTACTGCACAGATACACTCGAGTAAGATCACCAACTGAATGGACACTGCCTTGTTGACAGCTGAAACTCACAGCTCTGCAATCAAAGTATTGGCTATGTGTCAAAATTCTATTCTCTACCCACGTCTGGACACAACACGGACACAACAACCACATCATACAGACAGGTCAGATCTCTCTGACCAAACAGCACATTTACCATGGTGGTTTTACATCAGATAGATCCTCCCAGACTATAGATTCTGAAAAATATTTATTAGTTTCCTTCCCTAAAAGTGGATAGGTAATATGTTTCATTATTCTCAACACTTGATCTGTCTTTCCTAACCCTTGCTGGAGTTTATTTATATTGTTGGTCCCTAGACCCTGACTTGGGCGGGGGGTCTAGAGCAAATCCCTACTTGTTTGTAAGGCTAGATTTCGATATGGCAGTATCAAATCACTCGAACATTAAACAATATTCAAAATATACAAAGAAATAATTTCAATCTTACCAGATTATGAATAAAGAACACAGAAATGCTAGCAAAACTCAGCTGAGCTGCTGGCTATAGTATGGCGTCCCTGAACTTATTTCACTTTCTTTCATTTGGAAATCACCACACTTTAAAATACTGTGTCTATCATCGAACAACTATTGAGGAATGGCCCCACTTGCGCGTCTGAGCGCCGATAAAATGATTGTCTGTGGCCAATCACTGCCTAGGTTTATTTGAAATTCAAATTTCCTACCCTAAAGTCATTTCAGTCATGCTTCAGTCAAGTATGGATGTTTATCTGTTAGTCTGTCCGTCTCTACTTGTTTTTTTCAAAACGTACTTGATTTTTGAACCAACCTTTCTCTCCCCTCCAAAATTTTGTCGTTAAAAGTTATATTTAGACACAGCTCCCACCAATGTCCCTTCGCTTCCCTACTAAGTAGATTTGAACACCTGCGTCTCGAGGTCGTGTTTTTTTTTGTGCAAATAGCGACACTTTTTATTCCATACAGTCTGTCGTTGATGTGAACAACACTGTCTTTTGTCATTATCTTCAATATTATCTATCCGTCTGTAAAATTAAGAACATATTAGTTCACTGCTCAGAATGGGCCATCCGGCCAGCTAATTTTTATATTCCTAACATTAATATTACGAAAAAGTTACTTTTTAATTTTTGTAATATTCCAAACATCCGCGTTCTGCCGCTGAATTCAAATCAAAGGCTTGGTATCGCAAAAGCGACCAATAAATGACTGTGGCGTAACATATCCAAGGTCCCTTCTGTCGAGTTCCTTACTTTATGTCAACTTGGGAAACGTGACTTTTCTCCGTTTCCCCCCCAATTGCGTCTCCTTAGCCTTTCTAGTCTCACGCAATCTTTCCAGTCATATTTTTTTCCTTTTTATCCGCCGTTCCCCTCCTGTCTAGCAAGTCAATTTTTATGGAGGGTGATGACCCGCGGTCTGGGCGATCATGTACTATCAGCAGCCTACGCATTATGTTTTTATCCTTACATGTTATCTTTGGAGGTATTTTACCGTTGTATCTCTGTCAATTTCACTACAAGAACGTACCTTCTTCTTCCGATAGATTTTAGCTCTCCACCAGCAAAAAGATTACGATTCGCTGAAGGCTCAGATGATGAAGATTAGCATTTTTTTTTAGCAATAGAGTATTTTTAATTTTATAATACTTTGTTTTGTTTTTTAGACCTAGCGCTATTGCGCGCTTAATAGACATAATGTAAACAGTGATTTTAGGCTTTTATATGCACTGGGAAGCTCAAAAAATGGGTGTGACCCGCTTTATTGCGATATTCGCTTTATTGCGGTGGTCTGGAACTGAACCCGCAATATCTCCGAGGTATGCCTGTAGCCATAACTGCAGCTGGCACACTTGCAAGAAGGCTACGGCAAAGCATTTATGTGCTCTTGTAAATTGGTTTCTTCACGAATTTTTTTTTACATGATGAGGTTGCCTGCCATGTGACGGCACAACAGTAGCCTCATACGACATGCTTGAGACAGCAGTAGGCCTATTCACTCTTTGTCTCTTCAGAGACCCCCAGCGACTACACGTGACCTTCAGCTGAATCATCATCATCATCATGTTCCTTTTTGCCATTTATGGAGCATGATATGAGCATTTGAGGAGAACTGCCGTAAGACGGGGGTAAACGGTAGAATGAAAAAACAAAAAAAAATTCCAAAACACACAAATAGTAATACGTCCTACAAAGAGAAAGGACAAGAAAAACCTACGTTGCAGCCACAAGGCCTTCGTCAGGGATAGACAAACAAGAGACAGGAGGGAAAGAAAGTGAGAATTAAGTAGAGAACATGAAACTATAGTACCACCAATGACGCTAGTCTACCTGAAGGAAACATACATCAAGTATTAATGTGCTCTCGTAGTTCTGGGGTTTCTCTAAAAATTTGTTTGATATGATGACGTTGCCATCCTCATGCACAACACGTTCTCTGTATCCCCAGAGACCCCCGGAGACAACAAGTGACCATCATCTAAACAGAGGCGGATACGTTATTAAAAACAAAAACATGAAGAATTTTTATAGTAACGTAAATTCGAAATGAAACGAAAAATTGTCTTGTCCCTTCCAAACGTTAAGTTATATTATTTCACACCAAAGTTGCAATCTTTTTTCATGGCGCATTATCGGGCTGGGAACTGAAATGAGTCATTTTGAAACCACGTGCATTTGGTTTCCTGTCTTAACAATGGCGGTTGTTTGATTCTCTGCAAAATTGTTTTGAATTTTTTCCATTTGCTTTTCGGTAGAGCATGAATAAGTATCTTATATTATATTTAGCCGATTTAGTCGCTCCAGTCGATACTCCCTTAAATAATGATGCGGAGAAGCAGTTATAGTAAGTATATATTGAATTTTTTTTTCTGTTTTGCTGTTTGTCTGTTTTTTTGTTTTTTTTTTTAAAATGCAAACCAAGAAAAGATAAAAAAAAATATCCATACATTTACAATTCATGTTATGACAAAGCAGCTGTTAATTAATTAGTCAAATTTCATTCGGTTGGCTTTTTGTTATGTTTTTTTTAAAATTCTCCCCATGCCATTTTTGACGTGTTGCTCCATTGCGTCATAACAAATGCATTGAAATAAAATGGCCACCGGAGAATGAATGTCGTCTTGAGGACATCCAGCAGAAAACGCACAACATAATAATTTCCCGCCATGTTTTGAGGGGTGGCTTACTCGCAGTACAATTATAAAATAATCATAACGCATACAACAAGTCTGAGGAACTGAGAAACGTCATCAAAACCACGTGATACGTCATTGCAGTGACGTGCTGATTTTTTTTTTTTTTTTTTTGTCTGAGGACTATACGTGACGTCTGGACGAGGTGGGAGCAGTCAGTCTATGAATCTCCCATCACCGCCCACAAGCTATTTTGGTAAAATAATGTTTAAATGATTCTGAACATATTTTTTTTATAAGTTGAATAAACATTCTTCAAAATAAATAAGTAATCTTAAAAGGTTTACAAAAGGTAGCCAGTGCCATAGTTGATATTGCTGTAGGGGAGTTAAGGGCTAGAGACTCCGTATTCTAGGTTTCTGCATTTTTTGTTGTGGAGTAACCAGCTTTCTTATTTGATGATTTTGCCTTCCTTAACTGAAGAACTGAGTCAGGTACCCATTTATAGCTGAGTAGTCTATATGAGACATTAGATATCTGCTTCTCAAACGCCCAGGACTAACAAAAGAAATAAGGAGGCAGCTGTTGAGCTCTCCAACAATCACAAACACTCCATACCACATCATCCAACAATCACAAACACTCCATACCACATCATCCAACAATCACAAACACTCCATACCACATCATCCAACAATCACAAACACTCTATACCACATCATCCAACAGTTACGGAACACATGAGGATTCTTCAGCCTGGCATTGGCTGCGAAAGAGCGACGACCTCGGCAGCCCTAGTTAAACAACAACAACAGCTGGGTAGGCTGGGTAGTAGCGTGACACTACTAGGTTTTAAACCCGGTTACTCTACCTGGAGAGCCAGCACCGTCACCACTCTGTGTTTAACGCTTATAAGCGTAAAAAGAAAGACAGAAAGAAGAAATAAAGAAAAAAAGAATAATGTAGCCTCCCAGTGCAAATGAGGAAAAATTGTGGGCTGAAGGGATTGGTGGGTGGGCAAGCCCGATAGCTCTTCTCTGCCACCCCACCCCCAATACGCCACTGCGTCATTTAATGGGGCAATAATTTGATGTGGCATGAAATAACAACAGAATAGACCACTTATAACCAAATATCTTTAGGAATCTGTTTCTTTGATTTGCTTCATGCATTAAAGTAATTTAACAACAAAAAACGCAGTATGATCTCGTTACAAAAATACAAGAGCATAATTTCATGTCCAGTCGCTGGTTGCGGATAATATCTTTGTGATCTGCCGTTGAATTAATCTACAATTGGAGATATTCTGAACTTATAAATGGCTTTGTCCGATTAGCAAAGTGATTAGAGCGGTGTGTAGGGGAGTGATGTATTAGCGACCTCACCTATACTAGGTCTCTAGTTTGCCTTCCCCTAACTCAGAGTAGAGCCATGTACCCATTTTTACACATGGATAGACATGAGCGAGACGTGGCGTGGTTTCAAACCAGGTACCTTTGCTTCGAGCTAGGTACCTTAGCACTCTATCACTCTTACTAATAGAAGTGAATGTTATTATGTCTGGTGGTTTGTCTTACCATCACTGCTCCTCCCCCAGAGTTGTCCTTGATTTTCATTTCATAACATTTTGTTAGATTCGTCTCTAAGGACGCCGAGACAGCTCTTGGTGTGTCTACGAAGTCACATGATCCTGGTGTCAATTTCTAATCTCCACCGCGTACGGCTGAAGAGCTCCCAACAGGCTCTGTCCTGCGGCTAAAACATGAGCTTTTGTGCAGCGTGGCTCGTACAACGCCGCAAACAACTTTTGATAACCTTTTCATAACCCGTCATGCGTGAAATTCACGCAAAATTTACTATTTATTCTTGAACTAATTTAATTTGTGACGGCCGTGGACGAACATAGCAGCTCGTTTGTATGTGGACAATTTCAAGTACCCTCTATCCTTGAACAAAATATTGTTATTCCTTTCTAGGGGAAGATGAGCGGGATTCTGGCGGGTGTATTTAATTTCCCATCAAACTACGACACGGATCAAAATTATTATTCAAATCACGGGACCAGTGTTCTTACAAACAGCGGGATACCTTTATGACAAGATGGCGGGGATGAAATTAGGCGAATGTCGTACACGATTTTCTTATCAATACGCCCTGTCAGCCGACATGGCGTCAGGAGCCGAACTGACGGAGCATCCCCAGGGCTAAATGACAACACTCCCGAGGGAAAACATAAAATATGTGCCTTTGACTAATAGGAAACTGGGAACTCAGCGCCATTGTGTTTTCTTGTAATCGCTTTGACAAGTTTTACCAAGGGGAAGTGCGTCACGCTGCGTGGAAACATATTTTTTGTTCTCCCCAGAACATCCTCCGTGGAAGACAAATGTTTGATGTGTGGGGTATGAGACATTTGCTACAGTCTTGTCTTCTCAGGATGGCTGCAAAACGAAATTGGGGTAATTCTTTTCATATTTCTATATTATTCCCAAAAGTCTTGGTAACGCCTACTTATTTAAGTCACCTATGAGGCAGGGTTGAGCGACAGTGTTAGTACTTGTAGAAATGGATTCGAACCATTTGAAAGAGACTTTTACGAGACATTATCATATATAAAACATTACTGTAAAACCACCACTGCAAAAGTTTGTGCTTTGGCCTTGGCTTCCCCAAGGGGTCCATCTCCATATGGATCAAAACAGGAGCTGATGATGATGACGATGAACGAGACATGAGTTGTCACCATAATTCCAGCATCATCATCATCATCATCAGTTGCCATCTCCACAACGAAGGTTGGCTGTAATGGATCTCCAACGTCTTCTGTCTCTTGTCTTGGTGGTGCACTCTGATAGGCTCTTCCCTGTCCATCTCTTGATGTTATCTTCCCACTTATAGCGCTGTCTTCCCCTTGCACGTTTACCTTCAGCTCTCCCTTCTGTTATGGTCTTCTGCAAGGTGTTATGCCTTCTTATGTGGCCAAAGTATTTTGTATATTCCAAATTATATTCCAGCTTCACTGGCAGTCAAATCATTTGCTTGCATCAAATTTCCATGCATATTAGTCTAACCCAAGCTGCTTTCACTCCTATGTATATTTCAGATTTGTGAATTTGTTGTTGTTATTATTGCTTTACATCAAGCTCTGGGCTTTCATGGCAAAGTTACCGGGTTTAAAACCTGACAGCGTCACGCTTCATTCTACCCAGTTGTAAATGGGTACCTGCCTCTGCTTTTGAGTTAGGGATGGCAAAGGCAGCGAGGAAGGAAATGGTCACCTCACCTCGTAAAGGTGAACCTATGATCTCAAACACTTCACTCTCCTACGACATTATCTACTGTGGGACTACCTTGACCTTCTACCTGTGTCTTGCAGGGGTCCGACGAAAGAAGAACAAAGAATAGTAACACTGTAATCTGCCAGGCATGTCGTAAAGAGCGACCACGAAGGGGTGGGCATGGGGTCGTAGAAATTTTAAGCCACATAAATGTCTGTAACAATATGCTCACTACAACTGTTGGGCAAATTAAGAGAATACATCATCATCGTTGACTCTGTTGACAAAGACGATGATAACGGTCCGTATCCTTGAGAATGTCTACATCATCTGACTCCAATAGTCATGACACTGTACAGACTTAGACAAGCCACGAGAACAATTAATATGTGGCTACGAAACGAGTCCCAAACATGGACATTTTTATTGGGGCAAGACTGACAGTCAAAAAAGCTGATTTCTTCACTCACAAATGCTGAAATTCCAAGTGTTTATTCCTGGAATGACTTTGATCTCATGGAATGTTAATCAATTGAGAAGAAAATCTTGTCAAATTATACTTCCAGACTATATGACAGCTCAGTGCCGTTCCCGGTAGTCTCTGATAAGGCAAAGAATGAACAGAGTTACTGTTTCTTAAGGCATCTCAAACAAGGTGACTAATATGGGGTTGAGCATGAAGCTGGCAGCCTCATCATGTTAAACAGGTTGCTACAGAAACCACCGCCGGAAGAGTATGTGATTACTTCGAGTTGGCTTCCTGCAAGTCTACCAGCTGTAATGGTGACTCCATGTTCCGTAGGATCTAAAAGGAAAATAATTATGACTTTATTACTACAAACAAATGACTTCGTATAGTCCTTTGAGATCTTTGAGGAGACACCCTCTTTTGACTTCATGACTACAAACAAGTGGCTTCGTATAGTCCTTGAAGATCTTTGAAGAGACACCCTCCCTTGACTTTATGACTACAAACAAATCGCTTCGTATAGTCCTTCTTTGAGGTGACACCCTCTCTTGACTTAATGACTACAAACAAGTCGCTTCGTATAGTCCTTGGAGATCTTTGAGGAGACACCCTCCCTTGACTTTATGACTACAAACAAGTCGCTTCGTATAGTCCATGGAGATCTTTGAGGAGACACCCTCCCTTGACTTTATGACTACAAACAAGTGGCTTCGTATAGTCCTTGGAGATTTTTGAGGAGACACCCTCTCTTGACTATGACTACAAACAAGTGGTTTCGTATAGTTCTTGGAGATCTTTGAGGAGACACCCTCCCTTGACTTTACGACCACAAACAAGTGGCTTCGTATAGTCCTTGGAGATCTTTGAGGAGACACCCTCACTTGACTTAACGACTACAAACAAGTGGCTCAGTAAAGTCTTTGGAGATCTTTGAGGAGACAACCTCACTCCTCGCCTTCCCCCAAAATGTCTACTGCACCCTCATGCATGTCGTAAGAGGTGATTGACAAGATGTTGTGCCAGCAACATGCTGGCAATGTTATCGTGTAAAACAAATTACTACAGAAACCAATGCTCCAAAAGTACATCAATGCATTGTGTGCAGGCTTCCAGCTTCACTGGTGGCTCCATGCTTGATAAGTAGCAGGAAAATTAAATGATGATGTTGACAAACAAGTCACAAGTGCAGACCTTTGACCTCAGTTCACTCATGGTCATTTTTACGTCACGTTTTTCTAGAGCAGGGTTTCTTGTCCTTGTTGTGCCATGGACCATTTGATTGTCTGATGTGGGTCATGGACCCCTTTGATGGTCCGATGAAGGTTATGGACCACTTTGATGGTCCAATGAAAGCTATAAACCCCTTTGATGGTCCTTTGACGGCTATGGACCCCTTTGATGGTCCGATGACGGCTATAGACCCCTTTGACGGTCCGTTGACGGCTGTAGACCCCTTTGATGGTCCGTTGACGGCTATAGACCCCTTCTTGGGAAACAATGTACATAAAAGCATATTAAAACACTTTACATTAAAAGTCTTAAGTTATATTCACGGGCCCCTTAGAATCCATTCATGGACCCACAAGGGCTCAGTAGACAACAGTTTAAGAAGCCCTGTTCCAGTGTGAGACGTTATGATTCTGTTAGTTTCTTTATTGAAGGGGAAAAAAATCTTGAATTTAAAGGGCCACTTTAACAAAAGAGATATTCATCGGACCATTAATGGTTTGTAGGTCTCTACTATGTTCATTGTGACGTACGTCTAGTTTGACAAGTGAATTCTCCCTGATATGATGGATGATTTAAAGGGACTTTTAGCTTTTCATAACATTAGAACCCCTGAACATTTGTTGTAACTTTTCGTTTGCCAGAACTCATTCCACCGGGACTCATTTAGTAGGCGGCACGAGATCAAAGAGACGAACCGAGGGATTTTAGGGGAGACTATCGGCGCCATCAAAGACAGTAGTGGTCCCTGATACGAGACGCAGTTGCTTGCCGCTAATTTCGCGTCTCGGTGTCAATCGCAACCGAGCGAACGGGGGAAAGCGAACGGGTAGCAGCGAACGGAGATACGAAGACCAGGGTGCGGTTTCTTCTCTTGATTTGGCGGTCAGATCCCCAAAAGTTCGTGAGATCAAATAAGTTGTCAAGTTTATCATGTCCCACTCAACTTACATTCCATTTTAGCTAAATAGACCATGAAGAACTAGACACGTTATCACTCGCTGGCCAGACCTTTACAGAAGCACTAGCTTTATTGAAATCTTGTTATAGATTTTCCCCTGGATTTTATATATATATTTGCAGTGTTTTCTATTCTGTGCAGAGCGGTAATATATATTGTGTAAAGTGATCAGTGGTCTAGTTCAGTCATTCTATTTCAATGGATTTTGTGTTAATTTAAATCTATTAAATTAAACCATCTCAATAGTTCCAGTGGTAAATATAATGATCTATCTATTATATTATTTCAAAAGATAATAGATGCTTAAATTAACTTTTAAAGTCGCGAAGGAATTTATAATTAATAAATTCAGTTAAGTCCTAGTTTTATAGATGTGGGTTTTTAACCACTAGAATTCGCGCAGTGTTTATTAAATACATAATTAAATACTCGAGTGTATTATAGGCTTAACGGGAAATTCATCGCGCTTTAGAAGGTTATTTGTTTTCGGTATATTACATGTCTTTTTTTTTCTTTCATACAGAGTGATCGTAACCTGTGCGATCCCAGCATTAAGAAAGCAATAAAGAAATCAATCTAAGCAAGGCAAAGCATAAACAGTGTGTAGAGTTCCCCTGACGCAGAACTTGTTGAGACTGTGTAAATTTTTTAATCTTTGAGGCGATTCTATGTTTGGAATTCTGCTATCTAACTTATAGCAAAGAAAGCACACCCAAAGACAAATTTAACGCACCATCAAACAACTTAAGTCGTAACGGGAAGAAGAACACTGGCCCGAGCTTTGTTAGTTTACTGACACAGAGAGATAATTCATAATTTCCTGAACAGTGATGTGACTAGTTTTCTCACTGGACTTAAACCATACCTCACGGATAAAGTGTACCAGCACGCGTAAGAATTTTATTATCAGCGGCATAGTCAAATAGACCACACCATCCTCACCCCGGTATCAGAGACCGTGCCCTCCCATAGAAACTGTTATTAAGAAAAGAGACACAACTACAGATTCATTTTCCAGCGATTACGGGATCCTTTTATGTGCTGACCGCCTACCCGCTAATCTGGGGCTAGAACTTGAACAAACACTCATACATTTAGTTTGAGGTGTAACTGCTGTTGTGTTATTCTATGGAGTGCAAGATTTTTTCACAATCGGTAAGTGAGAGCAAGATGAGTGAAGGCCTTTGCTAGCGCGTGTATGAATGACAGGAAATTAATTCTTTTGTGTGACCATTTTGTTAACTTGCTTACCTGGTAATATATATCTTTACTGTATACCCTACATTGTTCCTTTAAGTGGGATAGTTGATAATTTGTTAACTCTGTTTAAAACCACCTCCTTTCCATTTGCTTAGTAAAGGGAAGAACAGCTGGGAAGAACAGGTTTTTTCTATCACCTATACCTAATTTTGTAACACCCCTTTCAGAGTAATTAACTTCACTGTTAGGTTAACGTACCTATGTTCCTGATATTATCTATCTTTGGACTGGGTTTAGCTTTGTCTAATAAGCGGGAAGGGCTTAGTCGATACCAATCTTCTTCACCCCTTTCAAACTTGTTATTTGCATTTGTGTACTTATGATAATTTATGTAATATCTGATATTTTTAGTGATTGATGTTTAAAGTGAATAAAATCACATAAACTCATTTAGTTCTGTGTGTTGGATATACCCAAAGCCCAACTTTTCCCCTATTCGTTTAATATAGTTTGTATCAACGTCGCCTGTGTGTGTGAAAAAACACCAAATCGGTGTGCGCGCAGATGCGGGTCTGGAAAACTGGCAACTAATTGTTTGACCAGGAGAGTGAAAGAGAAGATTGAGAGAAACGATTTGTCGTAAATAAGTCTGTCTTTACTCTCCTCCAGCACGCTGTGAAGCAACTATTTAATCTCTACATTTTCTATCACTGAGCTTTCCATCATCATTTTTCACTCTAAACTGGACCACTATTTCTACGACTCTTTTCTCTCAAAATAAATTTACGACATTCATAATATACAAAACAGACGGAGTACCTTGCACATAATAATAATAATAGCCCCTTCAGTCATAACTGACTATGGGAATGCGCCCCTGAGGTGACAGCCCTCAGCTGCTTATTTTCCTAGTGCTCCTTTCGACGTTTTCTCCTCACCTCTGCTTCTTGTGTGAGCCTCTCTTCGCCCAATCTGAGGTGGCGCCGTAAATAGCATCGCCACTTAGTGCGATCGGCAGCTTTATCCTCCCATGTTGCTGGATCCATGTCCAGTGCCCTCATATCTCTCTTGCACACATCTTTGAACCTCAGCTGTGGTCGCCCAACTGTTCTCTTGCCCTCTGCTAATTGTCCGTAGAAGATATCTTTTGGGATGCAACCATCATCCATGCGGCGAACATGGCCAAGCCAGCGAAGTCTGCGCTGTCTAAGAAGCGTATACATACTTTGAAGGCCAGCACGTGACAACACCTCGACATTTGTCACTTTATCTTTCCACGAGATGCCGAGGATGCGGCGTAGACACCGCAAATGGAAGGTATTGAGCCTTCTTTCTTGCTTAGCATAGGTCGTCCAGGTCTCGCTGCCATATAGGAGTGTTCTGGTGACGCAGGCATTATATACCGCAGCTTTGGTCTTCATTGTGAGTTTAGAGTTTCCCCAAACACGCGATGTGAGGCGGGCAAAGGTAGCTGCAGCTTTGCCAATGCGGCTGTCGATTTCTGTATCCAGTGAGAGTTTGTCATTGATGGTAGACCCTAGGTATGTGAAGTGGTGCACCACTGCCAATTCATAGTTATCGATAGTGATAACTGGTGCAGCACCCACATCCTGACTCAGCACATTCGTTTTCTTTAGACTTATTGTGAGGCCAAAGTCCTTGCATGCTTTAGTGAAGCGATTCATCAAGCTCTGAAGCTCCTGTTGGCTTTGAGTGATGACTGCAGCATCATCAGCGAACAACAAGTCTCTTATAGTGACCCTTCTGATTTTTGTTTTTGCCTTCAGCCTTGAAAGATTAAACAGACGGCCATCTGACCTAGTGTGAAGGCATATTCCTTCAGTTGCATCTCTGAATGCATGTTTCAAGAGTAAGGCAAAGAAGATTCCGAAGAGGGTCGGAGCCAAAACACAGCCTTGTTTAACGCCACTTCGTATATCAAAGGGCAGTGACGTGCTTCCAGCATATTGGACTGTTCCCTTCATGCCGTCATGGAATGACTTTATCATTTCCAGCATTTTAGAAGGGCAGCCTATTTTCAGGAGGATTTTAAAGAGTCCATCCCTACTAACCAGGTCGAATGCTTTTGTGAGGTCTATAAAGGCGATATATAATGGTCTTTTCTGCTCTCTTGATTTTTCCTGAAGCTGGCGGAGAGACCTTGCACAACAAACATGCTAAACACAAGAACATAAACAATAAACAGCGACCTCTGACCTCTCTGAAAGTCATCACTGGATGTTGCGGTAATGGACTGCACCCGTTCTCTGTCCTGGGGCGTGCATTCATCCGCGCCTGACAGACCCAAGATGGCGTCAATGCTGTGGAACCTTGTCGTTTGCATTCCCAGGCCAGCCATAAATGTCTGAAGATAAATGATAAAACAATAAATCAGTCAGATAGACAGACAACATAGCTGTTTGCTGCTGAAATATGAATATGTATGAGATACTTTGTTGATGGATGCTGAATATGAATGAGATACTTTGTTGATGATTGCTGAATATGTATGATATACTTTGTTGATGAATGCTGAATATGTATGAGATACTTTGTTGATGAATACTGAATATGTATGAGATACTTTGTTGATAATGCTGAATATGTTTGAGCTACTCTGCTGCTGCTTCTTCTGTTCCTCTTTCACTCCTTATGGAGCACGGAGCCACCACTGCACCGTATCCCCTTACAGGGAGCCTGTAAAGGACACGGAGATTTGGCGTTAATTTGTTGACGGCCTATACTCCACAGGCAACTGAAAGATAGTGATAAACAGTGATAATGAGCATGTCGCTTTGTTAGCTGGGTTAGAACTCCCATAGTTTAGTCTTCTATTCTCTAGATCGCAGTTGAACAGTTAAATTCCCACCACCACCACGACCATCATCAGCGCTGTGGTCTCATCCTGAAGACTTGTCACCAGGTATCTCTATCTTTAGCACGGAGGTCTCCACGTGATGACTTGCCATCAGAAACCTTCGTGTCATCTCACAGTGACCTCTTTAGGAGCATTGGGGCAGCAATGTAAATGCCCACCTTGCAAGAAAAGTGGGTCATAACACTAAATGTGCTTTTGCGGAGGTAGCAATTGTCGCATATTTTTCAAAAATAAAATGGGATTTGCTGCCTCACGTGCAACCTTCGTTAGTCGACTTTTACGACTGCAGTGCGCTATCTACAGGTAAGTAAATATTTGAGTTTTGTTAAAACAGAATTACCCCATTGTAGCTGCAGTAGTCGTATGGTTTGCTTCTCATTTTGGACCCGATGTTTATGCTGTAATCCAGAGGTATCTTTGTTTTAGAGTTGTAAAAAAATTGTCAGTGGGTATTGTTCTAAGTTAGACCCTATCTACATTCTTATACAGGACGTTTCTGATAGAACAAAAACCCAAATGTTTTAGCCACAGATCACGAATGGAAGAGTAAAGTGTGATAATATTGATAGGAAAAATACATTGTTTCTTGCTTAATAAATTGATTTCTCATCTTGTAATGAAGTTGATCGCCGTCCTCCGCCAGCATCATCTGGACCGGGAGTTTCGCGTTGTTGATAGTGTGTCTCAGTATCCTGGTATCAATTTGCAGGATTTAATTTGTAAGGTTCTTTTTCAATGCCTCATAAATGGGGCTTGTTAAGGAACAACAAAATATCATTTTTGATAGTATTACAAGGTCATCCTTGTTCTGGAATCCCCAACGTAAGAGAGGACAAAGGAGACCAAACAAGAAACAAAACAAAAACACACACACGGAGAAGAGAACTTGAGGCAGACATGAAAGGAATGAGGGCGACATGGAAACACCTCAAGCTGATGGCACAGGACAGGGGCAACTATGCATGAGTTTGTTGACAGCCTATGATCCTTGTAGAACTGAAGGGTAATGATGGGAATGTTCAGGAATATTCGTCCCTTAAGGCAAGTCCATACAAAGACATCAAGAGCGTTTAAGACGGGATCTTCGTGGTGGTCTCAGATCCTTGGAAATCCTTCGATCCTCGAAGAAGCTCTGGATCATTGTCATGGATTTGTTGGATGTGTGACATGTTGCCGCACAGGGTTGTGGAATCGGTCAATACATTTTCCGACTCCTGACATTTTAGAAGTTCAACTCCCAATTCTGACCAGTTTTTTACTAGTCATATTGCATAATATTTGGAGTCTGTACATTTTTTAACGGACTGACTCCTTTAACAAACAGCCGACTGTGACTCTCGACTCCACAGCCCTGTTGCAGCATCTCGCTGGAAGTAACCTTATGTGAGTTCTCGAGTGAGTTCTTGGGTGAACTCTTGAGTGAGTACCACGTTGTCACAGTCTGTTGTCTAGCATGAACATGAAATAAATAATAACTGCACTCTGCAAGAAAAAAAGGTAGAAAGTAATCAATGCTGCAGTGAGCGATCTACGGGTAAATATTTTGGTGTCATTCAAAAAGATTCACCAAGTTGTATTATCAAATCATATTCTCTTCTCTTCTTTCTGTAGTATTCCCTCGAACTAGAACATTTCTAACAATCACTCTTTAAATGATCACATTTCACAATATAAATTATGCTAAAAATTAGCCAATTACCAAATATGACATTTTACTTTCTTAAAAAAAAAATTGCATTGCAAAACAGTGCTGCGGATAACCTCTTTTTGTCAGTGATATAGTGTCATAGAAGCTCGTTAACTCTGTTAAATGAGGGAGATAATTCTTGCTTTTGTTACATCATGAAACGGCTTCTATGGCTGTATTATTTCACGTTAATTGATCGTTCAAGTATGAAAGTGCCCAATTGTTATCTATACCTGCACCGTGCGATATGTTCAACTTTGATTGATCGTTGAGATAATCCATTAATCATCACACGCACAGAAATTGGGTGTCAGATGGGTGGTCTCTTTCTAGGTGGTAAGACAGTTAATTCTGTGACAAATTAAAAGAAATCTCTACGTTGAAAATTATCTACCGATGAATTTGTATTACTTCTTCCGTACGCTTTTGTGTTGCTTACCCTGTAATACTGTAATATCACTCATTCATCTCACTTCGGCTTCTCTAGGAGAACAAACTTATGACAAGTCTTTCTATCTAGTGCCATCTTCTCATCCCCGTCTTGTCAGCCTCCATTTCACTTCTCCGTATGTTCTTTAGTCTCCCCTACCTCGCTTACCCTGGGGTTTCCGGAACAAGGACTACCTTGTAATACTATCAACAAGTTTCCTCAATGTGCGTCATATCCATAGCCAATGTCTTCTTCTAATCTATGGATCACTGGTACTTGTCTGGTTTATGTCATCAGTTCCACACTGGTAATCTTGTCATACCATTGCAATACTTCTATTCTTGTCATACCATTGCAATACTTCTATTCTTGTCATACCATTGCAATACTTCTATTCTTGTCATACCATTGCAATACTTCTATTCTTGTCATACCATTGCAATACTTCTATTCTTGTCATACCATTGCAATACTTCTATTCTAAGTAAACCCATTTATGAAAGTACATGTATGTAACTTTTTGCTTGTTGTTTTTGCTCGTCCTCGTATTTCAGAGCCACGCAATAGGACAACCCCTGCAGACCCAAGTAGAACAGTCCCAGCTAAGATGGTTTGGCCATGTCTGCAGAATGGGAGAAGATCGGCTGTCACGGCAGGTATATGAGGCTAAGAACCAGGGATCCAGACATCCAGGACGACCCAGAGTTCGCTGGGAGGACAACATTAGACAATCTCTGAAGGACTGAGAACTAGAACGGAACCAGGCCAGAAGGAAGACAGCTGATACGATAGTATGGCGCTCACTCTTCAAAACCTCTACACCTCACAGTCGAAGAGGAAGGGCTAGGTAAGTAAGTTAGCAATAAGATTAACTTGACATATGAGTTGAAGATTTTGATTTTCGTATCGGACTAGATTTCTCTTGATCTCCGTATAATTCACGGTGCAACGAAAGCTTCTCTTTTCTCTTGTTTTAATAATATCACTGGCCTTACAAGAAATCAAATTCTTCTAACAAAGAATATGCTGTTTAAAAGGCAGAGCAAATCTTACTAAATAGGTAATTACCAAAAACAACTTGCAAAAATACAGCAGTGGAAAATACTAAAATTATCGTAACCTTCTACTGGAGCTGGTGACAAGAGTCAGACAAGTGCCGCTGGAACAAGAGATGAGAATAAGACGCTGGCGACGAAGGGAAAATTGAAGGATGATGATGATGATGATGATATATTTGAACTGAAGAAACAACACAATAAATATAGAGCGGTGACGAGCTGAAGCTGATGTCCTATGTTCCACGTGGTGCAAAAAAAAAAAAAAAAAAAGAAAGACCAGTAATAATGATGTGGAAAGAATGTCTAACAGGACCAAATAAAAGAAAAGAAATAATAATGTGAAAAAAAACAGCTCATTGGAAGAAAGAAACAGAAACGAACAAGGAATAATGATGTGGACAAAATAACTAATTGGACATAATCAAAAACCCCCAAAACAAACAAATAAAACAAGAAATAATGTAATGTGGATAAAATGCGTTATCTTAGAAGGGAAAAAAGGGAATAATGATGTACACAAAACGAATGATGAGATAAATGGTAAGAAATAATAATGTAGACAAAATGACCAAACGGGTAAAAAACAAGATATGATGATGCGGAAAAAAGTAACTAATCGGACAAAACCTCAGCAATGCGTTCTAAATCTAAATGAACTAGTCTTCGCCGAGGTTTGTAAAATTGTCTCGCCATTAAAAAAAT
This sequence comes from Oreohelix idahoensis, assembly GCA_024509875.1. Lineage (NCBI taxonomy): Eukaryota > Metazoa > Mollusca > Gastropoda > Stylommatophora > Oreohelicidae > Oreohelix > Oreohelix idahoensis. The sequence goes on from JAMPIV010021960.1 coordinate 198,376, forward strand.
GTTGGTAACCCCTTTGGTTTTTAGCATTACTCGATCAACAGAAAAAAAAAGTAAAAAAGTCGAACAGTAAGTAAATCATTAAGAGAACAAAGGAGTAATTTGAAATATTTGACAGATAAGTGTGACAACTAAGATTTCACAGATAAGTGTGACAACTAAGACACAACTAATCAACATAGAGGTTTCCTATGCTTTATTCTACCAATGTCATGCCTGGATATTAACTTAGACACCAGAACTAAAAATGAACAAGTGGAAAATGCGATTTGTAAGATCACGGTAAAAGACAACTATTCATCTGGATTAATGGGTAAATCGAAACTAGACAAATCAATAATCCTTGGGAAAAAAAAAACGAAACAAAGGAATTTACAAGATCTCGAGAGTTTGTTGCGATAACACCAGTGCAAGAATATAACAAAAGACAAATGAAAGTATCTGCTCCCCCCTTTTCTTTTTGACATACGGTGAAGATTCAACCCAGCAAATCTCTTTAAGAGAAGAACAGAAGTGGCTAAACAAAAAAGACATCCAAAGAACCATGGATAAACAGCTAGTGGCCAACAATTTACAATATTCCAGATGACGCTATATTCTATAATTGAACCCGACTGTTACAACGTCATTTGTTACAGCTTGGGTTTGACGGTAACCTACCTCAATGATTGGAAGTTCATTATTGTTCAACTATTATATGGGCTTGGTCATCTTGTTATTTTTGTGAGCTGTCTAGCGATCGGGCTACTGATGTTGAAACGCGAATTGGGAACATGAAATCTAAGTCCAATTTGATAAAGTTGATAAGGCTGTGTGGGTTGAGTCCACATGATAAGTGTTAAATATATTGCGCATGAATGTGTATGATTATGTAAGTCTGTAATGATGATCTAACAATCTAGATAACGGTGAAATATATAACTGTGAATTACTTCATATTATCCTAGAGGAAAAATCTTTGATTTGATTAATCATTTACAAATATAAGTAATGAAAAACAGTCTTTCGCAAATTTAGCCATCTGTCAATCATATAATACTAGACCGCTAGACAGGACGTGAGAAGTAACGGAACAGACCTTTGAAGTTCACTCAGGGAAAATCTAGAAAATCCCCCAGTACCCTTTGATCTTGAACATGGGCATTCTAACGGGAAACCCGCTAGAAGAACAAAAGTCTTTTGATCTCGGTCAAAACTCCAGAGGAAAAAAAACTCAGAGAGACCGGGACGTAAAGCCTTTCATCTTGGGAAACTCTAGCTCCTGAATCTTGTCCCACACAGGAGTGCGAAATAACGCCACCAGAGATCAAGAGCAATATATGATATATATACTGCTGTTTCTAAAACCCAGGATCAGTCGTCAGTCAGAATTCGAAGAGTCTAGCGCGCAGTCCTAGAACCATTTTTCTTTTTAGAATATTGTTTATAAGTGATTCGTGGAGATTTCATTCTGGATTTCTGGTAAGAGGAAAATAGTTCTAAGTATTATAAGTATTTCATGGTGATAGCCATTTAAGGTTAAACCCTTATCATTCACTTAGATTTTTTCTTGGTAGTAAGGCGTATTAACTAAAATAACGCGTAGCGATTTTTCATAAACAGATATCCAAGTAAAAATGTTAGACCACGCCACCGACTGCTTCGTAACTGAGACGAGACCGTATTTGTGTTTACAGCGTAGACCGACGCGGCACTTAACTCTCCAGGAGAGAGAGAAATAAAAACGACTGTTAACCAGACCGGACTAAGAGGCGTTAGACGACTGACAGTGGGAGAAAATAATACATGTTATATTTTATTTGTAATTATTGTTATTATAGAAGCTATTAATTTTTAAATGCCAGTACGACAAAGCAACAGACACCGACGATTTAATAGCAATTAAATGATAGGTGATTATATTGTACGTGTCGCGTATTGGAGAGAGAGGAAATAAAACACTGTACGAGTGACCCGCCGGCCGCGAGACTGTGAGGGCGAGTCATTATCGACTCGGTCCGAACAAACTCAGCGGTCAGCGAACGTCTGTAGGCCGCAGGGCAAACAACGTGTATCTTTTCATTTCGTCTATTCGTCAGGATTGACAGAGCGGATGAGAGATTGTCTTGTCCTCGTCCGTATATTTCTATATATAGAATGGTAGCATTTTCCCACAAATGTTTTCTTGTACTTTTCGCAGACCTGATCCCCAAGTGGACGACCAGCGGTCTTTTTTCATTTATAATGTGTGTACTAGCCCGATTTTCTGACTGTAATTATAACTACTGGACTTACCAAATCCAGGATATTAGTTTAACAGCCCACAGTGGCGTATACCTGATATCATCATTATTTTTCCCCGACACCTGACAGTTGTAGTCCAGTGGAGTACCTAGTTATACACTGTGTAGGACCGACACTCTGGTAAAGAGTCAGCCGATATAAAAATCAATCATCATCCTCCTTGAGATTAGGAGCAACCAGATTTATCCAGAGACTAGAAGTATCCCCTCTCTTAAATAGTAAACACTCAAGGATTCTCACACTATTCACCTGGTTATATTGAAACCAGTACCCAGATAGAATTTCCAGACCGAACAGGAAACAAGCCTGTTTTTCCCCGCCCGCCCATACACTGCAAGCGTTATCGCAACGGATTTATTCAGTTGTAGTTCCTGTATCTAGACTTATACTCCCCCTTGTGCATCCCATCAGAGGAAGAGTGACAGTTTAGAACAGTGACGATAACCTTTAGGATTCATACTTCTCCCAAGATTAATCGTGGAAAATAGCAGATTTGGCGTTCACCTAATTAGTATTTATTTGGAATGAACTGGGGCCAATTTGTACCCTCGACAGCTGGAGTGGTACATTAATCATAGTGAAACGGGGATTTTCAAGAGAATATTCTAAAACCAAGGGATACCACAGACACACGGGTAAAAGACAACAGGTAAGAGAGTGAGAGTGACCACTGAGTGAGAGATTGTGTGATGATTTTTGTTTGTTTGCTGGAAAATATCTATTAAATTGGTTGTTTGATTTTTCTACTTGGTCTTATATTTCCTTGGCTCTTTGTTTCCCATGCCTGTCGTGGTATCCGATCTTCTCCCATTCTGCAGACATGGCCAAACCATCTTAATTGGGACTGTTCTACTTGGGTCTGCAGGGGGTGGGATTTAAGGCCTTGACGTAACGTCTGGTTGCTTACCATGTCTCTTCTTGTTACTTCAACCACCTTCCTCAGATACCTTATTTCTGAGGTTGGATCTGGCTTTTATGGGTTGTAGTCATTGCCCATGACTCGCATCCATATGTCAAGACTGGGACATAGGTGGAGCGGTATACAGCCATCTTCGTTTTCTTACCAACCTCTCTCTTGCTGAGGAATCCTCGATTTATGGCCTGAAAAAGTCTCCCAGCTGCTGCTTTTCGAGTGGCCAACTCTTCTTTGATGCCTCCCTTTCGGTCTATAATAGCTCCGAGGTATTTAAAGTGGTCGACCTGCTCCAGGACCTGTTCTCTCAGCTTAATCTGATGTCTTCTTTCTTCTCGTGATATCACCATGGATTATGTTTTAGAGCTGCTTATGATCATCCCTCTCTTCTCCAGCTCTTCCTTCCAGACTTGCAGGTTGGATTGGAGATGTGCCTCTGATTTAGCAATCAGGGCAACCTTATATTGCACCAAGAGTGTTTATTTCTGTAACCTAATGCTAACCTTCAACCTTTTGGGTTAATAATATTTTTTGGGGGTTTTCTCCATACGGTGAAGGCGCACCATTCTTCTTTTCCCCTCTATATGTATGATTCTTGCTATCTTTGGTTATTTGATGTTGTAACAGGTTTAGTGATAATAAACAACAAAGAATTTAACTTTGTGTGTTGGTCAGACCCATACCCATTTATCCTTAGTTGTTTTCACGTGTATGTGTCTTGTTGTCACATAGTGTTGTGTGTGTAGAGTAACTTGTCTTATTTTTAGATAGGGAGGCAAAGACTGTCTTGTAAACAAAGCACAGTTGTACGGATAGGCTGGAGGAGAGAAACCTACTCACTCCAGAGACATATCTTTCCCTCAACCTACCACCACTGAAACCTATTTCTATACATTCTCGTGTATCTGTCAACAGTGTCTCTTTACTTAGACGGGTCTAATAAACCAATTTACCTACCGCACGACAATTTTGAAGTCTTTGTTATCTCTTTCATGCCTATCCAAGTTCCCTTCTCCGTGCGTATTTGGCCTTCCTCTGTTTCTCTTACTTCCGGAATTCTGGTACAAGTACTGACACGTAATGCTATTAACTAATTTCCTCAGTGTGTCTTATTCAGTGCGTCTTCTCCACACCATTTGTTCCATGAATATTTGTCTGTTTCTTTCCATCAGTTCTATATTGGTCATCTTGTCATACAAATACTTCTTTTATGCGTACTGAACAAGTATAGTTATTTATTCTTTGATGGTGCGTCATAATCATTACTCATTCTAAAGCTTAGTGAGTTGTTTTATTTTAAATAGAGTTTTCCCTCGTTTTGGCGAGGCGCGCCCCAGTCATCCTAGACACACGTTCCATCGGTTACATTAAGGCACATATTCAAATATAAAAGAGTTTGTGGTCTCGATATTATATAAACTTGGGTTGTTCTATATTCGTTTCGTACCGGGTTTCTTACCCTTGTGGTAAAGTGGGATATTATAAATATTTATAGGGGACTTAGTGTACTGACTGAGATCAGCTGTGAAGGTATCTGTATCTAATAAGTGTAGTGTATTACAGATGACCTTACTTGCTACCACATATTTATACCTCAGTCAGAATTATTCTGGAATATTGTGATGACTACGTTGAATGTCTAGGGTGTTGTAAATGATGAAGTGTAAGTCACAACAATAACAGACAGATAAACAATTTAATTTATTCCACCACACTTGACAACAGTTTGACACTCACATACATATAACACTCTATGAGACTATCTTAAATGAGTCACTGGTAAATTTTCAAATATCAATATGTATTAAGTACTTTTCATTAATATATAGGTGTCCTGATTCAAATACAAAGTGAACCAGGAATCACAATCAATTTTAATTACAAGTTATATGTACAGAATTTATCAATATGAATCTTGTAGTGACATATTTTATTAATATTATCTTATGTGTGTCAGTTGTGTAGTGGTACTATGAGGTAATACTGGTTTTGTTTTTTCAAGCTATGTTGTTATTTGTCATCATGACTTCAAGTGTTTGTTTCTGTTGGAACTAGTATTGGAGATGTTCTCAGTTCCGTTCATTAAAACAATTAATTTCCCCTCTTATTTTTACACAATGTCAGTTTAAGATGGGGTTACATAATGTTGAGCTCCGCTGGCCACATAGGCTTATCTTTCGTGATGGCGGCAGGAAAGGACTCCTCTGCTCGATAGCCTCCCTGTATTCTGGAGACACCTCACTGTTTGCTATATGGACCAAGGAGTATGCTGTCCGCCTCTGGATTCAGCAAAGCTCTGACCAGGTGCTGCTCAATAACTTTAGGACCACAGTCCCTGAAACAAGAAGGTTGTACCTCCTACTTCAGAACTAATTTATACTCTATTTCTACTCTGAGCACAATACATAACAAACACTGAGTTCAGAGCGGTAGGCCAACTGCTATCTTCATCTGAAACAATTTTCACCAGTATATTCCTCCCTAATGGTTATTACGCCTCTGCAATTCCAGCATTATTTCTTTCTAGTCAATAATATAGGTGTCAGTGTACTGTTTGGCAATTCCATGTAGTTTTACTTTCCTCCGACACCTTCTGTTCAGGCTGGAGCATTATATAGGCTTTACCTCATGTTCGCTACTGAACCACACATATATACAGACATAAATTATCAATTTACATTCAATTATCATTAAAAGATATCAAATATTTCAAGCTTACCACAATTCATGGAAATAATACAGAATTACGTTGACTGGCACTGAATATAGCACAATTTCGATCTGCCGATGTCCCAGGCTTTTATTTAGAAAAATATGCACTGGCGCTCAACGCACTGGTTCTGTAGTAAGTTTATTTGCAAATGTGGTGTTGACCTGACGCCTCTAATTGACTATATTGGTAGGTCTAACCAATCATGCCATGTTTACACAGCTTTTCAAAAAAGTACTCCTACTCACGTTTCCCCTAACAACAACGAAGTAGTATTCATAGTCCGACTAATCGTGTTTAGCCTTACATTTATTTTCCGCCAATCAAATAGGAGGTAACATGTCAGCATATTTCCGTACAATGGTGTGTTGAAAATCTGCCACTGAGCGATTCTGATTTGGGTGTTGTCTGACATCCCTCACTATTTCTTTTGGCTATAATTTGGTAATTCCTAGACTATTTGCGTAACGTTTAACATATTATTTGTCAGCAAGTCCTAAGGAACCCAAAATATATAAATTTAATGGGGCTAAGGGGCTGCGTTCAAAATATGTATTTTCCAGGATAGTCGTGTAGTTTTTTTTATTTTTTATGTTTAGAACCGCCACCTGTCCTGCTGTACTGTCAGACTAATGTCAGGATTTTAGACATAAAACAGTAGAATGTCATGTTTCCTAATAAGCGTTTTGTAAGTTTTTAAAACCTAACTCTCGTGTGTGTAGTGTTTTTTTATCACTGTCGATTTGAAAAAAAGCTAGTGCTTGTGGCCTTACACGCGTGATGGTAGTAATTGTGTATCGCGCGACTGTGGTAGTATTGCCTGCGTCCCTGCTTTCAGCCCTCCCTTCTTTCTATCTTTAGTCCATCTGTCTTTCGTTTTAGGTAACGTAGTGTATAAAAAGACATGAATGGAATTTTAAATCTAGGTCAACCTGCGTATCTCAAGGTTTTTCTTAGAAATGCAGCACATGTTTTATCGTAGAAAGCGGGTATTGAAGCAGTAGGCTTTTACTATCAACGTGAAACGTTACAATTTGCAGACGAAGTAGAAAACAAGGGGGATTTCGAGTACAGTCATTGTGACAGCACTGTTCTTTACCATTCTTCTTTCCTTTTATTGAATTTATGTGTTAGGCTTTACCTTTACGTTTTAATTTATATATGTGGATTAGAATATTTCACGACATCTCCCCTCTTAAAACAGACATCTTATGTCAGTCCTTTATTCTATATACACATAGATAAATGTAAGTCAACTTGACTTTACTCTGCTGTTGTGCTATCATGGTTTTATGTAGTTGGGTCCATTCAGAGTAGGCACTACTCTTGAAATCAGCCTCAGACCTCTACAACCAATAATATTTTTCGGTTATGTTACTGAACAGCCGCAAGTGTGACTGCTTGTCTTAATGCTGCTTCACAACCCGTATTCACCATTTCTCTTCTCTGAGTCTGCGCAATGACATGTCCAGAGAACATTAGATTTTCCTCAAAATGTACGTTATGAGGAGATAACATATACCTGGTGATAGCAGAGTTTTCGTAGTGGATCCCATAATCTTCTTATTAGCCTGTATGAAACATTCGGAATATCCTCAATCAAAGAGGCAACTCAGGGATTCATTACGTTCCTCCGAATTGTTTACATCCAACAATTTTGTCTGATCTCAGGTTTTACTGGAATCTGATAGTAGCCTTTACTCAGATCCACCCTTGAGAAATATTTAGCTTTATTTAGTCTGGCAAACAGCTGATTTGTATCCGGCAATGGATCCACCTGTCCTTCTGTAATAGCATTTAGTCTCATGTAATCTATACAGAGTCTATGTTCTCCAGAGGGCTTCCTTAAGAGTACAACACCGGAACTATACGAAGATTCACTGTGTGAAATAATTCCTTCCTTCAACAAATAGTCTATCTCTTCCTTCAAAGCTTTCTCCTTAGCAAAAGGAATCGAATAGGGTTTCATACAGACAGGTGTGGGGTCTATCAGTTTCATATCATATTCCAATAAGTTTGTATGCCCTGGTCGGTCTGTTAACACCTCTGTATGAGTATCTAGAACCTGTTGCACTCTCTCTTTCTGAGTTTTCGTTAAATGTGTACTGATTTTCACCTGTGCCGCTGTCTCACAGGGGTGTAATGGGTATTCAAATGATGAAAGTGGTTCCTTTTTCATCTCCATGGCAATGGACAAGGTCAACAAGTGTGTCTCTTCCTGATGTTCTCTTTCCAAATATTTCTTCAGGAGATTCACATGATAGATTTTTTCTTTCCCCTTCTTATCTATCTTATAATTGGTTCTAGACACCTTCTCTAGAACTGTATATGGACCTTGCCATCCAATTTGTAACTTATTCTGACTACCGGGGAGAAGAAGCAGTACTTTCTCTCCCACAGCCAAATCTCTGTCTTTCGCCTTCCTGTTATAATAGGCAGCATGTTTCTTCCTGGCTTGTTTCAAATTTTCATTGGCAAGTTTCCAGCCAGTTTTTAAACGAGTGGTCAGCTCATTCACATATTGGTATGAGGATGTAATATTTTCCTCTGCCTTTTCATCAGTCCACGTTCTTAACAGCGTTACATGTGGAGCTTTAATTTTGTGGACCTATTTGTCCATGCACCGGTATGGTCTCTTCCACTAGAAGCGCTATAGTGATGATTTTTCTTCCCAGAATTATCATGCATAAAACGACCGCTACCAATTTTCCTCTTGGGGCTTTCTCCCCACTTAAAATTCTTGATGAGAGATTTCCTCTCTACATCCTCTTCCTCCAGTTTGTTTAAGTCCGATTGAGGGATTTTCGGCTTATCCTGGGGTAAGACATCTTTTTGCACTCTCCGCATAGTGGCCATTGTAAAACAGTTAAGTGAAGCTTGTCCGTGAAAAGGGGCTTCCCATTCCCTTTGGTCCACTTTATCAAATTTATTTTTCTTTTTATTGTCAGGCCTAATTTTGCCCCTTGGCGTGTCCAGGTCCTGATCAATGTTCCCACTTGTGGGTGTTCCCTCATGTGCTATGCTACACCTTTCTACAAAATTCTCAATGTCCCATCTTGCCTTGGGCCAATAATAATTGTGAGCCACCTTTTGGATGATGGTACCTATTTTTTCATGGTCCCCATCTGGTTCACATGTAGGCTCCTTATTAAGTCTGCCCTATATCTTTTAGGAAGTACCAGCTGTCCCTGACCTTTGGATCTAGCTCCAGTCTTCCTATACATCAACTTGTTTTTCATGTAAAAATCTCCCTTGCCTGGAGTTGTATGACAAGTTGACAATTTCCTGAAACAAGGCTTGAGTGTTTTATCCCCAGCCTGTGCCTTCCTCATCTCTTCTGGAGTGGTATCTAACATAATATCCTCCTCCTTTCTTGAGGTCGACCTGACCTGAAAGGTGGCCATATACACAGGTTTCCTTCTGCAATGGTCAGTGTCATGAGTGTTCATCTGACAATTTTTACACCACCTTTTCCCTTGGTTGAAAGATTTTCTTTCATCATATTTCCTTTCATCGAATTGTGGGGTTTTATTTTTATTGTCATACCGTGGCCTATCAAACTGGTGCTTACCTTTGTTTTGATCCCTAGGATCAAATTTATTAAAGTTCTGTGGTGCCCTAAAATTTTCCAACTGTTTCTTTTTGTTACCTGATACCTCTGCCTGAGCTGCTTGATACCTTTCAGCAACATTTAGCAACTCACCCAGCCTCTCTGCACCTTGTTCCATGAGAAACTTTCTCAGGTCTGGAGCCATGGACTCTCTTAGTTGTTCTATAAGGACCATTTCCTTAAGATCTTGGGTTTTCCCCAGAGAAGTCCATTTCTCCAAGTATGTCTCTATTCGTGCAGAGAACTGGTGGTAGGTTTCACCTGACAGTAGTTTAGCATTCCTAAATTTTTTCCTACAAAATTCTGCGTTCTTTTCATATCTTAACAAAAGAGCCTGCTTTAGCATGTCATAATTTTCCTGATCACCTCTGTTCATTTTGGCAAAAACTTCATAAGCTGCCCCACGAAGACCTTGAGATAACTTTAAGCTCCACCTTTCTCTCTCTAACCCATATGTGGTAGCTAATAGTTCATATCTATTTAGATAGCTCTCAATATCATCGTCTTTCTCAACAAAATGATCTAAATGAAAATTCATAGCTGAGGTTGAGGCTCCCTGGCTAGCAGTGGCATCAGAGGCAAAGGGACTGGCACCATTTTCATGAGCATGGCCTTGAAACTCAAACTCCCTTAGTCGTAACTTATGTTCCCTTTGTAATCTTTTATCTTCTGATTCCCTTTCTGCAGCTAATCGCTTGTCTTCCCTTTCTGCAGCCAATCTTCTTTCCTCTACTTCCAATTTCTTAGCCTCTTTGTCAGCCTCAATCTGCAACCTCTTATCCTCAGCCTCAATCTGCAACCTCTTAGCCTCAGCCTCAATCTGCAACCTCTTAGTCTCAGCCTCTAACTTTCTTTCGGCCTCTTTTTCTAATCTTCTTTCTTCCCGTTCAATATATTTGTCACATTCAGCCGTGACATAAGCAATCATAATTTGTCCGTCCATTCCTAACTCTTTCGCAGTCTGTACAGCAGCAGATCGAAATTTTGCCAAGTCGGCCATTGTCTAAGATGCAATTGTAACAATTCAATCTATCAATAATTATCTAAGGACACTACAGGCACTGAGAGCTCAACGTTATTTATTTCCACCCAAGGATACCTTTTAATTCTTTTTATTCCCAATATCTATAACAGGAGAAAGTTCAATATCCCTGGAGCGAGACCCCAATATATGTGGTAAAGTGGGATATTATAAATATTTATAGGGACTTAGTGTACTGACTGAGATCAGCTGTGAAGGTATCTGTATCTAATAAGTGTAGTGTATTACAGATGACCTTACTTGCTACCACATATTTATACCTCAGTCAGAATTATTCTGGAATATTGTGATGACTACGTTGAATGTCTAGGGTGTTGTAAATGATGAAGTGTAAGTCACAACAATAACAGACAGATAAACAATTTAATTTATTCCACCACACTTGACAACAGTTTGACACTCACATACATATAACACTCTATGAGACTATCTTAAATGAGTCACTGGTAAATTTTCAAATATCAATATGTATTAAGTACTTTTCATTAATATATAGGTGTCCTGATTCAAATACAAAGTGAACCAGGAATCACAATCAATTTTAATTACAAGTTATATGTACAGAATTTATCAATATGAATCTTGTAGTGACATATTTTATTAATATTATCTTATGTGTGTCAGTTGTGTAGTGGTACTATGAGGTAATACTGGTTTTGTTTTTTCAAGCTATGTTGTTATTTGTCATCATGACTTCAAGTGTTTGTTTCTGTTGGAACTAGTATTGGAGATGTTCTCAGTTCCGTTCATTAAAACAATTAATTTCCCCTCTTATTTTTACACAATGTCAGTTTAAGATGGGGTTACATAATGTTGAGCTCCGCTGGCCACATAGGCTTATCTTTCGTGATGGCGGCAGGAAAGGACTCCTCTGCTCGATAGCCTCCCTGTATTCTGGAGACACCTCACTGTTTGCTATATGGACCAAGGAGTATGCTGTCCGCCTCTGGATTCAGCAAAGCTCTGACCAGGTGCTGCTCAATAACTTTAGGACCACAGTCCCTGAAACAAGAAGGTTGTACCTCCTACTTCAGAACTAATTTATACTCTATTTCTACTCTGAGCACAATACATAACAAACACTGAGTTCAGAGCGGTAGGCCAACTGCTATCTTCATCTGAAACAATTTTCACCAGTATATTCCTCCCTAATGGTTATTACGCCTCTGCAATTCCAGCATTATTTCTTTCTAGTCAATAATATAGGTGTCAGTGTACTGTTTGGCAATTCCATGTAGTTTTACTTTCCTCCGACACCTTCTGTTCAGGCTGGAGCATTATATAGGCTTTACCTCATGTTCGCTACTGAACCACACATATATACAGACATAAATTATCAATTTACATTCAATTTTCATTAAAAGATATCAAATATTTCAAGCTTACCACAATTCATGGAAATAATACAGAATTACGTTGACTGGCACTGAATATAGCACAATTTCGATCTGCCGATGTCCCAGGCTTTTATTTAGAAAAATATGCACTGGCGCTCAACGCACTGGTTCTGTAGTAAGTTTATTTGCAAATGTGGTGTTGACCTGACGCCTCTAATTGACTATATTGGCAGGTCTAACCAATCATGCCATGTTTACACAGCTTTTCAAAAAAGTACTCCTACTCACGTTTCCCCTAACAACAACGAAGTAGTATTTATAGTCCGACTAATCGTGTTTAGCCTTACATTTATTTTCCGCCAATCAAATAGGAGGTAACATGTCAGCATATTTCCGTACAAAGGTGGTGTGTTGAAAATCTGCCACTGAGCGATTCTGATTTGGGTGTTGTCTGACATCCCTCACTATTTCTTTTGGCTATAATTTGGTAATTCCTAGACTATTTGCGTAACGTTTAACATATTATTTGTCAGCAAGTCCTAAGGAACCCAAAATATATAAATTTAATGGGGCTAAGGGGCTGCGTTCAAAATATGTATTTTCCAGGATAGTCGTGTAGTTTTTTTTTATTTTTTATGTTTAGAACCGCCACCTGTCCTGCTGTACTGTCAGACTAATGTCAGGATTTTAGACATAAAACAGTAGAATGTCATGTTTCCTAATAAGCGTTTTGTAAGTTTTTAAAACCTAACTCTCGTGTGTGTAGTGTTTTTTATCACTGTCGATTTGAAAAAAAGCTAGTGCTTGTGGCCTTACACGCGTGATGGTAGTAATTGTGTATCGCGCGACTGTGGTAGTATTGCCTGCGTCCCTGCTTTCAGCCCTCCCTTCTTTCTATCTTTAGTCCATCTGTCTTTCGTTTTAGGTAACGTAGTGTATAAAAAGACATGAATGGAATTTTAAATCTAGGTCAACCTGCGTATCTCAAGGTTTTTCTTAGAAATGCAGCACATGTTTTATCGTAGAAAGCGGGTATTGAAGCAGTAGGCTTTTACTATCAACGTGAAACGTTACAATTTGCAGACGAAGTAGAAAACAAGGGGGATTTCGAGTACAGTCATTGTGACAGCACTGTTCTTTACCATTCTTCTTTCCTTTTATTGAATTTATGTGTTAGGCTTTACCTTTACGTTTTAATTTATATATGTGGATTAGAATATTTCACGACATCTCCCCTCTTAAAACAGACATCTTATGTCAGTCCTTTATTCTATATACACATAGATAAATGTAAGTCAACTTGACTTTACTCTGCTGTTGTGCTATCATGGTTTTATGTAGTTGGGTCCATTCAGAGTAGGCACTACTCTTGAAATCAGCCTCAGACCTCTACAACCAATAATATTTTTCGGTTATGTTACTGAACAGCCGCAAGTGTGACTGCTTGTCTTAATGCTGCTTCACAACCCGTATTCACCATTTCTCTTCTCTGAGTCTGCGCAATGACATGTCCAGAGAACATTAGATTTTCCTCAAAATGTACGTTATGAGGAGATAACATATACCTGGTGATAGCAGAGTTTTCGTAGTGGATCCCATAATCTTCTTATTAGCCTGTATGAAACATTCGGAATATCCTCAATCAAAGAGGCAACTCAGGGATTCATTACGTTCCTCCGAATTGTTTACATCCAACAATTTTGTCTGATCTCAGGTTTTACTGGAATCTGATAGTAGCCTTTACTCAGATCCACCCTTGAGAAATATTTAGCTTTATTTAGTCTGGCAAACAGCTGATTTGTATCCGGCAATGGATCCACCTGTCCTTCTGTAATAGCATTTAGTCTCATGTAATCTATACAGAGTCTATGTTCTCCAGAGGGCTTCCTTAAGAGTACAACACCGGAACTATACGAAGATTCACTGTGTGAAATAATTCCTTCCTTCAACAAATAGTCTATCTCTTCCTTCAAAGCTTTCTCCTTAGCAAAAGGAATCGAATAGGGTTTCATACAGACAGGTGTGGGGTCTATCAGTTTCATATCATATTCCAATAAGTTTGTATGCCCTGGTCGGTCTGTTAACACCTCTGTATGAGTATCTAGAATCTGTTGCACTCTCTCTTTCTGAGTTTTCGTTAAATGTGTACTGATTTTCACCTGTGCCGCTGTCTCACAGGGGTGTAATGGGTATTCAAATGATGAAAGTGGTTCCTTTTTCATCTCCATGGCAATGGACAAGGTCAACAAGTGTGTCTCTTCCTGATGTTCTCTTTCCAAATATTTCTTCAGGAGATTCACATGATAGATTTTTTTCTTTCCCCTTCTTATCTATCTTATAATTGGTTCTAGACACCTTCTCTAGAACTGTATATGGACCTTGCCATCCAATTTGTAACTTATTCTGACTACCGTGGAGAAGAAGCAGTACTTTCTCTCCCACAGCCAAATCTCTGTCTTTCGCTTTCCTGTTATAATAGGCAGCATGTTTCTTCCTGGCTTGTTTCAAATTTTCATTGGCAAGTTTCCAGCCAGTTTTTAAACGAGTGGTCAGCTCATTCACATATTGGTATGAGGATGTAATATTTTCCTCTGCCTTTTCATCAGTCCACGTTCTTAACAGCGTTACATGTGGAGCTTTAATTTTGTGGACCTATTTGTCCATGCACCGGTATGGTCTCTTCCACTAGAAGCGCTATAGTGATGATTTTTCTTCCCAGAATTATCATGCATAAAACGACCGCTACCAATTTTCCTCTTGGGGCTTTCTCCCCACTTAAAATTCTTGATGAGAGATTTCCTCTCTACATCCTCTTCCTCCAGTTTGTTTAAGTCCGATTGAGGGATTTTCGGCTTATCCTGGGGTAAGACATCTTTTTGCACTCTCTGCATAGTGGCCATTGTAAAACAGTTAAGTGAAGCTTGTCCGTGAAAAGGGGCTTCCCATTCCCTTTGGTCCACTTTATCAAATTTATTTTTCTTTTTATTGTCAGGCCTAATTTTGCCCCTTGGCGTGTCCAGGTCCTGATCAATGTTCCCACTTGTGGGTGTTCCCTCATGTGCTATGCTACACCTTTCTACAAAATTCTCAATGTCCCATCTTGCCTTGGGCCAATAATAATTGTGAGCCACCTTTTGGATGATGGTACCTATTTTCTCATGGTCCCCATCTGGTTTCACATGTAGGCTCCTTATTAAGTCTGCCCTATATCTTTTAGGAAGTACCAGCTGTCCCTGACCTTTGGATCTAGCTCCAGTCTTCCTATACATCAACTTGTTTTTCATGTAAAAATCTCCCTTGCCTGGAGTTGTATGACAAGTTGACAATTTCCTGAAACAAGGCTTGAGTGTTTTATCCCCAGCCTGTGCCTTCCTCATCTCTTCTGGAGTGGTATCTAACATAATATCCTCCTCCTGTCTTGAGGTCGACCTGACCTGAAGGGTGGCCATATACACAGGTTTCCTTCTGCAACGGTCAGTGTCATGATTGTCCATCTGACAATTTTTACACCACCTTTTTCCCTTGGTTGAAAGATTTTCTTTCATCATATTTCCTTTCATCGAATTGTGGGGTTTTATTTTTATTGTCATACCGTGGCCTATCAAATTGGTGCTTACCTTTGTTTTGATCCCTAGGATCAAATTTATTAAAGTTCTGTGGTGCCCTAAAATTTTCCAACTGTTTCTTTTTGTTACCTGATACCTCTGCCTGAGCTGCTTGATACCTTTCAGCAACATTTAGCAACTCACCCAGCCTCTCTGCACCTTGTTCCATGAGAAACTTTCTCAGGTCTGGAGCCATGGACTCTCTTAGTTGTTCTATAAGGACCATTTCCTTAAGATCTTGGGTTTTCCCCAGAGAAGTCCATTTCTCCAAGTATGTCTCTATTCGTGCAGAGAACTGGTGGTAGGTTTCACCTGACAGTAGTTTAGCATTCCTAAATTTTTTCCTACAAAATTCTGCATTCTTTTCATATCTTAACAAAAGAGCCTGCTTTAGCATGTCATAATTTTCCTGATCACCTCTGTTCATTTTGGCAAAAACTTCATAAGCTGCCCCACGAAGACCTTGAGATAACTTTAAGCTCCACCTTTCTCTCTCTAACCCATATGTGGTAGCTAATAGTTCATATCTATTTAGATAGCTCTCAATATCATCGTCTTTCTCAACAAAATGATCTAAATGAAAATTCATAGCTGAGGTAGAGGCTCCCTGGCTAGCAGTGGCATCAGAGGCAAAGGGACTGGCACCATTTTCATGAGCATGGCCTTGAAACTCAAACTCCCTTAGTCGTAACTTATGTTCCCTTTGTAATCTTTTATCTTCTGATTCCCTTTCTGCAGCTAATCGCTTGTCTTCCCTTTCTGCAGCTGTTACGCACGGATCATTATTATTTTTCGTTTGTATAAACATTTTTTCATATGTATGATCATTTTTTTGACTGAAGTGTGTATTATGTTTTCTATGGTCAAAGGGACATAATCCGAGTTATCGAAACTACAATTTTTTAGGAGTTTGCCTTCTCTTGTATAGAGACACGTTCGGTCTATAATTTCTTGAACGAAGCGTGACCACATCTCCTTATTTGGTAGTACCAGTCAACTATGGTAGATGTCTGAAACCTTTCTTAACGCTTCTTTTCATGACCATAAAAGGCGCGACTGTGTAAGACTTTTATCTCGAATGTTCTTAGAATCGTCTTATTGTGAACGGCAACTCAGAGATTGTCGTTCTGCGCATGTCAAAAGCAGGGAGTTCGTTCTGTGTGTTCCGCCCAGTTGGGGCAGTTGAGAAATGGTTTAAGAAGCGAGCAGACGCAACTGCGTCTTGTGATTTTCTGAGGGAAATACATTGTCGTTGTGAGTTAGTTAGCTAACTAGACTATTTCCCAGTATTATTCACGCCTGCCTGGAGGCATATGTTCATGGTTGATTTTCCGAAATAAGGTAATTCCTCTTGTATCGAACTTTATGCTATCATCTAGAGGTTCGTCATTTTGTCGCCTATTTGCTCGCCTGTGTGATTCAAAATGGAGAGGTACTTTGACTAGGATTAAGTCACCGGTATCTTTATACCTGAACTAGTTAAATATATAGGGGTCGCTCTAGACCAACAAGACTATTGTCTGTGTTCCAGGATTCGTTATATCAGAGATCACGTCCAAGTCAGATGGTTAGACTTAGGAACATTATAAAGGTCGAGCTGACCTGTAGCCCATGTATGCTATTCACGTGCAGACAGTAAACGGACTGATTGTATACAACTGATCTGCTAGCATCAGAATGGGAGCATTTATTATTGTTTATGAACATTGAAGATCTGTAGCTGACACTGTTGCAGAAGTTATAGAAATTATTATTATTTATACAGCTTCACGAACTAGAACTCTATGATTTATGAATTTCTGAATCTATTGAACTGTGATGTCTTATGACGCATATATACAACAGCTGTCATTGCTGACTACAGAAATTGTTTTCAATGTGCCATATCATCTTGCTGAACTCGTTAACTATGTTGATGTCATAAGTATCATGACTGTTTTGTGGCGTGCAATAAATGGAAGAAACTTATACAACGAAGTTACCCTTTCTATGACTCTACACGTCATGTTGCCTGTGTGATAACCCTGTGAACTGTTCCACTACCACATACACAGCAACATCCTAAATCAGAGAAGACACCTACATCTTACACTTTAATACCAGGTGTCGATAAGGGTGGCAAGTTACCACTTCAGATCAAATCCACCCTTATCATTTTTGGTGGCCAGAGCTGGTTCTATCATCTGATATTTTGGCGCACCATATCATTTTTGGTGGCCATAGGATGGTTCACTCTGATTCCAGCTATCAAGGGGGTCAGCAAACCCAGACATCATCATCATACTAGATACAACTACAGCATCAACTACCACCTTACAAGAAATTTTATTGAAAGTATCCGGATTTTCTGACAGTTGCTGATTTTGAAACTACCCGGCGCTGCTCGGCAATATTGAAGTTTTATGTAAAATTAGAAGGACAAGTACCGAGCGAATGGATTTCCTGATCTGGTGAAAAGAAGGACAAGTGCCGTAACAACTGTTCCGGTCTCAGGGGTACTGTTGCGGGTTCAGAAGGTCAAGTGCCGGTTAAATCAATTTAGAAGATTCAGAAGGTCAAGTGCCGTAACAACTGTTGCAGTATTAGAAGCTCATTTCCTTCGTCATGGCTGTTTATGGGAGCAGAAGTTAATCAACGTTGGATCATTATCCTCAGAATGCTGATTACATCCTGTTCTGCACCGTGCTGACGCTGGATTTATAGAAGTTAAGTGGCCTGTTTTGTTTGTGAACTGTGCCCTTATGTTCTAACTGAGCCTTCTGTACTTTCACACTTTCTCCTATTGTTTTCATGATACATGTTTATATGTTATATGTTATTTGTTATTTGTATATTTATATGTTTATATTTCAGCGGGTTTTCTCGGTTGGGCGGTGTCTTTCAGTAGAAGATACCACGTCACAGAGGTTCTACTGTTAGCGTTTTCGTTAGGGACTGTGCGAATTTCCTACAGTGAAATTTGCTAGCGACAATCGTTGCTATAGCTGTTTAGTTGTGACGAGTTGTGCTTTATTTTTGTTTCTTGTATATATATATATATTTTTTTTTCTTTTTTCTTTTCTCTCTTTCTTTGTGTTTTTTTAGTTTCGATTTCGATTGTTTGTATTTGTAGGTCTCCCCTTTGCTATTATTCAGTTCTTTACGTATATTTTTGTGTATACACTGTAGCGTCATTTGTTAGTCATATCTTCGCATATTTCTTTTTAGTTTTGCTGTTTGTGTATTTGACTTATGCGAATGTTTTCGTATTGACTTTGATCTTTGTTGATTGTTTACATTGACTCTGATCTTTGTTATTGTTTACATTGACTCTGATCTTTGTTGTTGTTTACATTGACTCTGATCTTTGTTGTTGTTTACATTGACTTTGATCTTTGTTATTGTTTACATTGTTGGTGACCTTTGTTATTGTTTACATTGTCTTGTTATTGTTTACATAGTTCTTGCATAGTTAGCTTTCACTATTGTTAATATATGCTCATGCACTATTGGTCTATAGTGCACTTATCATAACTAACTGGTGTTTTTTGCTTATGCACTATTGTAGTGCAGTTATGATAAATAACTGATGGTTATGCACTATTGTAGTGCAGTTATGATAAATAACTGATGGTTATGCACTGATTTGGGTAGTGCACTGATGATTAAGAAGTGACTTGTGATATTATTATACATTTGATAATACAAGTTGGTGTCAACTCCTGTTTCCCACAGAGATTGGGTTCAACATAGAGATTATACAAGCACTTTATTAAGTCTTGTTGCTATTTAACATTGAAATAAGATAATTAATTATTTCAGGTTCTGTACTCACATTTTAGACATCATGTCTACATTTGAGTACTTTATTGAGCAGGGTAAAGCCCTTGGGAAGACAGGTGATAAATTAGAAGAATTTGCGACTGTTCAATATGCCAAGGCATTGAAGTCGGAAGAAAAGAAAATGAAAGAACAAACTGAACAAAAGAGAATAGAGGCTGAAATAGAACAAAAGAAACTGCAGATGCAGGTGGAGGAAAAAAGATTTCAAATGGAAATGGAAAAACAAAAAAGAGAAGCAGAATTTCAGGAGAAGAGGCTTCAGGCTGAAGCTGAAAATAAGAGACTTGAAAAAGAAGCTGAAAATAAGAGACTTGAAAAAGAAGCTGAAAATAAGAGACATGAAAAAGAAGCTGAAAATAAGAGACTTGAAAAAGAAGCTGAAAATAAAGA
>JAMPIV010021961.1:0-5000 GCA_024509875.1 Oreohelix idahoensis
GGTGGTGTAGAGCTATTGGTGTTTATGAATCCATTCCAGTGGCTTGTGTTCTGAGCGGACTTGTATAAATGGGCGGTTGAAAAGATAATGTGTGGAAGCGTTTGATTCCATAAAACGCTACCAGCTAGGCGATTTTTTCTCTTTCAATGTTTGCATGTTTCTTTTTCGCCAGGTAATTACTTAATGATTTGCTTGCGTAAAGCGTATTAGGACGAAAGTTCTTTGGGCTTAGTGTACCTCAGGATTTTTGTACTGGTTGCAAAAGTTGCTTGGCCTCCTAGGCACTTTTTACAGGGACTGGAATCAAACCATGAGAAAAGTGGGGTGCATTGCTATGTCATTAGTATTTCAAGCATTTGCATAAGATGATATGAGGGTATTCAAGTGGGTTGGGAATAAGTCGTTAGGTAGTCTTCTGGACCTTTCTTACTCGGAGTTTCCATTCTGTAGTAGAGATCTGCATAGGTTTCTGCAGCAGCTGGACAAAATTTGGTATGAATTGTGCTTAGGAAACATGACATTTGACCGCCCACCTCAAGAATTGTTGCTAGAGTTCCTTCTTTGTTAGCTCGGTGTGTTCGGATTGTCATCATGAATATCTTCAACCTTTTTTAGGGTCTGGTTTTTACACATTCTTGGTTGCTTGTTACAGCGATCCACAAAAATATTGTATTCTCCTGTTCGCCTTAAATTGTACACTTTTTTGGTGATTGATATGGTTAGGCCCATTGGCGCTCTGTGCTACCATGCTTCTCAAGTTAATCAAGTACGGTCCGTGTTCTTGTGCTTGACCGGCCGCAGACTTTTTTAAACAATGTCATTCCCGCCAATAGACCAACATGTTACCAGAACATTGACTAAAGACAAGATGTTGTACTATCTTCTGTTGGAATAAGATGGCTTGTGATACATTCAAACCAATATAAATGGGAAGTATCTTGATGAAACAATATTCTGCCGAATGGTTGTTCGAAAAAGTTGTATGAGGAGTTGGACTTTCCTCTTGCTCTATCCTCAAACACTCACAGTATCCCACGGTTTTTTTTTTTTGGTACTAGCATTTTCTAGTTTTTAGGGAAAAATATTTGGCAATTGTGGGGAATCTGTGAGTTATTCTCTTCCACTGTATGCATTTTGTTGTGGACAAGCGCTTTTAGACTGTTGTTTAAGTTGTTTTGGCGTCTAGGCCAAAACACGAAGAGAACCGTCGTACTTCAGAGCGGTTGTGATACTAATACACCAATCAAGAATGCTCTTCAAACCTTTCTATATAAAATCATTCTGCACCATACTTTTTAGTTCTGTGGCAAGTTAAAACAAAAAAAACAAAAAAAAAAAAAAAAAACAAAAAATAAATTTCAAAAAAAAAACACAAAAAAAAAAAAAAAGAAAAAAAAAAAAAAAACAATTGGAATAAAAAATAAAAAAAAAAAAAAAAAAAAAACTAAAAAAAAAATTAAAAAAAAAAGTAAAAAATAAATAAAAAAAAACAACAAAAATGTTTCTGTTTAACATGTATAGGATACTTTCTAGGTGGGTCTATCTTTGGCTCAGCGTTGTCTTTTAAAAAGAATCTTGCCTTTCCTGGAAGTTTGCCTATTCTGTCGAACTGTTCTGGGAATCGCTGCTTAAGGTCATCTACTCAGTGACGTGTAGAGTAAGATGTTCTTTTTTGTCAGCTTTAATGTTGTTAATAGTTACCACACTCAGCTTTTCGCACATTGGTAAACCCAAAATTGCAGGTCCTTCAACATCTACCAAGTAAAATGTTGACGATGTCCATTCAGAGTCTCTGTATAAACATTCAAGTGTTACTGCTCCGAAACAGTCTATACTTGTTCCATTGTAAGCTCTTAGCTTTGTCCTGCCACTCCTACTTTTTACATCCCTTGTGGGAAATCCTTGCTCATCCACCTTGTCAGGCATGATCTGTCTGAATATTCTTAAGGGTAGAGTGTTACCTTGGGCACCTGTGTCTATCTTGAACCGAATATATCTTTCTTTGTGCCTTTTAATTCCTGGTATTCGGAATTGTACCTTGCAGAAAGCCTGCGTTCTCTTTGGTTCATTACTGAAAGTTAGTATCTTCACAGTATCAAATGTGGAAGGATCACTTTCAATTTCACTGGAGTCAAGGTCCTCAGTCATCATAAAGTGTGTTTGTTTTGATGACTCTCTGCTGTGAAGGTTGTGTTGAGCACTGTCTTGTTTCCTCTTGAAACATAATTTTATCCAGTGGCCCCTCTTTCTGCAGTAATGACATGTAGAGTCTTTAAGCTGGACAGTGTGGTTTTGTATGTGGTTTAGGCCACAACATTTACACATAGCACCTCTGCTTGTGTTGTGTTTTTCTTGTTGCTTCGAACCAGTTGCTTTGTTTTGTTTGGGTTTATAGCTTTTTACTGCATCCACCTGGGCTGTTACTGTACCTTGCTGAATTTGTTTAATGTTTAGTGCTTGTGCCTCGTGTTTCCTGCCTTCATCCAGAAGTTGTTGTAAAGTTAGTGTATCACTCTGGCTCAGTATCCATTTCTGGAACTCTGGCATTGGTGTGCTGAGAAGGATCTGTTCGATAATTCGCTCTTTTTCTTCTTCTTTGTTAAATTTGCATACACATGTTTTCTCCTTGATGCGAGTGAAAAAATCATCTAGACTTTCACCACGTTTCTGTCGCAGGTGGTGAAGTTCTAATCTTGCCGCTCTAAAGTTCGTGTGCTTTATTATCAGACGTTTTTCAAATTCGTCCAATATGGCTGCGGGGTCTGTCGCCGACTCCACAGGCATGGCGGTAGCAAAACTGTTGTAAATTTTCAAACCTTCATCGTCCAATGCTTCTAGGATATATGGAGTTAGGGTTTGTCCTTCCAGACCAGTGGTCTTGGAATATAGATCTATGCGTTGGCGCCATAACAAGAAAGCTTCACTCTTATCATCTTGACCGGCGAATCTCATTTGCGGTGCGTTGCGATATTGTTTCGCCGCCATGGCTGACCTCGATGACGAAAATTAACCGAATACTGTACTCACGTGTTATCGTGTAGCTGTTTTTTGCGTCAGTCCGGTATCGACCGCTGCCACCATGTAATGTTATGATGTATGTATATAAGCATTACCTCGTCATCTACACAAGCACACACATGTTTCAGAAGGCACTCAGTAAAAGCATGTTCAGTTTGTAGCCATGTTTATTTACAGAATATCGTACATGTGAAGATTCGCATATTATTACAATGTGTGGTTCGTATTATTAATGTATTATATTATAGATTGAAGTGGTATGACAAGAAAACTAATATGAAACTGATGACAAGAACCAGACAGTGTCATTGGAACAAGAGATGAGAAATGACGCTGAGGATGAATGGAATACACACTGAGGAAACCTGTTGATAGCATTTTTAGCAGGGCCGGATTTAGTTAAAAGCTAAATGAGCTACAGCTTAGGGCCTCGCAGTCTGAAGGGGCCTCTCTTGCCAAGCTCAGTTGTTACACGGCCTTATTCTGTTACAAATTGCCAAATAGTGTTTCCACACCTTCCTATAGCTTAGGGCCTCAGCATGTCTAAACCCGGCCCTGATTATGAGGTAGTCCTTGTTCTGGAATCCTGAGGTAAGAGAGGAAGATCAGAAAATACACAGAAAAGAGAACTGGAGACAGAAATGAAAATGGCGAGCAAGATATGGAAATACCTTGCGCTGAGGGCACGCAACAGGAGCACCTGGTATATGTTTGTTGAAGGCCATTAAATAATGAAGGAAACCTTGAGTCCTGTGAACAGTAAATAAGTAAGTAAATAACTAAATAAAGGTAATTAACAGGTAATCGTTGGACATAAAGGATGACACTATACAAGAGAAAATAAAATAAAAGTGATAGGCTTACCGAGAATCGAACACAATTTCCGTTATGTCCAACGTTACGTCCGTGTCTGCATTGAAGCTAACCTCGCTCCATTTTCCAGTTCCATTCTGAGCTCTGACTGGGGTTTATCTGCAACAGAGCAGTTTTTGAAAGTGATTACTTTTCACTGACGATCTAGAAGCAATAACATAACAATAATCTATTTTTATGTTAGCCTACTTCTAGATGTGCTAAGTTCTCTTGTTTATTCGCCACACCTATGACTCATTTGAAAATATGTTTACCGACTTCTGAGCGAAAGTCCCGTTTTTCTCTGCGCTGAACAGCAGTGGCGATTAACATGAGAATTAAACTGAAGAAGTTATACCAACCGAATAAAAATAGAAGAATAGATGTACACAGACTGCAATCAAATGATATAAAGAAGGAATATAATGTCAAAATGAACAACTATTTCGATGCTTTAGGCAAAATTGACAACGATATCACCACCAAGACAATCGATACTAAATGGGAACAACTGAGAACAGCAATGACAGAAGCAGCTGTAGCGACCACCGGATACCTAGTACATAAAAAGAAAAAAATGGATGAGAGAAGATACTTGGGATAAAATACAAGAAAGGAAAACAGCAAAACTTAAACTACTAGCGGCAAGTACACATAATGCAGTTGAATCTTGCAAACTAACTTATAACTTGTTAAATAAAGAAGTGAAGACAAAAACTCGAAGAGATAAAAGACATTTCATCAATGAACTGGCCGTAGAAGCTGAAAATGCTGCAAGAACTGGTAATAGTAGGTGCCTTTATCAAATTACAAAACAACTATGTCACCAGCCTACTGCTATGGAAACACCTGTTAAAGGTAAATTAGGGAATTCAATACCAACAGAAAAAGAACAAATGAAGAGATGGGCTGAGCACTTCATGGAGGTGCTAAACAGACCACCACCAACAGTAACACCTGATTTTAATAATGAAACATCCACAACCACTTTGCCAATAACTTGCGATGAATTCACGCTGGACGAGATCAAACAAGCCGTTAAAAGATTAAAAAATTTTAAAGCTGCTGGAGTTGACGAAATTTCAGGGGAAATGATTAAAGCAGTTAATGACAACAACCTCTTGAGAATT
>JAMPIV010021961.1:15000-59018 GCA_024509875.1 Oreohelix idahoensis
CACTTCGAAACAAAAACCCAGAACCTCACACCCCCCCCCTTTTTTTTTTCTCTTTTTATGACGTCACAAATATCTAAAAACCTCCACCTCCCCCGCCATTTTTTTGGAATACTGAAAAGACATAAGGTAGTGGAGTGTAAATTAGTAAACTAGTTCAGACAAAATTACAATCTTTTAAGTTAAATAGATTTTGATTAATCAGGCTTTTACAGAGACCTTCCCTTTTACGTACCGTGTCCTTGAACAAGACAGGGCCCAACTGTGGCTTTACCCAGCTAAATGCACTTGCATTCCCACCCACCCTTCCAGACAAGAACTATGCCCTATAATGCTATCAACAGGTTTCTTCAATGCATGTCATATCCGTCGCCAGCGTTTGTTTCTCGCTTCTTGATCCACTGGTGTTTGTTTTGTTTTTGTTTTTTTTTTTTCTATTTCATGTCATCAGTTCCACACTAGTGATCTTGTCACACCATTCTATGGCAAGTTTATAATTTACACTCCGAGAAATCAAAGCAAATTTGTTGCCAACAGGTAAATTTTCTTAATTGTACCCTGTGAGGGCTCGCTTAGATTCTATTGTCACCTGTCACTTCAAATCTTAGCCGAACCCCCGACCCCACCCCCGAGCGCCCCCCGATCCCCGGTATTCCTGCGCAAAGTCTAAACTCCTTTCAAAACAGAGTCGGTAACACTTTACCTGAAAAATATGTCAGGGTCGCCCTGTTTGAAGATTTGTCAACACTTGGTATGAACCGCTTCCAGCGAAACCTGTTCGACATGAAATTGTCTACAGGTGTACTAACCTTTATACACAGAGTTTTCAATGGTTAATCGCCGGTGACGTATCGATAATTTCAAATTCGGCGTCTTAGATGTAGGGGTCTTCTTCAGTTGGGCGACGCGGTATAAAAAAACTGTGAATGAGAAGTTCAAAAATGCACCCAACCTTTTAGATTTTAAAAAAAGAAGTAGCGTCAATCGTGTTTGAGAAAACCCGCTTACTCTTGTACATGAAACATATAATTAGCATTTTTGTCATAAAACTGAACCATAAAATTGTGACTTTGAAGTGGCACAAAAATAGTAAAAATTGTCTAAATGTGAAGGAAAGGCCATCTGCTTTTATTCAAATTAGAATTCGTTTTTGTACGAGTGTGGAAAACTTCAATTTGCTTAGTACAGATTAAAGGTACATTTAACGTGTAAGGAAGAAAATAGTATAGTGGTTTAAAATTCAAAGATTGAATAGAAGACTGAATATTTGCGAGAACAGGCCATGTAGTTAGTTATACGTATATAAAATCAAGCAACCAAAAGGCGAAGAAACAGCATTACCGGCAGCAGTAGCAGTAGTAGTAGCAGCACCAGCAGTAGTAGAAGAAACAGTATTAATAGAAATAGTAGCAGTAGTAGTAATACAAGTCCTTCGAACACTGAAGTGTAAAGAGAGATATGTTTAAAAATATGAACCTATAATTCATCTTTATCAGCTACAATTTTCACATCGAAGGTCGACGGCAATGCATCTAATACGTCTTCTGTCCCATGTCTTGATGGTGCACTCTGATAGTCTCTTTCCTGTCCATCTCTTGATGTTATCTTCCCACTTATAGCGCTGTCTTCCTCTTGCAATTTGCCTTCAACTTTTCCTTCTATAATGGTCTTCAGTAAAGTGATATGTCTGAACCTATACACAATATAGATAGTATGAAATGCCATAACAAAATCCAGAGAATTTTCACCATGAAACGTCAACAAAAGATAAATATCGAATGCAATTTGCTGTACAGAATAAAGAGCACCATATACCCAGGTGAAATCTCACATGGTGTTGAATCGGGTTTTCTTACACATGATAAACATCATTTTCTTATGCGTGGGCCTAAAAATTAACACAATCCTGTGGTTGGTGTATCGGACTCCATACTTCCTGTTGTCCAACACTCCCTTATTTTGTATGTCTTTTAAATGTGCTCCTCACTTTAGTAATTGTTATTTTTATTGTTGATCGGAATCGACATCATTGCACTCCGGGCAAACCCATAGGTGCTCAGTCTCCCTCAGTTAATATTGAAGGGTATGACTGCTGATTGTTCATGTAGTGGGCTGCTTGTATACACGACGGATGCATCCTCTCATACGCTCATACCTACTAGTTTTAAGTTTGATGCCCAATTCCAGCAAACTTATCCTCGTAGATTCATCGATTGCAGTATCGTTCCCTAACAGGCGATCATTAATTGTCCTCAGTATCTCTCCCTTATCCATATCCAGTGTGGCGAGATATATATTCGATAGAAAATAAAAATAAAAGTTCCTAGAACTGGAGAAGAGAACTGGTGAACTAAGTGATATGGATGGCACGGACAAGTCAGGTAGTTAACTGCACAGTTCTAGATGGTAGTTATAGAAGTCACCTTCTCGCTAGACCTATCCTATGCTCCAAGGGTGTTATATAAAATTGTGAGTGCAGCTCGCATTTATTCCCTACCAATTTTAAATTATAAACATTTCGTTGACAACAGAACAAAATTATAACTGGAAATTTAAATTATTCAATTACTGCAGTTATAAACAAATCAATGCACTTTATTGATTAATGATGTGTAGTAAAAATGTTAGCACCTTTGTGTATAAATATCTTACAAAATTTCACACAGTTTGAAATACAATATACTGTCACTATTTGGACATTTTCGTCATGTTTCAGCCATGGGGATCTTGGTTTGTGATTTCACGTTAAGTTTTACTTAACTTGATTGGCACGTTGTAGTAGCTGACTTCACTTGGTCGTTAAAACATCTGGACATTGAAGACGCTATGCTTATGCCAGGAACAGTGTTGGTCCACTGTTAAACAGTTCACAATTCAAACTTGTGTCACGTTTTTCACCACTAGTTGAACCTGCAAAATATGACCAGGTTATGATATCTGTGTTATAACCAAGGCGCCCATTCTGCTGACTGGCCACTGTTGATTAGACTCCTCATTGCGACTACACTATCTGAAGGCTGTGGTTAAGTCAGTCAAAATGGGGTACGTCGTTCAACAATACAATATATTAACAAATGTTAACATTAATTAAAGACATTTTTCCAAACCCAGTCATTTTTTTTCTTTTTATTTTACCTCGTACGCCCGCTTATACTCGAGGCGAAATCGAGCCGCGCTAGCGTAGTGGTTACAACACCGCTCTGGCGACCGCGTGATTCAGGATCAAACCCGGGCGACGGCATTTGAGGATTTTTCGTCGACCGGGATTTGGACTGGATTAACTCGAGACCTGGCGATGACATTTGAAGGAGTGTCGTCGACCAGGGATTGGCGGCTCCTGAGCCGACCCAGCTCTAATGGGTACCTCCGAAGTCGGCGAGTATCTGCCTGAATGGCGAGGGACACCTGTCTCTGTACAAGAAAAGGGATACTCACGTAAAATCAATGTCAGGTTAGACATTAATAATAACCAAACCCAGTCATGATTCCTCTCCTTTGGCTTACCGTTATGCCGAATTTAACAAAATTGTTTCCCTTACAATACATTGACAAAATGTTCCGAAATAAAAGATAAGAGAGAAAAAGAGAAGAAGAACTCTTTGAGCACAGCACCCAGAAGCAAAGCTCTAAAAGGACTGTAAGCTTTTATTGCTAGCGTTGGTCAGCCCTAACAAGGACTTCAAGCTGAGCCAATGATGTCCAGGATTGTGGTTATATAGTGGTGGAAGCCGTCTTCCTTCGGGCATAGGGCAAGATATAGACATGAGGATTTATGTTATGCATAACATTAATTTTAAATATTCATCAATTTTAAATGTACATTAATTCACTAAGATATTTTGTAAGCTTACAGACATTACCCTCAGACATAATGGTACTTCGAAGTCTGTGGCTGTTTGAAGCTTCGATCTACAAATCGCTCACAACAGAGGTCGAGTGAGGTTTCGTCTCACTTATCTTATTATGTTGTGGGTTAAGACTTCTAACAATAAGAGTCAGCCCTCTGTCAGATTTTGAAGTGATTTCAGGAAGTAAACCGTGTCTGAGTCGGGCTTATATATCTTATCTCAGGTCTAACTCTACTTTTCTCTGCGCCTGAGTTCACTTTTCTCTTGTAAACTTTCGTGGGATTTCAATTCTTTTATGCGAATTTACCAACAAAATCATAATTTCCTCGTCAAATACCAAAGTTAATGATTTGCCACTGCCATAATTACATGTATTTGTAGTTGCAATTCAAATCTCAAATGAATTATCCTGTTAAGGGTATTACCCAGAAAGTTATAGCGTGACAGATTAGACACACGAATGACGTAAGAAACTTCCGGACAGATTTGTTCGACCAAGATGTTGCAGGGGGATTGCGAATGTAAACATTACCGAGAATAGACGGATATAGCAACTCCTTATACGGAAAATTGAGTGTTTTAATTTTACAAACGCATGTCATGCTGAAAATTCCATTAAAAAAGTAATAATAACATCCACTTTCGAATGTTATTGGCTTAGCAGTTTAGAGGCTAATAGACATTCACGTTGATTGGAAAATTGTCGGAAATGCCTTTGTAGTAAACAACATGTAAGGGTTGGCCGAGAACTACGATATAACGTAGAATATTTTAGACATACAACACTGCATTCCATAATCGTCAAAAGCAGACAGCTTGGACTGAAGCCAGGAAAGAGTAGAAGTTAGGACTCTGAACTTATAGGAACGGAAAACAAGTATTGGATCACCTTTTGAATAATTCCATAAGGAAACTCCACCTTTAAATACAGAAACCGGACTCCTACTCACAAGGTCACAGAGGGATTCTGTAATAGAAATAATACTTCAGACGTATGTTCGAGGTATCTTTATCAAGTTGCCAAGACTATTCTACTGAGCTAGAAGTCTAGTTCCCATCTAGTTTGGGGTAAGTTGTAACATATTTTTATACTTTGAATTTGAAATGTTTGAACTTGCTGATGGTTATACAGGTCCTTAAGAGGCTGCCAACCTTAGCACGTAAAAATGATATATTCAGGAACCACCACAGCAAAGCGCCGGTGATTGCTTCATGCGGGTTCTCACAGGGAACCAAAAGCAGAGGTAACCCCAGACTCCCAGTGGAGAAGGGAGTGGATGATGATGACATCATATATGTATATTTACTATCATTTGTAATGTGTATGTATATTTAAACTTGTCCAACAAGTCACAAGCCACTTGCCACTGCCCAGTCGAAATTTTCCCAGTAAATTAACTAAAAGAATGGTGATATTCATCATATTCACTGAGTTATATGATACACGCTCAGGGAAAGTAAAAATTCTGAGAAAAGGTTCGGTTGATGGACAGTGGGAAAGGCGCATGATTACTTTCAAGAAAACAAAGAGCGGCAGAATTTGTTCTTTTATTCCCTCTAAAGTTTGTGGTACGAGTTTACGGGATCATTTGAGGTACGATACCAGCTGTACTGCTGTTCTATTGTTCAAAGCTTGCGATCGACACTTGAAACCTACATTCAATGGGTTATGAAGATACCTGCCTTGACTAGGAGAAGTGACCTCGCCACAAAGACGAATTGACGTAGCCAGCAGCATCAACAATCCCGCAGTTTGGAAGCTGTGACATTTTTATCAGGCCAACACAACAGAACTTATTGATCTATATTCCACAACTAAGCTTCCTAAAGCCGATGTCAATGACGACACCTATTTTTTTTTTTTTTTAGTAATCACCAGTTCATATTTATTTACATTTGTTCCAAAGTGATTGATCATTGAATTTGTTATATGTTGTGTTTTACAAACTCATAGTTGATTTAGTTATTACAGAGAGACGTGCAAATGGATGAAGCAGTATCTTTTAATATATTAATATTTACATCTATAGAGCCAAATAATAATATGAATTTCACTGTTAATTCAGTTGGGGGCTTGTACGAGATAAATTAAATTATATAAGCATGGGCGCTAAAGGCATAGGGACGCCGGAGCTGGCGAGAAAGGAGAGGGAAGTATTATTTTTCGTCCAGAAGGTCCACTTTGCTCCAGCAATTACACATTTAGCCTAGGCCGAAGAACGCATAGTAAATCTTTCGTAAGTAAACGTTAAAAAAAAGGTGACATACTTTTATCTTTCTGTATTTGGTTATTATAGTTTTGTTTGATTTGTGTGTGTGTGTGTCTGTGCGTGTGTGTGCGTGTGTGTGCGTGTGTGTGACGGAATTTCTCCCCTTGCTCTGCACTGGTGGTCCAATAGAGACCAAACTTCAGAGTATCTACTGAGGGTCTTCAAAGGTATCTACCTTAAGCTCAAGGTTACTCTTAACAGAGATATGAATTGAAGAGAAATCAGGTACTACGGCTGATAGGATCCAGGCCGTGTAAACTTTCTATCTTCCCAGACCATCTATGAGGAGAAAAAATGTACATCGTTTGATGAGGCCCAACTGATTTAATTCAGTAAAATATTACTTAAATAGCTCTGTTTATGTGTGTTTCAACATATAGGTGCAGTTCACTCAAAAGATGATTAAATCAACTTTAAATTTGTATATATATATATACTGCTGACAAATTTAATAATCAGTTCTATTTAATATAGGAAAATAAATAAAGGAAATCTTAGCCTAAAGGGTTCATCATAGGTGATGATCTTATGTTCTAAATTGTTTTGTTTAAGTGTTCAGTTGGCAGATTTAAGTTGGTGCTTAGCTGCCAGTAAAATGTCGGTTGGTTTCTGCTCCAGCCGATGTTGGTTCTTTGCAGGGCGTAGACTAGTTCATTCTCGTCACTGGTCAAGTCTGGTGGCTGTAACACGTCCCTCGTAGAATCGTGGGGTAATTACAAAGAGGATCCAGCGTCTACAAGACCCGTCTGATGTCTGTGTCTAGCTTTGACTAAAGGCCACATATACTACACACTCGTTCAACATACTAGTACCACCAATTCATACGACCGACTATTATTATGGAATGAAACAAATATTCTTCCTGAGTATTGTGTCTCCTGACATGAAAATCATGTGTCCATCCTTTTCTTTCCACCATCCCAAACTCCAACAAAACAACAAACCGGGGCCAAAAAACATACATACCAGCTGGCAACACACACAGATTACAACTAAACCCCTATCACAAAACAAAAAAACAAAACAAAAAAAAAAACGAAAACAAAACAAAAAAAAATAAACACAAACAAAAACCAAAAAAAAACCCACTGAACCTGAACAAAACATTACTCCAAGTTAAACCAACCACACAAAAAAACACACACACCAAAACAACGCATTGATCATACCCAAACACTAAAAAAAACACAACCCAACACGACAAAGTCTAACCAAAAAACTTTGGGTTCCTACACAAAAACACACCACCCCCCACGAAACAATATCCAAAAAAAAAGACTAAAAGAAAAAAATCTCAAACATCTATTACAAAACGTTACATAATAAAAACAAATCCAACTGTACCCAACATAAAACGAAACCTGATTACCATATCTATCAAACAAAAACATACAAGCCACTCAAAAAATCAACACCATCTATGTGTAATGACAGTGTACAACAATACGCACTACAAAATAAAACACAAATACCTTCTATCCACAATAAAACTACACCCCACAGATACACAAACGAACCTCCCCTCCAAAACCTCATATTGCAAATCCACCACCACCAAAAAACAAAATACAATATAAACAAAAAAACACAATTTATAATAACACAAACAAAATGTAATCATAAAACTTAATTACATGAAATACCTAAAAAAAAATATAAACTACAAAAACAATACACTCATGACACATCAACAAAACGCTTGGTGATAATACAAACCAAACCCACCTGCAACAAACCAACAAAAACTAAAACATCACAATTATCCAAAAAACTTTATCTCACTACACACCCACAGAACAAGAAAAATAAACTCAAACAAACAAATCTATATAACAAACATACACACCAACAAAAACAAATCTTATGCCTATGTTCGCAGAATGGTACCAAACTAATAATGATCTGTCAAACATCCCATCAAAAGCAACATAACACCATATCAACTAAATCTGCAAACAAATTAGACACACGCATCGCCAATAACAATGTTTCAGTCCCGATAAAACGATCCAAATCTAAAAAAAACTATCGTTAACAAACAAAAATGAACTATCACAACATTACACAAGATACCAAACCAGTTATTAGTTCCAAAGCATGCCAATAACAGGAACCCCAACAACAGCTAAATTACCAGCATAACTCCAACTAACCCTGACAACAAATATAACTAGTAACACAATACGTTATCTCCAACAACAACATAGTGGTAGACGACACAACGAACTTCAATCCACAAAAAAACAACCACAGTTACAAGTAATCACAATAACAGCAAAACAGAACAGCAACACCCCATAAATAGTGGAGAGTGCTTTCCTAACCACTAATCCACCAAACAACCAAAAAATCAAAACAACGCCAAAAACCCACCACCAGCACCATAGAGTCTACTCCTGCTAACCCCGGCCACCATCCCCACTGCAAAAACATACCCCATATGTACAAAAATAACCCAGCAATTAAAGTCCACCACTCCACCGCCTCCTCGAACTTTTACCCCTAGGCTGTCTCCCCCAACCTAGAAGAGGACGAAGCTATAACCGACTGATATCCAACATCGCCAGTCCTAAGCCCCCCACCCCCCTACCCTAGTTAACAACTGAGACCATCACAGTCGGCCAAACCCAACCACACAAAGCTACTCCAAAACCAATCAAACAACATTATCCCAAAACCCAATAGATGGCCTCCAACTGCTTTTTTTTAAAACCTCCTCCAAGACCCCACCCAACATTCAACAAAAAAATACACACACACACCAGGACTCCATAAAAAATGCCCATTCCCAGTCCGCCTCCCGCCCCCAAACAACTTTCACCCCCTCCACCACTCAGAATGCACCCTCCACTCACATTTCAACGCCTGTCAACCCTACCATCCATACAATCAAACCGCCCACTCAAATCCTTTCACAGTACCTCACCCCTGAGGGAAGAAGACATAATATCCTTACATATCTCTCGCCTCCACCTAGTTTTTCACCTAAGAAGCTATCATACCACCTCCCCCGACTATCAATAAACCCCACATTAACCCTAACCCATTCATTCGCTAACAAAGCCCATCAATCACGGAGCAAAACCAAAACCCCCCCCCAATCCCCGCCCCCAACGATAAACCCGTCCTCCCTATCCCACCTAATTAGGACCTTGAACCTAATATCCCCAAAAAAAACGGCCAAAGGACTGTCTACTCGTCCAGCAACCACCCCACCCCTAGTCCCTTACAAAATTCCTGTAATCCCCTTGATTCCTTCCCAACCACCCCACCCCCCCCCCCAAAAAAAAACCCAATCCCAACCCCCCCTCAGCCCCACCAAATCACAACAACTAAACCTTGTCATCCACTGAACTACCTACATCAAGGACAAAATTCTATTCCCCCACTAACACCTCAACACAAAACACAAGACCCAACACCCAAACCCACCCTCCATGACAACTTTCAAAATCCAACTACCCCCCCAATTCATTCACCCAAGGAATTGCCATACATGATGTTATTATCTCCACGTCACAAAACCTATCAACACCCCCCCCCATATCAAACTCCCCGTCACAATAACCTCATCCTCAATCCGGTTTCATCGCGAGCTCCACAACCATCCTGGTAAACACCGAGTAAACACATCAACCTCACACCAAACCCCCACCCCCCCCATCCAAAACCACTTTTGCCACCCCCAAACCCTCAACACCCCATGTCCCCCCAAAACCACCAATTACCCCCTCTCCACCCTCCAACTCGTTCTAACCATGAAAATTTCAACCCTAATTCCCTATCCGCTGCCATTCATTATGGACCCTTAACTCTACTGTCAACAAAAACACAACTCTTTTATCTCAAAAAAACCCAACCAACCATGACTAACACACCCAACTCCCAACATCATAAAACACCCCCAGAACCACCCCCCACCCCATATGAATAAACTTTCAATCAAAACTCACAAACCCTCCCCCCAATTTATAATCTTAGACATTACCAAGGTAAACCTACTAACCACCAATAACCCAAACCACACAAAACTAAAACATGTGGGTTCTGTAAACCCCAAAAAACACACTGAACAACACCAAAACCCACCCAATGACTTGCTTCCATTTGGAAGCCAACCCTGTCCAGTAAGGAATACCCCCACACCCCACAACACATAAATTTAACGACCCAAAACAACACCCACAAACACCCCCCACCCAGCCACCCAGCCACCCCCAACCAATACCCACCCCATCCCCTCCACCCCCCCTCCCACTTAAACCTTTATTCCTCCCTCATTCCCTCAATCCCCATCCACCCACAACTTAAAGCCCATGGGTCCTCCTCCTCTACCCCACCCCCTCATAATAACACCCGCACCCCAATTCATACTCCTGACCCACCCTCCCCTACCTCATCAGACCCCTACTCGATAGTTAATCCACTTGTAACAGTGGTGGAATCCAACCTACATTGCTCAAACCTATCACCCCCTATCCTCCCTCCAATCCGCCAACTCGCCAACTCCAACCCCTACCGTCCCTCTAGACCCCATATTGCAAAACAATCTACTCAAACAATCTGTCCCCCCCTGACTAATCCTCCAAACAACCGCATGAGTCGCGTAATCAACAGTCCTGAACTACAGTTGCAGACCACACAACTGGGGAGCCACTCATCTTGTGCCCGGCACGGACCGTTGTTATTTCAAGTTTACCCTGGGTTCATTTAGTCACTACCTAGTATCAAGTTGACAGATAGTCAAAAATAACCGTTGGAATAAGAAGGGTATAAAGATCCCCATCGGTTTATATCAAACCAAAAAATCAATCAACTCCTCCATTACAAGACTCCACGCACGCCAAACCACCTCATGTACTAGGGGACACCACAACTATTGCGTCAGTCTATACCCACTTCACCACTATTGTCCTCAACATAATTCCAAATCGTAAATAAAAACCAAAACAGATGACTTGTTAGACTCATATCAAGAAGTCTTCAGCCAATAAATGCCCAACAGTCATGCATCATATACGCCACGACCGTGCCGCTTAAGTCAAAGACTCAAATCAATTGTACGCATCTACTCCCAATACCAATCAATTGTCTCTAATAACCTCCCACTGATAACAACAACCAACACAGACACCCTCGTCTCGAATAATACTGCCCCATACAAAAATAAACACATTATGCCATGTTAGGAGTATATAGTGTAACCCTAAATGCTATTGCATAACACTGCGCGACACTACAGTTGCATACAGACTACCGAAGGGTGCTGGCCCAATTGTATTATAGTGCAAACACCCACCCCAAAACAACATATATGAAATCATACCTCAAATACGACATCTAATCCAACAGGGCTGTACAAAACACTAACTTAAAACACTAACCAACCACTTACAGCAACACGGCAACAAGAGTCCGTGACACCCAGACAACTATAACTCCCGCAATCCTGTAAAGCCTGGTACCATTGCCCAGAATCAAGACCCACACATGCACCCCATTTACACTCAGCTCGACAAGTTAAAGCATACAATCCAAACAACCCCCATACAAACAACGACTCCCCGCAAACCTGGTCCAAAGACCCACACTGAGCCTCCCATTCTGATCCAGACGTGCCCTACAAAGCATGAACCCTCCCATCAATGCTAAATGCATCACACTCACGTGAAACCGCTGCCTGTAATCAATAGTTTGCCCAAAAAACCTGAGTCGTATGTGTCTGAGCTCAAATCTCGGTCTTCCCGCATGTTAAACCATGGAACTACTTCCTCCAGAGAGCATAGAGGATTGACCCCAAGCCTCTACATCATTTGGCCTACACCCCAACCTGCCCTCCAGTCTAGGAGGGCTCCCCAAGGAACGAAACAAACTCGATCCTACTCACAGCACCCAGATCTATCACTTGGGAAACTAACTCCGGTGGTGATGAACCAGACACCATGAACCCAAATAAAGAAGATTAGAACCCATAGTACCAAAGTAACTATCGCAAATAAAGTGAAGATAGACCACCACCCACTGACCAAAAACGTAACCCCCCTTAAGTTCCGTAGCAAGAACAATAA
This sequence comes from Oreohelix idahoensis, assembly GCA_024509875.1. Classification (NCBI taxonomy): domain Eukaryota; kingdom Metazoa; phylum Mollusca; class Gastropoda; order Stylommatophora; family Oreohelicidae; genus Oreohelix; species Oreohelix idahoensis. Next base: position 27,184 of record JAMPIV010021961.1, read on the forward strand.
TAGAACATAGAGGATACCTGATAATACGATAACCAACACAAACAGGCGAAAGCTGAACTCTATATATACCCATATAACGCACGCTGACCATACATTTTTTGTTCCAAAACCCATCCCATCTCCAACAACTACCCTCCGGACTAATAAAGCACTAAATCTGGTGTCCCTCGACCAAAACTACACCTTTACCCAACAACTAACATTTACCAACACAATTCTCCCCACAACCCTGTCCAACCCCAACCCTCCCACTCCAAACCCAAACCCCACCATCAAACAATACACCCTCCCACCCAACTCACGGCTAATAAACAATAAAAAAAACCCCCCCCCCCTCTAACTTTCAATCAAAACCAAGAACCCTCGCCCCCTCACTTCCGCATACCACCCCCACACGTTCCCCCGCTCCTTCCCAATAATTAACTTGAATACCCCCGAAACCTTCTAAAAACCATCGCACTAAATGTTCCTTTTACTCTGCAATTAGATATTAGTATAAATTTTTTACTTTCCAAAACCTCAATTATAACTCCCCTACCCCAACAAACAAAGCCCGATAATTCTCTTAAATCAATATGCCTCACGCCCAACGCCTATGGGTTGATTGCCCTCCTGTACCCGGCCCTGGTTGCACAACAAACACTCCGCAAAAACCCCTTTTACTACTCCCTTAAACCAGCCCAACAAACTAAATTACGCCCAAAACACTCTTACCGAAATCCCATATTGTCCCATGTAGCCACAATGGAAAAGCACTACGTCCAAACTTATCAGTCTGGAATACCCATGATGCCTAATCGCGCTTAGCATTCAAACAGATAACGATCAAGCATGGTCACGACTCCATCTCGTCCTTATACCCCCGTGACACCATACCGAATACCGTGCGATATCTTGAAGGAATCATCTCAAGTACCCTATCATTCTCAGACGTGTTCGCCACAAGGTTGCTTTGGAAAAAGTCAGAACAGCCAGACAATCTGGTGAGGTCAAAATGCCGCCTTGCTTGAGAGGACATGAGTTACAGTAAATTCGCACTGACTGACCCATGTAGTGCATCTGATGCACAGTGCCCAAGGGTACCACTAAGGCAAAGGCATATCGACCCAGATTTGCATGGACCTTATATATAAACCAGAAAGTTATCGCTAACGTATTTACGGTAGATTGGTTTTTGTGAATGCATCCAGGCGCGAAGTTACACGACAGTGTGGACAATTCTCCTCTCGTTCTACCTGAATGATGTTCATTCCATACTAAAGCCGCACCATCACATCGACAGCTTACCCAACCACCCCATACCTAAACAACCCACCACACAAATCCACACTCCAGATTCCCCGCATAAACCCCCCTCCCCAAACCCACCGACACAAACCCCTACCAACAAACGCCAGGACCCCTTTTTTCGCTCAAACCTAAGCACCCACTCGATTGGTGTTGGATTTCCCACATCGCGCCCCCTCACTGGTTATCGGTACCAGGGGTATCGCCCTACGGGTCGCCTTTATAAAAGAGCTATTGCTATAAAATCAAATAGAGAGCATGTCCCGTGCCCCCGTTGCCATGACGCTTCGCTGTCTGGCTGTCCCTTCGCTTCGTTGGCTTGAAAGCTACCATCCCGCTTCCTACTGCCACACAATGAGCGCCCCCGCCCTACTCACATCCCCCGACCGTACACTGGCAAGGCCAGAGTTCAGCCAATCAGCACACTACTAGGAACAACACAAACCACAGCGAGCAAACTTCTCCAATATATTAACAACCATTCCGAGATAATCGCCAAACACGTAGCGCGCTTCATCCTCACGCAATTACTACACCACAAAACCCTGCCACACAAGACCCTCCATTACCCTGACCCCACAAACAAACATTTGAAACCCAATAACTCACGAACCCCACTCCGCCACGTTAACCCCCAACATACCAATCTCCCCACCCCCACAATAATTCCCTAAGCCACAACGATTCAACCAAAACTTACTCTCTAAGCAACAACCCCCACCTCCACCTATATGTATCCAGACCCTGACCGCCCCCCCCCCCCCCCACCGCCCCCCCCCCCCCCCCCACTCCCCCCCCCCCCCCACCACTCACTCTTTCACCCCCCCCCCCCCCCCCCCCACCTCCCCCTCCCCCCCCCCCACACCCCCCACCTTAAAGAGTGAAAGGGAAGTTCCCACAACACCCAACACCCCCAAAACCCCTTTACCCATGTATGCCCCCCCCTCCCTCCCTCCCCCCCGGCTCAGCCCCCCCTCCCCCATCCCCCCCCCCCCCCGCCCCCCCCCCCCCCCCCCCCCGCCCCCCCCCCCCCCCCGCAAAGTCATCCCCCCCTCACCACCCTCCTCCCCCCCCCCCCCCACCCCTGCACGACCCCCCCACCCCGCGCTCCCCCCACCCAGCCCCCCCCCCATGCTTGTTTTACCCCCACCCCCCCCCCCATTACCAATAACATCACGCAGCCCCCCTCGCGTTCAAGCCCAACAGGCCCCCACCCCTAAAACGCCTTAAAGCCTTACAACCCCACCCCCCACACCCTCGACCAGCACTCCCCCCCCACCCCCCCTACACATCCCGACCCCCGCCCCCCAACGCCCCCCCCCCCCCCTACCCCCCCCCCCCCCCCCCGCCTCCCCCCCCCCCACCCCCCCCCCCCCCCCCGCCCCCCCCCCCCGCCCCCCCCCCCCCCCCCCCCCCCCCCACCCCCCCCCCCCCACACCCCCACCCTCCCCCCCACCCCCCGCCCCCCGCCGCCCCATGCACCCACCCACTGTGCCCCCCCGTAGGATTACCCCTGGCCCCCTCGTCGATACATGCGCCCCCCACCCCACAGAATTAACCCCCCCCCCCCCCCCCTCCCCCCCCTCCGAACCCCCCCCCCTGTTGAAGGGCAATGACTAAGTAGTAGTAATTAGTCTGCAGTGCTGAGGTTTCAACAGGTTTCGCCACATTTGGAATTATAAATGGTAGGAATAACAGCAGTACCAAGGGTAGAGATACTAGCAGTAATAGCAGTATCGGTAATTGAGGAAGGAGAAATAGTAGTATTAGCAGTAGAAATAGTCGATCCACCTGTAGTAAGAGCAGTATCGGTAATCGAGGCAGTGGTAATAGTAGTATTAGCAGCAGAAATAGTCGAGCCACTAGTAGTAATAGCCGTATCGGTAATCGAGAAAGTTGTAGCAGTTATAGCAGTGCCACTAGTAGAAGTAGTAATTATGGTATCAGTAATCGAGGTAGTAGAAGTAATAGCAGTAGCTTTGGTGGAGATCGCAGTAATAATATTCCAGCTAGTAGGGCTAACATCAGCAGCAGCGTTAGCGATAACAGTAGTAATTTTTGGGGTGACTGTAGGTAAGTGATACAAGTTCTAATAATAGTGGTAGTAACTATAAACGTTACTGTTGTTGTACGCAGTCACTGTTATATTTCAAACTTGTTTTACTGCTATTGGGCTTACACCTCGCATATTTTATTCTCATTCAACTTTTTGTTTCCCTTCAGTTTACTTGTGTTGAATTGACTTCTATCCTGTGTATGTATGTATGTGTGTGTGAATGTGCCTGAGCATAATAATAATAGCCCATTCAGTCATAATTGGCTATGGGAATGCGCCCCTGAGGTGACAGCCTTCAGCTGCATATTTTCTTGGTTTCGACGTTTTCTCTTCTCTTCTGCTTGTTGTGTGAGTTTCTTTTTGCCCAATCTGAGGTGGCGCTGTAAATAGCATCGCCACTTGGTGCGATCGGCGCCGACACCTATCGGATGAAGCTCGAGTGTCCTCTCCAGGGCGCGAGCTTGGGCACTGTTATATGGAGATCAAGCTGTTGAGCATTGACGGAGATTCTTGTATCGACATACTCTAACGTGTAGTTCCTGGGAGTCGCTGAAGGGACAAAGAATGAACAGAACTACTGCACCGCCAACCAAGTCGTACAAGGTGACTCATATGCTAGTTGTGCACGTGACTGGCAGCCTCATTATGTAATCCAAATTGCCACATAAACCGCCACTACAACAGCATGTGAATGTTTGGTGCCCCCCCCCCCCCCCTTTCCCCGTAGGACCAGCTACATTGATGGCTCCATGATCCGTAAGTAGCACCAAAAAAAAAAACAATGCAGAATGTTACTGTTTATAGTTTATTATAGCCTTATTTTTACAGCCGTTTTATTACAACTGTTTGTTATTTTATCACCAACGTTTAGACACGCTGGACGCTGTCCGGGCTATGATGGTGCTCAGTGTCATCGTGTCCGGGATATCTCTATTGGTTGTCATTGTGGACATTGCTGCTATCTGGATCAATGACCGCGCCAACCGCTGGGTCTTGCGCTTCGTCTCTGTCTTGACATTTTTATCAGGTGAGTTAAAATTATTTTGATCTGAAGAAATCAAGTCCAACATAGAAATAAGAATCTTCAACTCAAATGTCAACGCTGGTCTATTGTATTACGCTAAAACGTGGTGAACAATGTTGCCAATCAGAAATGGTAAGATAAAATCACCTATGTAGAACTGGTGGAAAGAACCAGTATATATATATATATATATATATATATATATATATATATATATATATATATATATATATATATATATATATATATATATATATATATATATATATATATATATATATATATATATATATATATATATATATATATATATATATATATATATATATATATATATATATATATATATATATATATATATATATATATATATATATATATATATATATATATATATATATATATATATATATATATATATATATATATATATATATATATATATATATATATATATATATATATATATATATATATATATATATATATATATATATATATATATATATATATATATATATATATATATATATATATATATATATATATATATATATATATATATATATATATATATATATATATATATATATATATATATATATATATATATATATATATATATATATATATATATATATATATATACTTATACATACACATACTCACACACACACACACATATATATATATATCTATACCTGTCACAAAAAGTAGGGGATATTGAATTTAAAAGTTATCCAAAGACAGTATATTTCAAATTAGTTCATTTATTCCTTCGTACAAGTAAACTTGAGCATCATAACAAGACATTTGCGGTATAAGAAGTGTTATGGCTTTACTCAATGATTTTAGTCGCACTGGCAACCAAGGCGGGGTAGGTACTTCATTTTCACAAAAATATTCCAATATTTCTAAAAACGTGTAGGGCCCCCGTTTGCCGCTAAACATGCATTGCAAAGACGTCTCATACTGCAAATAAGCCTTCTGATGTTGTCTTGAGGAATTCTCTGCCACTCCTGCTGAAGGGCCTGGGCTAACTGCTGAAGAGTCTGTGGAGTGGCTGGACGTTGTTGGACGCGTCTATTCAGGAGGTCCCACAAATGCTCAATAGGAGACAGGTCGGGGACATCGGCGGCCACAGTAACGTTCGGATATGCTGCATCTGAAGGTGATCTTGGACGACGCGAGCACGGTGAGGACGTGCATTGTCATCCTAGAAGATGAAATCTGGTCCGTGCCGTTGAGCAAATGGCACAACGATAGGCTCGATGATGTTGTCACGGTAGTAGAGCCCTGTGATATTGACCTGGCATATGTGAAGGTCTATGGAGCCGCGGTAGCATAGTGGTTAGTGCACTGGCTTCCTAGCGCAGTGGTCTATGGTTCGATCCCCAGATGAGGCGGAAAATTTTTAGGCCACAAACGGCTCCTGGGTCGACCCAGCCCCAAATGGGTACCAGAGCTACTCTGGGAAGGTTAAGGCGGCCGGCGTGATGCCGACCACATCACCCCTAGTGTGCCGACGGTCAAGATAATATGGGCCTAACACCATATTCCCAATATGCCTCAATGGGCGTGTAACGGGTTCCTTTACTTTACCTTTATATGTGAAGGTCGGTCCTGTCATTCATACAGATGCCTGCCCACACCATTACACTGCCACCTCCATAACGGTTGTGTGCAACAGTTGCAGGAGGCTGGTAACGCTCACCTCGCCGTCGCCAGACAAGTATTCGACGATCATGAAAATCCAAAACGAAACGGGACTCATCAGAAAACATCACTGATGCCCACTGTTGATTGGTCCACAGATGATGACGTTGGCATCAATCCATTCTTGCTCGCCTGTGTTGTGGTGACATGGGCAAAGCTACAAACGGTCTGCGTGAGGCCAGTTGCACTTGGTGCAAACGGTTTCGTGCTGTCTGAGTTGAGACCCGGATCCCAGTGGTCTGTTGAAGGTGTTGCTGAAGTTGAGTAGCATTTAGAATCCGAGTTCTGAGGGCCTTAGTAACAAGAAGTTGATCTTGGCGGCGTGTAGTGACTCTTGGGCGGCCAGTCCGAGGCAGATCAGCCACTGTGCGGAAATTTTGATACCTGTTCCGAGAGTGGAGAAGAGCGTGCTCGATATGTCCATACAACCATTAAAATATGAAATCCACTTTTTTGTAAAATAATACATACCATCTTAAAATATCCCCTACTTTTTGTGACCAGTATATATATATATATATATATATATATATATATATATATATATATATATATATATATATATATATATATATATATATAATATATATATATATATATATATATATATATATATATATATATATATATATATATATATATATATATATATATATATATTCCAGAAGTCTGAAGGGGCCAAAATAACCAAAATAAAGTCACACCAAATTATAACACACTTCTTCCACCCAATCCTGCCAAATAATAATGCAACAGGTGTTTGAATGTAGGAAGAAATAATATTTTTAAACATTTTTTTGGGGTACTTACTTCTAGATACATTTATATATGTCAAGGCTTGTTTTTACTGCAGTTTTGACTCATATGCTTGGTCGGAGGCCAAAATGTGCTTTCCTGGACCGTGAACGAAACTCGATATGCCTGAGTACGGTTTAAACAACCTGTCATGTGATATCACGTGACGGGGTTGGATTTTGGTGCAAAAAGAGGCTAAGAAAGGACTAGAGACTTGGGGGCCGTTTTGAAGAGACGTGTTTTGGAAGGCCGGGTTTGATACCGTATTTTTTCGGCTAGTGGCGGAATAGTGATTAGCTGCCATTATTAATATAGTCCTGGTATATTTGTTCTAGTGCAGAACTAGTTTGTTCTTCTAAGCTGACAGCTGTATTTGCTGTACTTTTGATTCTCGCCTTGTGAGTGTGTTAGTATTTCATTGAGAATGTTATACTGTAGCTTGCCTCATCACCCATTATGCTGAGTGGCGGTCAGACTTGACCATAAGGCTTAGTAGATAGTTTATATCTATTGTTGGGTAGAATTAGTAGTCTAACTTCTCCCCGCCGAGTTCTTTTAAAATCATCAAGTAGCTGGTTCTTGGCTTCCAGCTTGTCCAGGGTATATTTTGTAACAGGCCTTTAAGTCCAACTTTTTAAACAGCCTTAGAACGTGTAATCAGTCTTCAACAGTCAGAAACTTGATAAAGCCAGTTTGACGTTGAAGAACACATTTTCACTTTTAATATAGGACGAAGCTCCTTATATATTTGCATCCCAAATATATATTAACCAATGGCATTCACTAGCCAGTCCATGAAACCAGTCTATCGCCACGTAGACTAAGGACAAGATGTCTTAAGCACACTGCTGAAATCTTTAATGAAATAGTTCCACACTCACTTCCTTCTATTCAGCATTCGCTTGTCCATTTAATTATAATCAAGCATAGACTCCATACTGTAGGACGACCTAGCTGATATAAATTCACAAAGACTCTATCACAAGAGTACACTTTCTGGAGCTCGTCAAAAACACGTCTTCTCACACACAGTAATACACAGCGAAAGAGGACGAATACTAGCTCAAATCTGCCACGCAAAGCCGGCAAAGAATCGTCTGCCCAATATTACCAGACGTACTTCCGGAGTAGTCCGGGCAACGCAAATCAACAAGGAAGTAAGTATACAAACCATGTCGAGTGCGATAAAACCTGTTATGATTTAACACATAACAATATCTATCTCACGATTTGCATTGGTAGCATGCCTGTATTTTGTATTTCACAACGGCACTATTTGGCCATGTTATGTGCTGTAAATAAACGGGATAGTTGCTGATTATGTCTTCCCTTCTTGTGTCGCCGTTGCTCTGGTGGCACCCCTTATGTTTACGAGTCTGTTGTGCTGTCCCGTATAAAGTCCATTCGTGCAGCGGTAATATCAGTGGCATATACCCCTTTACCAGTATTTTGACAATAAATATTAAATGGATGCTTGTAACGAAAGTTTCAACCTTTTCAACCAGTGTAAATGTAAAATATATTCACTCTAAATTATAATGAAAATTTCAGCTTTTTCAACCAGTGTAAATGTAAACATATTCAAACTGTATTGTTAACATTTTCTACTACAGTTAAAAATTAAACTATTCATTTTAAATGTAAAACTGGGGATAGGAATGTATGTTCCCATGTGGAAAATGGTGAAAGGATATAGTTTAACAGATAATACATCTATTTTCATGGCAGAGATTGTCGCAATTCTGAAAGCTCTGGAAATCTTCTCTAGCAACCCTCCTCATAAATTGACAGTATTAACAGCCTCACTTTCTGCTACTCAAGCTATAAAATACTTACGAGAATACAGCAGACCTGATATAGCAGAAGAGATATTACTGGCAAATACTTACCTATGCTCCAGAGGATGTTCTGTTCTAATAGCTTGGATACCTTCACATGTTGACATAGAAGGAAATGAAAAGGCGGATAAAGAAACTAAGAAAAGTAGAAATCTTCTTCTTCTTCTTCCTCGTTCGTCCTGAAAAGGACGTTGGTTGCGTTGTGTCTGTTTACACCGGAGCAGCGACATCTGCTCCTTTCGGGCGACACATCCGACTTCAGCACGCCATTTTTGGGACCGGGTTTGCCTTCCCTCTTTGATCCCTACTCTCTCAGCCAGACTGCAGTGATGCAGCCTGTTTCCAGGACCACCACGTAGAGGTGGAGTAGGGTCTTGGTCAGCTCTGATTCGCTGACCCTGACGCAAGCAGTCAAGCTATGGGTCGCTGACTGCATTCTCTATTGCTGCATCTTTGGGTCCCGAAAAGTAGAAATAACAGAAACCAAATAAATGTGGTGATGAGTAAAACAGAGATCAAAAGCCTAATAAAAAGAATATATATATATATATATATATATATATATATATATAAGTAAATAAATACCAAAGAAATGTTTAAAAATATTATTTCTTCCGACATTCAAGCACCTGTTGCATTATTATTTGGCAGGGTTTGGTGGAAGGAGTGTATTATAATTTTGTAAGCCTTTATTTTGGCCCCTTCAGACTTCTAGAATATATCAGATAGATCCATGATTCTGAGTATGATAAGATTGTTGTTCTCTCCCCCCAACCCCACGAAAATTGGATTTCTTGTTCACTTAGGCGTTTGTTTTTTAAAGTCTACAAATAATTATCCTTGCTTTTCACAGCTGCACTAGCCCTGATTGGGATTATCGTGTCACAGCAAGTCGACTGGCTCATCAGTATGGCTGACTACGGCTACTCCTTCTGGTTGGGCGTGGCGGCGATCATCCTCTTATTCATTGCCGGACTGTTCTTCTTGGCATCCGTCATTCGGTACTACCGGTCCGAACAGCAAAGAAAGAAAGAACACAAACAAAAAGCCGTTAAGAAGGACTACCCTTTCGTCATACCGTACTACAATTACGATTCCGCCCAACAAAAGAGTGATGAGCTCAAGTCCACAAAGTCAACAGGTAAAGATGAGAGCGATGGACGAAAATCTGAAATGTACCCATTCAATTTTGACTACAGGTACTACGCCACAAAACACCTGCCGTTCCGGAACTACGTCAGCGAAGACGCTGGGATAATCAATCCGGGCTTCCGTGGAAGTCGCTACAGTTCTGGTTACCCCACAACCCAAATTCCAGGTAACAAGTTGCTGGCAGTTAAGAATGGTACGAACGACAACTACCCAAGTTCGATTCACAGCAGAAGCCAGAAGACAGGGGATAATACGAAAGCAACAAACACACCAGGGGACACTAGACCTAGCAGCGTAATCACTTCCGGGTACAACGCACAGAGTTTTTATGGTAGGAGCACAGCTTCCTCCAGGGTGGCGAGGGACTCGTATGGATACCCGCTCAATTACGATAGAGATTATTAGTTTATCAGGCACACCTACTCGACCACTTTACAGACTCATCTATGATAAGGATGTGTTCACTTAAATGCACCAGCAGCGTTTAGTTTGTCCTGGAAATCCACTTAATTGCAACATGTTCTTGTACTTATTCATGTAAGCCCACTAAATTAAACAGGTTTTGGAAATTGTAAACTTTTAGTTTTTTCTTGTTTGTTTGTTACGTTTTGACCTTAAACCATGATGTTAGCTGTAATAAGAGGTTTTGAAAATAACTCAAGGCAATTGTGACGAAAGTACTGAGATTCTGTCTTTCAAATGGCCCATGTCTTTTTCTCCTTGCAATTTGTTCACTATATTTTAGGAGGGATTACAGGTAATCCTTCTCCATGTTTCTTCTCCTTCTATTATTTACCTTTTTTTCAAGATGAGATCACGAGGGAGTTTGATCTCATCTGCTTTATGGTTCTTCTTTATGTGTTTAGAATGGGGGTGTAGGGAATTGGACAGTATTATTCTAGATTAATATTATAGAGGCTAGATCAGGATTTGCACCAGTGTCTTTTTTTTAAAGATATTGCGTGGCCATATACGCATTTGTCGGGAGTTAAATTATTTGCGGCCATTTTTGCTTCATTTCCGCAGTATAGGGCTAGGACCAATTCCCGGTTCTTTGTCTAGCAGAAACTGGTTACATCAGAACGATCTAAGGTTCTGATTGGCTGAGAGGTAACTGCAGTTGAAATGCAGAGCTCTCATTGGCTTTAGAACCACGCCGCGCATATGACGTCATGAAGTCGGCGCGTGGGGGTCTTGATTATAAAAGGCCTATATTTCATAGCCTCTTTCTCTTTTAATGAAAAATTGCCAAAGCCGGGTGCCAGAAGCATATTGTCGATTGCCTTCAGTTGGACATTCGAGATTTGGTAAGCATGAATTTTTGCGTGAGGACTTTATTTAATTTTTCTAGTCCTAGCCGATCATTTAAGTTTCTTTGGGCAGTTTAAGTTTAATGTTAATTCTTAAAGCCAGAGCCATCAAATACGATCTGAGTGATAGACTTGAGAAACTTTATAGGTCCATTTAATTCCTTGTTGAAAGAATAGCGGCATGGTTTAAAAGTTGAGATATCACCGCTTTGTATTATTGCAAAGTCGGTCGGGAGAGAAACTCGCATCTGCGAATCATATGTATTTACAGAATAGTCGGGAGCGTGTGTAATGTGTATTTTCATTTGTGATTTTAGTGAGAGTATAGTCGGGAGCGTGTGTAATGTGTATTTTCATTTGTGATTTTATGGAGAGTCTTGATGCTCGCTATTTATATAGTTACGCATATATCTGTGGACGGAAGTGATAGAGGTATTAATTGAAGCACGTGAGCGCGTGGTTACGGTATCTTTATTGATACGATGTTCAGAGGGACGAGGGGGGAGAGAAGCACGTGGTCATAAAATTGTAACCACGTGTTGTAACTACTGAGATTTAATTGATAACCATTATGTATAACTTTTGACGGCATGTAGATGCTAGCGTAAACAGGGTTATAGGTTATTGATTGTGCATTATTGTTCTGTGAATTCAGCAGATGGGAGAAGTAAATTTTAAGAGAATTATTTTGTATTACATTTTGAGGTGATTAATCATACTGACGGGAATTTTAGGAATTCCTAGAGAGGGCTAGTTTTATTTTGTATTAATCATTACGGCATTAGTGTCAGCGTAAGAAGTAGGCCACAGTACGTCTGCCCAGACGGGCCAGTGAAAATATTGTTGTTGCTCAGAGTTAGTCAGGCAGAACAAGCGATCTGGGTTAGCCAATGTTTACCTTGTGGGCTCAGGTAGAGAAGGGAGCTCAGTGGGGGAGCGGACTTTGTTTGCATGATTTTGTATGGTGGTGCATAACGGGAGAGAGTAGGGGAGCTGTATTGATTATAGACGGGGGAGACTTAAGTGTTAAAGACTTAAGGGTTGTCAGGAAGTTAATTGTTATTTGTAATAGAGTATTAACGTTTTGTTTAGCTGTTGTTTTTGCTTTTGTCTAAACAGCAGGTGCCGGCTTTTTGTGGGAATGAGAGCGGAATTTTGAGACCACAAAATTTCTCCCACGGCAAAGTTGGGGCATTCGCAGAACCGCAAGGGTTTTACGTTAGTTGCCAGTAGTGGAAGGAGAGGAAGAAAATACGTTTTCCCAGCCAGGGGAAGACATTTTCCAGCGAATAGGATTTTTGCGGATAAATCCTGAGCTCTGACGCTCGTTACACACGCAGATTTGGCAGGCTGCCAGCGTTGTAATTTTTATGTTCGTTTCTTCACGGCCATAATAAAGCCGACGGCCCAGTTATAGGTACTCGGGCAGGTAATTTCAGAGTGGTAGAAGTCAGCTACAGTTCCAGTCCAGAATCCAGTGGGGTTCTGTTAAACCTCAGTCATCAATTCCAGAGTTAGTGGAGAGAGAGAGGGTAAACATTCTCTCTACTGAAGTCAGCACAGATAGGCAGAACTGTTAGTTTTGGTGAATCATAGCAGAGGACAGCTGCTGAAGTTTAGAGGTGCAGTTAGTTGTGTTCAGGAGATTCCAGGATAGGCTGTGTAGAACCGAAGTCTGTGCAGAGATTGTGTAGTCACTTCGCAGTCGTTCCAGCTATCAGTGGACTTAGAGTTAGAGTTAGAATTTAGAACAGCTAGTTTGGAGTGTAGGCGACATCAAGTGCAGTGTAGTTCATTTCAGTTAACCTTACCTTCTTTCTCCATACAGGTTGCAATTGTGGGAGAAGGGTTGGGGTTGATGCATTTTTAACTGTGCTTGATTTTGTTTCAGGTGTGCATCCTCGCCTTTTTTGTATTTGACATGTATATGAGTTTGTTTATAGGTGTATAATAAACTTGTATAAATTGTAGCTGGCATCAGTCATTTCCTTTAGTACAGTAGCTATATGTTGTCTGTACCTTGGTGTTTGTGAATCTTAATTTAACCTTATCCCCGTAGGGTAGTTAGAGGTGGTTTGAGGCCATAGCAATTTAAACGTCCGAAGTGGCGAGGAAAGAATCAACCTCGGTTCTCAACCTCGGAGCCAATGGTCTCAACTTTCACATTTTGCACTATATTTCTATCTGAATCAAATTTTCCAGTCTTCCTTCTCACTAGTGTCTTGTCACTATAGGTAGACAGTCTCTAGTCCTAAATCCATTTCGTGACAGCAATCAGTGTTTAATACACATAAAACATCTGCAAGGATTATCAATCAGGCCTAAATATACTGTATCAGATTTGATGTAACAACAGGATAAACAGATACATAGTTTATTTTCCAATAATTAATCAAATTATGCCACAATTTCTTGCGAGTGTTATTATTCAGAACTTTAAAATTTTTTAAACAAAATGTTATTTTCACAGTCTCCAATCTCAGGACCCGAGATGCAATGCGATATAGAAGTGAACCAATTAGAAATGAAATAACTATGCCAAAATTATATCCAGAAAAAAAATGGGAAAAAAAATTACAAAGTTATACTTGACAACTTCCATCTATAAGTTTGAGATATAATGCGATTCCCTTATGATACAATAGAAAGAAATAACTGTGCCAACATTAATATTTGCACAAGCCACAGTAGTTATATTGGGGAAACAAAAATTAAAAAATTAGTCTCTTCATTCATCAAACTCTCATTTCATGTTGAACCCAGCAGCAGCACTCAAAACATGGGGCAGGCTATCACAGAAGGCTTGATCTGTAGGACTGCGGAAATATTTCAACACTTGCAAATCTTCATATTTGGCAGCTGCGATTAGCAAGGGGCCATTTTAGGAAGGCTGTAGAGGTAGCAGAGACTGTAGAGATTGCAGCTGCTTTTCGATCAAGTCATGTGGAAACTTTCAAGATTGTGTAAGTCATGCTCGGAGATCAGTTTTTGCTTCTCTAAATTCAGTGGAACTACTTTTATATATTTTTCTCTCACCGCTTGAAAACGTAGATTGTATCCACTTGCAATCCTCTCCTGTTAAATGGCCGCATAATCTCTGCCTTTTCTGTATTTTCTTTGTAGAACAATTAACTTTTCTTGTCGTTGGCTTGTTTGTCACAAAGTAGTGTACACTAGAATTCTCAATTTTGCTCATAAATATTGAAAAATATATCATTTTTCAATTGGTCAAATTGGATCACGTGACAACCTTGCTCATACATTTTAATAATAATAATCTCTTCTCGTATTGGTTTAATGGGATCGCGTGATCTGCTCGCAATGTGATGTTACGTGGAATGGATTTTGTTTTACCAGAGCATTTGAACTGGACCTGGTTTTTACAAAGGAAGGCACATTTTTATGTTTCATTTCTTTTGGAGACGAATATGTTTTCCAATGTAATTTTCATTTCTACACCTTTTTTGGCATATGCTTAATGTGCTATCGGCACTAACTCTGTTTTCCTAAAAATGAGACGTAAGGTTTTTCCAATGAGGTCTTTATATAGTTCTCCATGAACATCTGGACAAACAGTATTTAACAAGAACAAAAGTTAATATATAGTAATTGGGAAGGTGAAGATCTAGTGCTGTTCTTATAATACATATGACTTGTGACATGTGAAAGTCAATTAAATATATATTAAATTCAGTTATATAACTGGAAACACCCGGCCTTTACACCCCTCCCCCTTAATATTATTTTTGTTTGGTTTTTTAATTTGATTTTGTTCGGTTTTTGTTTGTTTGAGCTTTTTTTTTTTTAATTTGTAATTGTGATTTGACCTATTTACGATGATTTGACAGATGTGATGCCCCATCCCATATCGGCAGTTGTTCATATTATTTGGAATTGAAAACACTATATATCCTAATTATAACCCACCAGAGGTTGAACGGGATATTTTTAATTTTTAAAATAAAAAATCTGGTGAAACGTATCATAAATATATAGCGCCTCGTAGTCATCCAGTAAAATATAACAGAAATATATAGCGCCTCGTAGACATCCAGTAAAATATAATAGAAATATATAGCGCCTCGTAGACATCCAGTGATATGGAACAGAAATATATAGCGCCTCGTAGACATCCAGGGAAATATAACAGAAATATATAGCGCCTCGTAGACATCCAGGGAAATATAACAGAAATATATAGCGCCTCGTAGACATCCAGTGATATGTAGCATAAATGTTTGTCATTATAAATATCCAGTTAAATTGTGTATAAACATATACTGGTAGCTCCTCCTGGTTATCCACTGAGATGCAACAGAAATGTACAGCCCGTCACGAGTATCAACTACAACGCAATGAAAACAAAGTTTCTCATGGTAGCAAACTATGTACAAAGGATTATGACAGCAGGCAATCTCTGATCATCAGAAATGTTGCCCCAGTCGGACAGGCGTTTCAACTTTATTCAAGGATACTCACTAAAATTTAACAGAAATATGCACTGCCTCACCGACATATAACACAGATACACAATTCCTCACGGATACACATTTAAATGTAACATAAAAATGTATTGTCTCATAGATATCGACTGACAATTCATCACAGGCATTCACTATAATAATAGCCCCTTCAGTCATAACTGACTATGGGAATGCGCCCCTGAGGTGGCAGCCCTCAGCTGCTTATTTTCCTGGTGCTCCTTTCGACGTTTTCTCCTCACCTCTGCTTCTTGTGTGAGCCTCTCTTCGCCCAATCTGAGGTGGTGCCGTAAATAGCATCGCCACTTAGTGCGATCGGCAGCTTCATCCTCCCATGTTGCTGGATCCATGTCCAGTGCCCTCATATCTCTCTTGCACACATCTTTGAACCTCAGCTGTGGTCGCCCAACTGTTCTCTTGCCATCTGCTAATTGTCCGTAGAAGATATCTTTTGGGATGCGACCATCTTCCATGCGGCGAACATGGCCAAGCCAGCGAAGTCTGCGCTGTCTAAGCAGCGTATACATACTTTGAAGGCCAGCACGTGACAACACCTCGACATTTGTCACTTTATCTTTCCACGAGATGCCGAGGATGCGGCGTAGACACCGCAAATGGAAGGTATTGAGCCTTCTTTCTTGCTTAGCATAGGTCGACCAGGTCTCGCTGCCATATAGGAGTGTGCTGGTGACGCAGGCATTATATACCGCAGCTTTGGTCTTCATTGTGAGTTTAGAGTTTCCCCAAACACGCGATGTGAGGCGGGCAAAGATAGCTGCAGCTTTGCCAATGCGGCTGTCGATTTCTGTATCCAGTGAGAGTTTGTCATTGATGGTAGACCCTAGATATGTGAAGTGGTGCACCACTGCCAATTCATAGTTATCGATAGTGATAACTGGTGCAGCACCCACATCCTGACTCAGCACATTCGTTTTCTTTAGACTTATTGTGAGGCCAAAGTCCTTGCATGCTTTAGTGAAGCGATTCATCAAACTCTGAAGCTCCTGTTGGCTTTGAGTGCCGACTGCAGCATCATCAGCGAACAACAAGTCTCTTATAGTGACCCTTCTGATTTTTGTTTTTGCCTTCAGCCTTGAAAGATTAAACAGACGGCCATCTGACCTGGTGTGAAGGCATATTCCTTCAGTTGCATCTCTGAATGCATGTTTCAAGAGTAAGGCAAAGAAGATTCCGAAGAGGGTCGGAGCCAGAACACAGCCTTGTTTAACGCCACTTCGTATATCAAAGGGCTGTGACGTGCTTCCAGCATATTGGACTGTTCCCTTCATGTCGTCATGGAATGACTTTATCATTTCCAGCATTTTAGAAGGTGTAACAGGGTAGACTATTAAGTAGCTACAACTGTTAGCCTTATAGTAAAGTATTTTATGAATGACTAGTTAGATAAATAAACTACTAGTCAAGAATCAATGACATCATCAGTCATGACACACATGAACCCATGATGTCATCAAACCTTGTGTGGCCTCCATACAAGTCAGACCGAAAAACATTTAGATTAGAGAGAACTTTAAACAATGGTTGGTCATCATCACATAGAAACAATAATTTCAGACTAGAGGATTCGTAGCTAGTTAGGTTAAAGATTATTTCAACAGTCCACTAGCCCCCAAGACCAATCATTAGAAAGTTTCCGGTCTTAACTCCAATGAGAAATACTTCCTCTGGAAAGCCATAGCACCAGACAAGTATAAAGACTGATGCATCTTAGTAACCAGCAGAGAGAGAGAGAGACAGAGAGAGAGCTTGAGGCAGTAACTCAATGCTAGAGTCAAATCAACATAGGGCGTTCTTTAGTTTAGGTTTGGAGCAACCTGGCGCTACGACTACTATTGAACGAAAAAGCCCTTGACTCCTACGGTTTGGATAATCATATCCATCTATGAGATCCTCTACCATCCAGGATGGTTAAGTGAACCAGCACTAACCCCTGCTTCGCTTAGAAGTAAGTTTGATTTAGTTTTAATTGAAGTCTCGAGTCGAATTTTCATTTCGTTAGGATTTCCACAGAGATAACAAAACGACTACAGTATATGAGAGATTCCGCAAGCCTTTCGACTTGGAGGCTAAAGCTGGCAGTTTTGCTTTCCCCCACCAGAAATTCTCCCCCTGAACTGCCACTGCATCATTTTTATTTTCATAAAACGAACTGAATGTTGTTGTTGTTGTTGTTTTCGTCTACCATGTTGCTGTAATACCCTGTTCAACCTGAAAGTTGGTTATAATTGGGGTATATTGTGTGTTTCTAACGAACTGAATAAAGTACACCCTTTTATATAACTATTTGGATCCTTCAAGTAATCTGTTCTAGTAAAGTTTCACTTGACTGTTTGAGTTGCCAATTATATTCAACGCTTCAAGATCAAATTTAGAATCCATCAAAGCACTTATGAGATCTACTAATTACCTGGGTTGTTCCTCCCTTCTGGAATTACTACCTCTGGTGATTAACCAGTATTTACCAGAAGAAACACAATAAGAAAAGTCCTGGGATTATTTCCCTTATATCAAGTGATATACAGATTTTCATCCCCTTCCACAAAATACTCATCCACTATCACGATAGACACTGTCACACGAGCCTGGACTTTTAGTGCCGTTCCTTTCCTTCATTCCCCGGTCACATAGTCTTGACCTTTTGGTGCCGTTCCCGTCTACTCTCCCGGCTACAAAGGGTAGCCTATTTTCAGGAGGATTTTAAAGAGTCCATCCCTACTAACCAGGTCGAATGCTTTTGTGAGGTCTATAAAGGCGATATATAATGGTCTTTTCTGCTCTCTTGATTTTTTCTGAAGCTGGCGGAGAGAGAAGATCATGTCTGTTGTTGATCTGCCAGCTCGGAATCCACACTGTGCCTCTGGATATATGCGCTCAGCTAACTTGTGTAGTCGCATTAAGATGACTTTGGCAAAAACCTTACCAACAATACTAAGAAGAGAGATGCCTCTGTAGTTATTGCAATCGCTTCTGTCTCCTTTATTTTTATACAGTGTTACAATCTTGGCATCTCGCATGTCTTGAGGAATAGTTGTCTCTTCCCAGCACTGGCACAGCATCCTATGCAGGGGATGTAATAGCGTGCTGTTACAGCATTTGATTAAATCAGGAGGAATCCCATTACTGCCTGGTGCTTTGCATTCACTGACTGGCTCAGAAATGTCCCTTCTACAGGACAATTACTGAGATAAAACAGAGAAGTGTGTTGCGGCCAGTGTAGTCTTTTATATATATATATATATATATATATATATATATATATATATATATATATATATATATATATATATATATATATATATATATATATATATATATATATATATATATATATATATATATATATAGTATCTGTTCAACCCTTAATGGGTTATAATTAGGACATATGGTGTACTAATTCAACAAAATAAAGTCAGATTTCCAATATAAAAATATATAGAACCTTCTCCCCCCTATCCCCCTTTTCCACTCAGTCCAAATAGGGTAAATCAAAACTAAATTTATGTGAATGTTTTTTGTGTGTGACCTCCCCTTTCCAAGAAACAAAAACACACAATACAAATAAAAAACAAACGAATAAAAACCAAAAAAAAAACCAAACAAACAAACAAAAATGAAGTCTCTCATAACTGCCCTGTTGTTAACAAGGTGAAAAGGGGTGATAAAGCCGAGGGTGTCCGAGGTTACATCAAATCCACCAATTACACTGACTAACAAAAAAAAATTTTTTTTTCTTTCTCTAACATTTCTATGTTTTTCTGGTCAATTTTAATGCGCTGTTTTTAAATCTGCAAACCGTTTTTCTCTATCAGGTCCGGATCTCTAGAAATACGCAATTGAAGTTTTTTAACAGCACATACAGTATTACAACATCATTTGTACAAGAAGTATAACAGTTATGTAGGCTTGAATTTCTTTTCAGTCGACTTTCGTCGGTAAATGGCATGTGTTACATCGCGATGAAGCATCAAACAATAATCGGCAAGCATGGTCACACTCCACCGTCCTTGATAACGTGACTCCATTACGGCGATATCTTGATGGAATCGTTCTCCATGTTCATCGCTGACTTCGCCAAGGTTGTCAGGGAAAAAGTCAAGATGGCAATCGAGCAAATGGATTTTGAGGGACATGTTACAGCCCATAATTCTGTATGCATCTATGCACTGCTTAACAATATGCACATAGTCGACAGATTTTTGATTTCCCAGAAAGTTATCGACGATCGATTTGAATGCCATCCATGCGCGAAGTTCACTACCATGTAAAAAGTTCTCGAATTTTTTGTCTGCAATAACTTTCCTAATCTGAGGTCCTACAAAGATACATTCCTTTATCTTTGCATCGCTAACTTGCGGAAACTTTTCTCGAAGATAAGTGAAAGCTTTGCTCGTTTTATCTAACGCTTTTATGAAATTCTTCATGAGCCCCAACTTTATATGTAACGGTGGTAAAATGATGCTGTCTTTGTTAACTAATGGCTCGTGTGTTACCTTTTTATGCCCGAGCTGCATTCGATCCCTGATAGGCCACACCTTTCTTGCATAATGTTCCTGTCTGTTGCGGCTGTCCCATTCACATAGGAAGCAACAAAATTTAGTATACCCAGTCTGTATGCCCGTGAGAATTGCAATGACCTTCAGGTCTCCATAAATCCGCCATTGGTAGTCATTGTACTTTATTTTTGCCATAAGTATAGCCATATTGTCATAAGTTTCTTTCATATGAACAAAGTAGGCGACTGGAATTGATGAAAATAAATTTCCGTTATGCAATAACACGGCTTTTAGACTAGTCTTGGAAGAGCCGATGAAAAGTCGCCATTCGTTGACTATGTGCTCTTGACCGAGGTGCACCATTAGACCGTTTACATCTTTGCAATAGCAAATGTCATCATCCATCTCAAAGTATTGAACAAGTTCTCTGTGTCTATGACGAAATTTAGATATCGGATTATTGGACGCTAAAAGATTCCATTCTTTGAGTCGCGAACCGAGTAATTCCGCTTGTCCTTTGGTAAGAGCGAGATCACGTATTAGATCTGAAAGTTCTGAATGGTTAATTAAGTGAACACCATCATTCACCGGTATATAATCCGAGTCAGAATTAGTTTCTAAAGCAGGTAAACTATCACTTTCTGATGGTTCATTCACGTCCAACGGATATTGTTCTGGTTTAACTGGGATCGGACACGTGATTGGATCATGAGGCACTGGTTTCGAAACCGATTCAATATTTAAATAAACCACAGACTTTCTAGTTTTAAAAGTGAAACCATGGATATTTGTCAAGCAGAAGTAACAATCAGTAGCGTGATTTGTCGGTTCACGCCATATTACTGGCACTCCAAAAGGCATCGACTTATGCTTCGGCGATTTTCGTAACCAACCTGCCAATGTATTTGCACAAGTCGAACAAACTGCATTTGGCTTCCAAGATTTATTTGCATCATCAACTTTCGAATCGAAATAAAGTTCATATTCTTTCTTTAGTAATGGTGTAAAGTTTTTAGGGTGAACACGATCGGTAAAATATCCGCACACGTAACAGAACAGATCAGCCAAATTTCTACAACTTCTAGGAGCCATATTTCGCTCAGAATTATTTCAAAATACAGTAACTATTTGAAAAATAGCGTAACATATGTCATGCATCTTTTAGCAGTATAAAAATTAGAATTATTTTGCATTTTATTAATTTTTAATAAGTTATATAGTAAAAATGAAACGGAGCAAATAACGGTTTCCCAAAAATATATTTATTCACAAATATCTTAAGAACCCGATGTGATAGAGATAAACGGATTTCCCAATCTCAACACCTGTTTCACACTTATGGATGAATTGCATAGCTGTAAATGATATAATATTGGTTTTCTCTGTTGTTCATACTTCCTACATTTTAATAGGAAATGCTCTATATTATTTTTTTATAGACACTCTGCACAGTAAGGTTCTTCTATTCTAAAATAGCTCATTCCAAGTTGCAGTCTAAGAAGTTTATTGCTAGGAATGTTTAGTTCTCTAGATACCTGACATGTTCATGTTGGAGCCACGAAAAATGTATATGCATGTCTGCCCTTCAGACTTCCATCCCACTCTACTGTCTATTCCTCAGTTATTATTCTTTTTATTAGGCTTTTGATCTCTGTTTTACTCATCCCCACATTTATTTGGTTTCTGTTATTTCTACTTTCTTAGTTTTTTTTATCCGCCTTTTCATTTCCTTATATGCCAACATGTGAAGGTATCCAAGCTATTAGAACAGAACATCCTCTGGAGCATAGGTAAGTATTTGCCAGTAATATCTCTTCTGCTATATCAGGTCTACTGCATTCTCATAAGTTTCTTATAGCTTGATTAGCAGAAAGTGAGTTTGTTAATACTGTCAATTTATGAGGAGGGTTGCTAGAGAAGATTTCCAGAGCTTTCAGAATTGCGACCATCTCTGCCATGAAAATAGATGTATTATCTGTTAAACTATATCCTTTCACCATTTGCCACATGGGAACATACATTCCTATCCCCAGTTTGTTATCATCTCCCTTAGATCCATCTGTGCACACTGTAATAATGTCCTTTGATTTTTGTTGAATATATTTCCTGGCTTTGTTTTTGATAGTAGTCATATCAGTTGTTTTATTAATTATGCCTGCCAGGTGGTAGTCTCTATCTGGTTTCTTGAGTTCCCAGGGTGGTACCCCCGGTTTATATATACTTCTGTTATTAATTGATGCATTTAGGGCATCTAAGTGTACTAGTTCCTCCATGCATTCCCAACCTGTCGGGTCTGTACTTTTATTCATGAATCTCTTCTGAGTTGTTAATTGATACCTAGCAAATGCTGGAAAAGCTTTAGTGTAGCCGCCAGGCGGCAGGGGAATCGCCATGCAGCAGGGAGCTCGGCAGGGAGATCGCCAGGTGGCAGGGAGATCGAAGACGACGGGGGCTCTCTGTCATCGTTTTCCTTTGCGCTCTTTTCAGAGCAAGCAGCCACCACTACAGCTGGTACCTTGCGGTAAGCCTGCGCCAAGCATTCACATACACTATATGGAATAATGAACACTATACTGTTGTTATGATTAAAATTCATAACGATTGTGTCGATTTAATTAGGTAGCTCGACAGGGCTCCTTGTTTGGTTATTTTATACGGAGTCATTTATTAATACAGGAAGTGACGTCATGCTTCTATGGTGTACTTGGCAGACGTGAAACAAAGAATGCAGAAGGCAGAAATCGTCTGCAGGGTCTTCTTCCATTGTGTGTCATGGCGAGTGGACGCATGCGTTTGAGCTCCTGAGAATAGATAACTATTGTACATCCCTATGGTGTGCCATCACTAGTACATCAAGATCTTCTGTGAGGTGTATTTAGTATCTTCATTTACAGGGAGTATAGCTTCTCAGTGTCGTGTGTGCATGGATATTATTAAAGATTGTGAAAAATGAAAAGGACAGAGTTCTAGACATAAACTGACTGCCTACGGTATATCGTTTACTGCATATTATCTGCCAGTATATGTTGGCCTGAACTATTGTGTTTGGAGCTGCGTACAGTCGTCAATAAATTGTATATCATTCACTTTGTCTGGTGTGACTCAAATAATTATGAGTGGTGTTGGCTGGTTGCGGTGTCAGAGAGAGTTACTACCCTAGACGTCATCTTGGCCACAGGAATGATCCTGTTACTAAACAATTAACATTAACAATAGGCCTATATAAAAGACACGCAACAACTGTATTCCCAAATTATAACCCACATGGGGGTTGAACCGGGTATCCCCTGCACACAGTTTAAAAAATACCAGTTTTCAAGTGCGGGGTTCAAAAACCAAACCAAACCTCGCACCTTTGTAGCTCTTGTGCATAGGCTAAAACAAAAAAAAATTGTTTATGTGGCAATTTTCCCATGATGAGGTTGCCAGTCTCATACACAACCCCATTTTAGTCGCCTTATATGACATGCCTATGGGTGCAATAGTCCTTGTCTGTTTTGCCTCTTCAGAGACTGGGAAATAGGAATATGTTCCAGTAAGTGTCTTTTAAAAAAGTATGGTAATTAGTGTGAGGAGTTAATGTGATTGCATTTACAACAGGCCCCAAGTTTCGTTTCCTAGCATTTATTTACGTTTTTCAGGGAAGGATTACGGTGACATATTTATCTTATTCGTTTTTTTTTTGTTTCTCTTTGTAGTATCAGGGTGTTTGGACTTTTTGCGTAGATTAAGTATTACGGTTTCTAGAAGAGATGGTAGTTTTAACTTCTAGACTGGCACTTGTGCGTTTTTTTCATTTAGTAATTCGTTCATGTAGGATCTATATTGTAAACAAAATGGCAGAGCATTTTGTTATTTCACAGTGAGCGCGCTGTAATTATTAGTAAGGGTAATTTTAGACGGCAGGAAGTTCACGCAACAGTTGGGGGTAGTGGGAGATTAAGCGCGTGGAAAACAGGACAGCAACGGAAATTTTCCAGAGTTTGACCTGTTTAGAAACTAAGCCAAGCTATGACTCACGCGTAGCGTGGGGTCGGCGGTATGAGTCTAATAAATAAGCGGGGTTCCCTGGCAGAAGTCTCTCAGATTTTTAGAACTTCTACGCCTTGGAAAGAACTGCCTGTATGGTATATACAGAGCCGACTTGCTCTTTCGAGAGAAATTCGTGCTGGTAAATATGCAGTTAATTAAGCTTTAATAGTTATAAGATTTTTGCAGAGTTTGTTTCTAGGAGTTAAAGTTAATTCATAGAAGTAGAGCCATCAATGCTAAAATTTTAATTGAATATAACTGACAGCGCAATTAGGTATTTTGTGAAAAGGTAGTAGGGAATTTTGATAGTTTCCTCAGAGTAGCTGTTTGTATAAATTGGAGTATTACTGTTATTTGTCAGAAGACAGGGGTATCTAAATTTTCCTGGATTTGTGATTTTAAATGGTGCAGCGTAAAACACGCTCGCGGAATTAAATTAATTTTAGTTCGTAACGGACATGCCATGAGTTACCCTCTTATCTAAATTATTATCAGAGTGCATTCATTCTTTTTATGAGATAATGAAAGCTTAAAGATGTGAGATGTTAAATACCATAAATTTGAGACACAGTGCGCGTAATTTCATTGTGATTTTCGAGGATTTGGAGAGGGGTACCTGAGCACGTGCAGCGTATCTTTTTCTAGAGGGGTGAATCTGATAACGGAAGAAGAGAGGGGAGATGCATTGTAAAATAGGATTTCAGTTCCTTTAGAGATCTAAATATATATATTGTTATCGGAATCGGGTGTAAATAATATTCCCGGCACGTGGGTGAAGATTTCCCAATATTTGATTTATAATGTTGGCAGAGTATATACGCTAGGTATTTGTGTGTGTATTTAATTGTTCTTTAAGTGTGTGTAAATTACCAGCGAACCAATTTGGGTAATGCTGTGGTAATAAAACGAGTGACTTTAAATGTTAGAGCATGGGAAATTGTGTATTTTTGCTCTGTGTGGGTAAATCCTACATTTTGAAGTCAGCAGTTACGGGTCTAGTTGGGATTTTTAAGTAGTCCATATCCAATAGACATATGTTTATAATGGTGAATTCATGGAGACGGGAGATTATTGTCTCGGGGGAAGTCTATTGTATTTTGGTAGCCAGGTAAACACATCGATCCTTGTTAAATAGTAGGGCCAGGAATTTACCGGCAACAGGTTCATTCAGTGGTCAGAATGTTGTGACGGCTAACCTAAGCCGCCAGCATGTAAGAGATTAAGCCAGCTGAGTCTGGAGATTAGAGTGTCGATAGGACAGTATTTGAGGGGAAGTGGGGATAGGCATGTTTACTAATCGCTGAGGCGATACTAGAGCATGGGAGCTGTATTGAAGAGTTGGGATTTAAGTGTTAAAGATTGAGGGTTAAGGGAGTTTAGTGTTAATGATATGAAAAGATTTGTTGTGCGATATATATTTGTTATTGTTTTGTCCACAGCAGATATTTTCCAGGCGTGGCAGCTAGGGCTTCAGTAGTCCTTCAGCTGGCTAGAAGTTCGCCGGTCTTCTCAGGCGAAGAAGAGTCGGCAGAGCCAGAAAAGAAAGTGGAGTGGTGACAGGGTGGTCACTGGTGCAAAAGTCTTTGTACCCAAGAGAGAGCAGGGAGCTGAAAGCACAGACTTCTTCAGCAAGAACAGATGTTCTTACCAAATACGGAGCTATTTACGCTCATGTTAAGCACACACTGATCCTAGGCGCAGGGCCTAAAAAGTGTCGTGAATTTCGGGCATAATAATCCCGACAGTCCTGAACCCAAGAGAGGGGTATCCGGGCTACTGCAAAGTAAAAATTCGTTAAATTGGAAGCAGCAATAGTCCAAGTCACGAACCCAGTTTACCAAGCAATTCAGCAGCTACAACCGGCGGAGAAGAGGGGACAGGGTTACCATCCCTCTTAACTGCACCAGATAGAGAGAGAGAAGGAGAGTAGTGGAGGAGTTTTCTCAGTAGAAACTAGGAGTGTCAGACAGGCACTGAACATAACCATAGAACTTAGCAATTCATCGTCAAGTTGTGTAGGAGATGATAGAAGAGTTCTTTTCGTGGACAGTGTGTTAGCCAGAAAAAGGTTAATTCGTCCAAAGCGGAGAAGCTGTGTAGACATTTCAGATTAGGGAAGTCTGCAGACAGACAGACAGTAGTAGTTAGATAGTGGTAGTTACTTATCAGCTGATTTTTAGTAAGGTGGATCTGAATGTTAGAGATCCCACTTAACCAAATGTTGTATTACTTACCTTTCTTCCTTACAGGCTGAGGGGAGGGCGACGGTGGGGTTACCTTACTTAAATCACTGTACTTTATTTGTGTGTGTTCTTTTCCAGGTGTGCGAACTCGCACTTAGTTGATTTTGATATGTTGGCATGTTTTTTTTTTCTTTGATATGTAAATAAAAAGATATTTAACCTTAGTTGGATCAGTCACTTTCGTCAACCTATATGTTGTCTGTTAGTGGTGTCTGTGGTGTTAAGTAAATTAAACCTTATCCCAGTCTTGGTAGTTAGAGGTAGTGAGGTTATCGCAAAACATTACGTCACCTAGTGGCAAGGGAGAGTCAATTTAGGTTCTCGACCCTTGACGCCAATAGCCTCATCTCCCACAGTCACGGTAATTTTTCTTCTGAAATCTATCTTCTTAGTCTTTCCTTCCACTAGAGTCTTGTCACTATATGAAGGCAGCCTTTAGTCCTAAATCCACTTCTTGACAATTAGGAAAACAGGTTTTAACGTTAAAAAACATACTTTCCGTGAAGTACTTTACATACTGAAAAACCAGAAAAGAAAGTAAGCACAAAATAGGACTATTTTAGAATAAGTTCACAATCTGTATATACACATTTGCAAAGATGGAGTTCAAGATAAATAAAATATGGATGACAGAACAATTTCTTACGTAATATAACAGAAAGAAAGAGAGTAAAAGAACTCCAAAATACAGAACAACAGATAAAGAAATAAGTCTGAAGGCTAGACAAGCAAGTTACAGCGCTATTACAGAACAATGTGAATAACTACAAAATGTTAATCCAATATACAATTTCGTCATCCACAAATACAATGTAAAATCAGCTCCTATGTAGATGACAATCCTCAAAAGATCACAGTGAACATTCGACTTCATAATCTGACAATAGCTTCCAACATCCATCAAATAATATTTTAACTTTCTTACATGAATTCTGTACGCTGTGTACAGTAGGTCTGCTGAACAATTTCTCGTTCATTAAATCCACAGCAGCAAGACTGGCATTCTCCAGTAAGTCATGAACCAAATCTGCATTTCTTTATGCCCACTTCCATAAACGTTTGCTTCCATGATAAACTCAGTGATCACAATACACGCGTCCGTAACCCAGAATCCGAACACTCAAAAACCGAAATATTCCGAAAATCGAGCTTTTTTGGCCGACTTTTGAGCGATTTTCGAACCGATTTTTTGGCGACTTAGGCTACTTTGGGCGATATCCGAAAACCGAAAAAATCTGATTTCCGAAACACAGCCGCCCCGAGCACTTCGGATTCTGAGTTACTGACCTGTATAGTATTTCACGATCATTCTTCATGATCTGCGTCCATACAGTCCTAATGCATTTTCTAGTATATAAAAGTAACTGAATAGATAAATATTTAGTTTTATACACCAAACACATCTCGCAATAGATAAAAGCAATAGTCTATAGAACTTTGGTATGTTGATACCATACATGCAATGGTAAACGGTGTCATGTATTGTACATTCATAATCTTATACATGTCAAAGCTGGGCCAAATATAGTGAAGCCTCTATAACTTTACTTCTCTATGAAAGTTTCATACTCTGGTATCGCACATATAGTAGCAAACTAACATACACCCCATTCACAAACAAGTAAACTGACATTGATATTTCAACATGAATGTCATAATAAAAGTAAGCAGTGAAATAAAATCACTTAATCATTAAAACAGTTTAAATATGTCATTTTCTGAGCATAAAAGGTGGACTACAGGAAATGTGTTTTAGTTCAAATTAAAATAATGTATTTCTCTTACTTACTTACTTCGTCGTTTACCTTCTACCCTGGGGTGTAGAGGTTTGCCAGAGACAGCGCCATACTATCCTATCGGCTGTCTTCCTCCTGGCCTGGTTCTAATCTAGTCCTCTGTCCTTCAGAAATGGTCTAATGTTGTCCTCCCAAGGAACTCTGGGTCGTCCTGGAGGTCTGGATCCCTGGCCCTTAGTTTTCCACATTTATTGTGATAGCCGATCTTCTCCCATTCTGCAGACATGGGCAAACTATCATAACTGGAACTGTTCTACTCGGGTCAGCAGAGGCTGGGTTTTGAGGCCAGGGCGTACCGTCTGATTGCAGCCATGTCTCTTCTGGTTACTTCAGCCACCTTCCTCAGACATTTCATTTCTGAGGTTTGGAGCTGGCTTTAGTGGGTTGAAGCCAATGCCCATGACTCTCATCCGAAGTCTAGACTGGAACATAGGTGGAGCGGTATACAGCCATCTTCGTCTTCTTGCCAATTTCTCTTTGCTGAAGAATCCTCCATTTATGGCCTGAAAACGTCTACCAGTTGCTGTTCTTCGGGTAGCCAACTCGTCTTTGAAGCCTCCCTTCCAGTCAATGACAACTCCAAGGTATCTCAAGTGGGCGACCTGCTTCAAGACCTGTTCTTCCAGCTTAATTGTTTGCCCTTTTTTCTTTCGTGATATTGTCACGTGTTGCCTCCCCTTAACTCTGCAGTAGTGATCCAACAGTGGCCAAAACTCAAGAGTAACTAATGTGGGTCTTCAATGGTGTCTACCTTCGCACAAGCTTACTCGTGGCAGAGTTGTAGGTAGAAGGATAACCTCATGTTATTTTGTACTCTTCAAGGGAGTGTCCACAAGATATTCAGAAAGCGAGAACAATGCTGCATTGGCTGAGCACGTTAACTCTAGTATCTGCCGTCAACTTTTGTGAAGGATTACGTAATTTAATTTTAGCTCGTACAAGCCCCCAACTGAGTTAATTCAGCGAATTTCCTCTTATTATTTAGTAGCTCTGATTGAGTGTATTTAAGAAATTGTCTGAGACATACGGACACAACACATTCAAAATGATTAAATCAACTTTAAATTTGGATAGATATAAATAACAAATTTAATAATCATTTATGTTTTAAGTTATTAAAAACTGAACATTCTTTAACAAAAATTGGTCATCATCATATGATATTAATGGTGAATTATATAAGGGGAAGTTTCACTTGGCAGCTTCTATGTGTGCACTTAGCTGCTGGGGTTTCTGCTCCCGCTGGTGTTTTGGTTCTTCGCAGATAGGTGACTGGAAAACTCACATTCCTGGTAAAGATTAACTCTTTAAGCCCCAAGAGCCAGTATACTGTACTTCCCGCTAGACCCATTTGGCCCAAGAGCCAGTATACTGGCTTTCGTATCTCTTGATTCTTTCTATGGCTGTTTTCTAATTTTGACAACTCAAAAACGCTATCTTCTTAAAGTATAGCCATCCATTATGGACTTTTGTTATTTATGAATATGAACATTAAAAAAAAATTATTTCCAAACAAAAACAATAAAAACATACTGGTATGGCCATTTTTGTTTGGGCCAAACCCACCTTTTTGCTTGGGACTGAAAGAGTTAAGAGTTGTAGCACGTTCCAAGTAGAATCAGGGAATAACTGCAAAGCTGCACCCGCGGCTCTAAGACCCGTCTGATGATGGTGTCTAGCGTCGACTTTAGGCCACTTATATCCTCACTTGTTCCAGAAATAGTACCCTCAACTGGTCCCACCAACTAGTATGGTAAAAGAAGAGAAACTACCCTTTGAGTATTGAGTTTCCCGACACATACTTATGTGTCTCCCATCTTCCTATTCCACCATCCCATCTATCGCAGAACTTTTACCCTCTCTGAGAATTAATCTTAGTCCCAGTGGGCGAAAAACTATCTTTACATTTAAAATGAATAGTTTAATTTTTAACTTTAGTAGAAAATGTTAACAATACAGTTTGAATATGTTTACATTTACAATGGTTGAAAAGGCTGAAACTTTCATTACATTTAGAGTGAATATATTTTACATTTACACTGGTTGAAAAGGTTGAAACTTTCATTACATTTAGAGTGAATATGTTTTACATATGCACTGGTTGAAAGGGTTAATAATATAACAAGTATGTACATCATTTCTTTCATCGTTACCTCCCTGCTCTATACAGAACTTGGGACTACCTCTGCCTTTGGTCCTTTATAATAAACTCGCAATAAAGCAGTCACCAGCCCTGTCAAGCAGTGGTGAAAAAAATATAGAATTCATAAAATCAAATCTTTAGGCTCACGGACTGCTGGCTCAGAGAAATAAAGGCACTTGTGGAGGCCTCTTACACTTGGTCTGCAGTGTTGTTACTTTAGCAATAAGTTCCCCCTTTGACTTGTGTTTCAGTTCCCTCAAATTCCGGTTTTCCTGGGTAGAGTTTTTCCTGGCCTTTTAAGTCCTGAGAATGCCCAAACAAGGTCTGGTCTGGTACTATTCTTAGCTCTGGCAAGGTCTGGTTGTCTTCATGGCGCAAGGTGAGTTTTCACAGTGCTTTAACCTGGCTAAAGTGTCAGTTTATATTGCCTCTCTTCCCCTGCATTTGTTTGTTATGATGTTAAGCAGGGCTCCAATCAAAAGAATTCATTCCGACATGTCTGCCAATTGTTTCAAACATGCGTGTTTTGTGGGGGACTTCAAATTATTTCCACTAGGAAATGTCTGTGCATCATTGCAAAGGTCATGTCACCCAAATATGGAATGAAAACATCTGATCACTCTCTCTCTCTCTCTCTCTGCAATGTTTACAAATAACTTCTTACTTTCATTAAAAGTAATGTCTTTGAAACAACGTGTACCGGAAACGATTATGCCATTCTTGTCTGTCTAGAAATGTGTCACGCAGGTGAGTAATCTAACAACTCATCACTTGCGCAAACAAAATTCTTCGTTTAACTATCTGGTTGAGGAAGGCACATCACCTTAAGCCTTATCACCGTTTAAACAAATTCGCTGGGCGATTTTAGTGCTAATCCGTAGCCTGATGCTGGGCACATCCGAAATTTTCCAACAAGATTGTTGGTTAATATTATTTCATCCGTCTCCTTTTCCAGCAGGGATGAACAGTAAACAAACAGACTTGATGACTTATCACTGAGAGGAGTGTAAGATGATTTGAAAGTACTAAACTGCTTGAATAGCCAGGGAAAAGGAAATGTGCCAACCATAGAAAAGCATGCAATTTTGTCCAGTCAAAAAATGTAAAACTAAATACTGCCAGTGAGGGGAAAAGAGATCGGTACCCAATGTTCTGTGACATATTTTCATACATACTTATTTTAAACTGTTCATTCATAACCCTCCACTCCCAAAGGAGCATAGGCCCTTCAACAAAACACATGCCAAGTTCCTCCCTGTCACGTGCCCATCTTCTCAAGTTTCTTTCCAAGTTCTCAAAGTTCCACCTCTCTTCTTCCATGTGCTTCATGGTCTACCTATGCCTCTCTTGCCCTGATGGGTTCCAGAACAAGGACTGCTTGTAATGCTAGCAACAGGGATTCCTCAGTGTTGTGTCCTATCCTCGCCATCGTATTCTTCTCATTCTTG
>JAMPIV010021962.1:0-91106 GCA_024509875.1 Oreohelix idahoensis
TGCATCGAGCTGTAGTAAGCATTAATTTCTACCAGAAATGATAGTTCATTCATTCCTGCCCAACAGTAAATGGATTTCCAGGTAAATGTCACAACAATGTTTGCCTGAGATCTGTAAACTCTAGTTTCAGGCCTAAAGAAATGCAAGAAAATACTAGCCAGAAAAATAACTTTAATATAAAGAACTGGAATTAACAATAATCTGCTGTTACCAAGTTCTGTTGACACATTTGTTTGCTGATCACCATTTTAAACTAACACTAATGATCATGAAGCTTCCACTACTCTCCAAACTTACGAGATAAAACTTCTTCTTCTTCTTCCTTGCGATCGCAACTTCTTTGATGATGTACAGAAACAATACACCGTCAGAACGAGTTCTCATGAGAATTCGACACTGATTGTTTGAAGTTCCTCTTTAACTCCATATAGCTTTGAGTTTAGTGTTGAGTCATTCGGCATTGGGCCAGTATATCTTTCTTAACTGCGTCCATACAGAGGACAGTCCTGTAGAACATGCTCAGCAGTTTGTTCGTTTAATCACCAGTGCACAGTGGTGAAGCAGACAATCGTAGCTTGTGCATGTGTTTATTCAGTTTGTTATGCCCTGTCCTGAGTCGAAAAAATAGTTATCTGTCCCTGCCGGTCGAGAGTGTGATAGTCGTCTTTGGGTTGGTTCTGTTCTCTTCTGATAGTCTGGATAGCTCTCTTTTTTCTCAAAGTATGTGACTTCATTATCTTCTTGTTCACATTCTCCTCCCTTTTTTGCAAGTTTATCTGCCTTTTCATTTCCTGGTACACCACAATGAGATGGTACCCACTGAAGTATGGTTCTCTTTTTGGCAGCTACCTTGTTTAGTTCATTTCTCAGATGCGGGAGTTTACCACCCTTGAGAGCTTGCAGGACAGACAGTGCATCTGTGAGGATGACTACCTGGTGGCAGTCAGAGTTGGTGTTATAAATCATATTTGCAGCTTGCTCTAGAGCTTGAACCTCAGCTGTATAGTTGGAACAGAATTTACCAGTGGGAATGTGCCTAGTCTCATAGTGGTTGTCAGGATATGAGATAAAGATACCGGCACCTCCATTCCTAACAGCATTAGTTTGCTGATCCATCTGAATATAGGCATGTATCCATGAATTGATCGGGATAGCTTTCTTGGATCATACTCAATGTAGCAGTTCGTTTTTGCAGATCATTATACTCACATCCACTTGTGAGACCACTGACTGATGTATTAATTTGGAGGGCACTGCTGGCCTGCTCCCATGGTACAGGGTATAGGGTGGGCTTCAGTGGTGTTGTCTTCATGGATAGGTCTTCTTGATGCTGTCTTATAAGTCTTTTCCCCCGATGCACAAAGCGGCTACGCTTTAGACGTCCCAATGCCAGATCATCTAGTCTTGCCTTCATTGGGTGCATTGGCATACTGTTGTACTTTTCCATCTGGATCATGGTTTTTGTGTCTCTCTATGGGACAATGTCTGTAATCCAGCAACCTTCTGCATCTCTGTTATTGGTGTAGTTTTCATGGCTCCTGTAATGAGCCTGAGAGCTTGATTTTGCACCTTGTCCAAAGACTGCAGATGTTGAGATAGCAGCTGATGACCATGCTGCTGAGCTAAACTCTAAGTGTGGTCTTATATTAACTCCCATTATAAATCTTCTTTAGATTTCGTTCATTTGCTCCCCAGTTGGTACCTGCTAATTTTCTGAGTATGCCTAGTCGTCTTCGGGCCTTTCCTTCTGCATTTTCAATATGCTTATTCCATGTAAGCCTTTGGTCAAATGTCACCCCAAGATAGGTGGGGTAGCTTTCTTCCTTGATCACGGTTGTCCCTAGGTGTAGTTAGCTGATTTGTCCTTGGGGGCGAGGGAGAACAGTGTTGTGGAGGGTTTTGTCTGTGTTTATTGTGATAAGCCATTTCTCTGCCCATGACACTAGCATGTCTGCTGCCCGCTGCATTCTATAATTTGCTGTGGTGACATTTTTCATCAGCGCACCAGAGTAACTAGGTCCATCTGCATAATAAGGCAGCTTAGACTCCTCAGGGAGATCCTTTCACACCAGGTCCCATTGATGTAAACAAGAAGAGTGTTGGGGAAATTATCACCTCCTTGAGGTACCCCCTGATGGAGCAACACTTTTTCTGCTCTGCAGACCATCAAGAGTGACTCTAGTTTCTCCTGTTATGCAAGTATGACTGGATCCATTTCATCATGTTGCCTTGGAAATTCCACTTCTCCTAATTTTTTTGCAATGAGGCCATCCTTTTCCACACCTAGTCAAAGGCCCTGCTTGAAGACGACCCAGATCGATGTAGGACCTTTCTTTCCCTTCTCCTGGCAAGGCAATCATTCTAATTGCTTGAGACCAAGTAAGTAAACTTGGTCTTCTATACTGTAAGCATTCCTCTAAATCCAGCTTGTTCAGGCACCGAGGAATCTGCTCAGAACACTCTAAAATACCATTTCAATCTGTGGTTGACTATTCGCTCCATAGTCTTCCCAACACAGCTTGTGAGACTGATTGGCCGGTAACTTGCAGCCTCGGTCTTACATTTCCCTTTCTTTAGTATGGGTATTGTGAATGGCTTTCTCTCCATACTTGGGTATACCGTTCCTTTCAACCCGTCTGTGAGTTTGAATATATCTCAATAGCAGTTTTGTCTTTGCTGCCTGAAGCTTCAACAGATTTACTAGCATTGTTTCGTTTGCTTATATTTGTCTGGGCCGGGTGGAACCTTTTATGAAACTTCAGCTTGGAAATAGACCATCAGTAGTTATCTACCTAGTGTGGATTGGGATTCCCTCCAATTGGGGCAGAGAATATCTGTCCTGTTCCCCATACTGTTCGACAGTATTTCTTCTCTAATCTCCTCTCTGTTGAATCCTATGTTAAATAGGGTAATTGCTTGCATTCTGAGACTGTCATCATCCTAGCAAACAAGTTCCTGCAGCTTGTTTTCCCTCTGATAAAGTCTTTGCCAACCAACTCAATCCAATGTCTGAATAGTCCTGGCCTAGGTGAGGATCGCTCTTCATTTAGAGACTTTAAACTAATCTCCAAAGTTTCCCTGGCGTCCTTTTCTCAAGGATTCAGCGATGCCGTTTTAGTTTCTCACAGCCCCCCCCACCCTTTTTCCCGTTTTTTCTTCTAGCTTTGTTCTCCTGAAACCTCTGCTACAGCCTTTTTTCCATTTGTTGTTGATTTTCAAGCATGAAGCGCTGAGAATCCGGCCGTCCTTCTCACTAGCCCTGGTCCATGGCTTTCCCTCGAACGTTTCTTTAGGAGTGTGCTGGACCAGTATGGTATGTAGTTACGCCGGCATCCTTTGGGAATGGGTTCTTTTGCAGCTTGTAGTATGCATCTGTTGAAGTCTTTTACCACTTCATTAATGTCTCTGTTCTGTACCTTGAAGGGAAAGACAGCACAAGCGTGTTCACTTTCACCTGAATGCCCTGAAATAAACCCCCAGTTGGCTTTTTTTGTATGTTCCATCGTGTAATGGGCTGGCGGCCTGTACTGAAGACTTGCACTCTGGACAGTAAGAAAGATTGGGCGAACTGGTCCGCTTCCCCCTATTGTGGCTCCTACTTTATTTCTCTACAAATAGATCCCGCAATATCTGGTGTGAAGAAGCGGCAAGATCTGGTTGGTTGAATTTGTATGTGCCATCCTACATGGATTAGAAGGTAAGGCGTGATCCTGTTGGCATTATTGACTAGGATTATGGTGTGATCAATCTAGCCAAGTTTATTCAAACCAACATAACCACTGTGATCCAGATGGTTATAGCACCAGCTCTGGGAGTGGCTATTAAAGTCTCCAACTGCTAAAAAGTTGATGGCTGGTACCTGTATAAAGCTGAGACCCAGGGGTTTTGTTGTTTCGGAACATTAATAGTTCAGCGATAATTCCTATTATTTTCCATCTTGTCTACCTATTATCTGCAACAGCTGAATATCTCTGCTCCACTCCATGAAGGTTTACCTTTCCTAGTGTGGCAGGAAAAGTTATTCCTTACAAGAGTTAAGTACTCCTACCTTTTCGTGTCTAACATCTATTCTGTTCCGTATCAGAAGCAATTGATATCCCCCTTATTTTTACAAGGTTTGGAATCAGCTTTTAAGTGCAGTCTTCCTTCTGGATTAACAGCAACAAACACACTGACATCTCCTTCTCATACAAGATGTTTTCCAGCTCTGTCTTTTTGCTGTATCCAGCCTGCTTGCTGTTCACTCCCTCTGCATTCCAGTGCATCATGCCAAGTGGCACTCTGGGTTTCTCTTTTTCTGTTTTTATGATTTGGTCCAGTAAGTTTTTCTCCCTTCCGCCACGACTTGCTGAACTCCCACAAGACGGTCACTAAGAAGGGACCCTCCAGTAGCGTGAGGGGTGGGGCTCAGTCGAGCTACCAGATCCCGGCACTGCATCTGCCCTGGTGTAGCTCCACAGGGCGAGCACCAGTAACGAGATTTATTTGACGTTGTAGCTCTCCACCATAGACAAAAAAAAAGCGAGTTGCTGATTACTGTGGTTTTTCCGGTGCGCCTTCTTCTGGCCCAGTATCTACAGACTTTAGCAACCTGTTCAACGGGAGAGTGGGCTCATCCCTAATCTGTTTATGTTCCCAGTAGTAGACTATTCGCAAGCAGCCTGGGGGTGTCACTGCTCTGCGCGGACCTTGATTACCGAGGCGGCGTCCGAGCTCGTATGGTGAAAATATGGTTGCGTTATCTTCAAAATAGCCCTGTCTTTCCCATGGCTTTTCTGCCATCCTGCAACTTTGAGTTAGGGAGTTCTGAGCTCCAGTCTCTTTCCCAGGCATTTTATCCTGGCCTGCACGCATACAGAGGACCCCACTTCTGGTTCTAAGTTAGCAGTTGGGGATAGGTGGGGTAGCACACTGTGCATTCCCCGTCATCCAGGGGGCTCTCCAACTATGCAGAGCTTGCACAATGCTGTGCTCTGGTTCTGGGCTCTCCCAAGGAATCCTCACGTTCCTGCACAGAGCCACTTCCAGATACCCACCACCTGCCCAAACCCCATTGTAGAAATCTCCTGCATGCGGCCATCCAGTCAAGAGCCAGTATTAAGTCTGGTGCCCAAGTGATTCCCCCCAAGCTCAGTGTGCAATTCTGGGTTCTCATCATGCTGCAACACAGGGGGGGATTGTGATGCTCAGCCATCTCTCTCAACTCTGCACCGATAAATAACATCGGGGACTTAACTGTGTCTCAGTACTGGGAGGCCCCGTTTCCGGGTACACCACACACAGCCAGTTGAGGCAACGGTCGCCGTGGGCGTGTCTTCAGTGGGGAAGTTGTGGAGTCTTCCTGTCCATGTTCTTGCACATCCTAACACTGCCCGCAAGACATCGGAGGTTTGGAGAGTGGCCTTCTCTGCTTTTTTGAGCCGGGGTGGGCTCCCCGGGCAAGTCTCGATGGGGATCGGGACGTGTCCACGCGCCAGTGGGCCCAGCATCGGCCGCATCTGTTGGAGGACTTGCTCTGCCAGGTTTGAGTTAGTAAATTCCAACTTTGTCATCTTCAATTCTTGGCATTGTGGATGCTGGGGTGCCTGTGGATTTCCCTAAAAGCCCCGGGTAGAAGCCAGAAAGTGTGTACTGTGTGCCAGCTCTGGGGGAGATAAAGGGGGTGTTCTTCTTTCTGCGTCTCCTTGTGATACGTAGCCAAGGTAGGGCTCACAGTGCTCTTTTCTTCCCCGACCCACCAAATTGCCTGCTGGTTACACGCCGAGTTTCTCCGAGGCTCTATGGCATGGTGACCAAGAGTTGAAGGCAATAGGATCGTCACGTCCTGAGTCTCTGTGCCTGTACGATGGGTTCCGATCTTCAGGGAGCAGTCCACACTCGTTCCCACTCCCAAGACTTGTTCAGTATCCATCTGGCTCCTTCCCACCCACAGAGGGCGTGTACGGTGTAGTGCACCGGTTTTATTATCGAGGGTTGCTCCTCTAGATCCGTTGTGTTTAGCCTGAGGATTCGCACCCTCAGTTACCAGGACTACCTCGAGGAGGGTGTGGCTCTTCACCACGCACAACGATCTTGGGGTATGAGAGGTTTTGCTAGGCCAAGAGACTAACACCGCAATGGTCGCTCCTTTCATGAACAGAATTCACTAGGCCTAGGGTGAAGCTATTGGGGGGGGAAACCCACTTACACACAAAACACCAGCACACATCATACCCCCTGTCTGTAACTTTGCCCCACGAGATACAAGAACTACGGGTTGGCTTAACTACTTTTGTAAGTAACACCTCTTGCGGTTAGCAAGTCCAATACAAAAAGCTCCTAAACAAGACTCATTGAGTGTTGCCCTTTGTCCTAAACAAGGGTTGAAATAAACAAAACTTGGTCCAAACTTGTCTTTCTTGTCCCAGTCCCCACTGTCAAATACAAACAGCAATATAAGGCAGTCCTACTTCTGGCGAACCCCCAGCATAAGAGAAACACAAGGAGAAAGGGATTTTGAAGCACACAGGCAAGAAAAGGGATAATGAAGACATAGTTGGACCCTTGAATTGATGGCACAGGTCATAACTGAAGCTGAAGGACATACATTAAAGACCTCCGCTTTCTAATGGGAGGCTAAAAGAAATCAGCAATGGTATTATGACAAACATAACAAAGACATATATTTACAATCAAACGACAGCTACATGACTTTTATCCATACATAATACCTTTCGCATGGCAAAAATTTTGCGCTCTTCTTTGATCCTTAGCACTTTAATGTCTTATGTACACTAGCGATATTGGAACACACGACCAGCCACAGACCCTGTGTTAAACCTACAGTCATAAATTACTAGGGCAATCATTATAGGCTTTGTCTTTTTTTGGAAAAAACATGTTGTCTGCTCACAAAAGTCGTTTACGCTCACCTT
This sequence comes from Oreohelix idahoensis, assembly GCA_024509875.1. NCBI lineage: Eukaryota > Metazoa > Mollusca > Gastropoda > Stylommatophora > Oreohelicidae > Oreohelix > Oreohelix idahoensis. The sequence goes on from JAMPIV010021962.1 coordinate 6,915, forward strand.
GTGCGCTACAGCGAGTGTCTGTCGACGTTTCCGTCTTAACTGCTATCAACATTGAGAGAGAACAAAGTAGGGGAAGTGGTTGTCGATGCGTTGCGATGATTTGGCGATTGTGCTTAGATATCATAGATTTAATGGACCCATTAACCAATACGACATTTTGTGGAGTCTACGCTTAGAATATTTTTTGAAAGTTCCACTGGAATGGGGCAGATTCCTCCTGCTTTGCCACAGACTGCATGAAGATAATGTACTAGAGTGTTTCTCCAAGCTTCTCCATTTTAACCACAAGGGTTTTGAGATGGCATAAGCAGCAGCAGTTGTTGGAAATGAATTCTGTTGCCAGATTGACAGGATTTTGTGATGTATGATCTTCAGTAGCCGCCACCCAAGAATCAGGCTCGGCGCACTCCTGTTTCATGGAAGCATGGCACATGTTTTTCAGGCCTTGCTATTGTTGCACGCTGGCCTCCCTGACGATAAAGTTTTGCGACAAGTTCCACTTGTCCGTTTCTTTCCTCAACTGACAGTAGGAGAGTTGGCGGTGGAGCGGCTGCACGACATGAAGGGAGTGGCATAAACATTTTACCCAATTTTCGAGTTCTGAGGAGCTGAAAGGCAGAGGATGCTCCCCCAAACACTTGCTTGAGAATTGTTGTCCATGGGCGGAGATTCTGAAATAAAAAATGCGCGACAACACCGTCAATGAGTCTTTGAGGCTGAACTAACAACACGTTCTGCTGAGAATAAGAAAATATAGAAGGATATCATTCATTATTCTCTCCTATGGAGCACCACAGCACTGCAGACAGTTCCAGTATCAGGAAAACCACCTGCACAAAAGTATCAGTGATCTAACAATGGTTCGGATTCCTGTAGCAATTTTGTTTTACACAACGACGAGGCTGGACCAACACCCATGCCACAAACTATATGGAAGTCACCACTTACGACGTATATTAAATAAGTAGTACTCCTCTTCTTTTCTTTGTCTCCCCGACAAAGACCGTCCAGGGAAATTACACATGGTGTGTAGGAGGATATAGTACATGACAAGCAGAGTTCTTCACGAAGACACTTACAGAACCGTTTGGGATTAAGAACTGGGAGTGGTGACAGGGAATGCCTTTTGTGTCCTCCATTACATTTATTTTCACTAGCAATAGAATTGTGGTCTTATGAGACAGAACATCAACAACACACAACACAGAAATGAATCCAGTGGACTCCTGACTAAGCATTGATGAATCTGGATTTTGCTGATGCACTTGGCTCTTCTTCAGTCCCATAACCGTAATCAGATGCCGAACAAATCTTGAAAACACTCGATGAGAAGTCCACAGCAATTGGGTCTGAAAATACACAGTGAAAAGACAAAAAATAATGAGAATAAACAATGCAGGTTCAATTGCGATAACACATGGAACTCTGAAACTTGAAGAAACACACCAATAACAAAGAATGTATAATCCCTACCTCTTATGCTTGCGCATGCTCTAATATAGACACAAAAGTTTTTGAGGGACAAGATAGATGTAATCATCCAAACTAAGACATACAAAAAGCGCAAGAAGGGAGGCTTTCCATCATGCATTGGGAAATATGTATGCGAGAGAGATCAAGAAACAATTGTGATCAAAACAAAGAAAATCTAAGAATACTTACAAACCTCAAATGTCCGAAGTCACACCGTCCCCTCTTACAAAGGTTCTAGACGAACATGGAGAACAACAAAGACGACAAACATCCAAAAAAAGCTACAAGCTTGTTCATAAAATGGGTGTTTGGCGTTAGAATAGACACGGGCACTTACAAAATGCGTATGACAAGGTTTACACCAACGTGGCGAACTGATGAGACAACAGAACTAGACCAAGTGCCTACAGTGGAACAAGAAGATGAAAAAGACACGTTGGCAATGGATAGGACACACACTGAGGAAACCTGTTGACCCAGCATTACAACAAAAAAAAGGCGTCCATGTTCTGGAACCCCAAGCAAGAGAGGCAGAGGTAGAACCAAGAATCACATTGTAGAAGACAGCTGAAACAGAGGTGAAAATATGAGGATAAACGTGGAAAGAACACTGTAGAATATGATGGTCATGAGACAGGAGGACCTTAGTCATATATTTTTATGTTAGCGGTGCCTGCAGAGCTTCCTTTGGGAGTGTGGAGAGTGATTGTATGTGATGGGGTGTGGGTATGGGTTGAAAGAAGGAGGAGATATAGAACAGCCACAGAGAGCATTAACTTAAACACAGCACTGATATAAAAACCCACAGTGGAAAGCAGAAAATCAGTACATAAATAAATACATCTTGAAGAAGATACTGTGACATGATCTAAAGGACTGACGCACGAAACTGACTCAGAATGATAGAAACATGAGGACCAGCAGGACAAATTGAGTAAAGCTCTGTCAACAGTCTAAGCAAAGAAGGGCACTGATGACTTATTTAAACCCTAAGCCAGTGGCTCCCTAATGCCTGTCATACTGTGATTGAAGCTGAGGATGAGCTCTATTATATCACAAATAATTCCTAAAGGCCTATGCAATACAAATGCTCTTAAAGTAAAAAGCCAAGCTCCACGACACTTCTTGTGGCAAGGACCTGTTTTTACTAACACGAGCAGGGCCGAGGGCTAGTCCCTCTGCGCCCCTATAACCAGAATGCTCATAGGTATATGAAGCTTGTAAGCACGTGGATGGCAACATCATCAGGAGAAGAAAACACTCCTGATTTCATCCCACCTGAATGCCTTGAAGGTACGCTGGGTACAATAAAGGCTAAGGAAGGCAAACCTTAATACAACACAGCTGCTGACAAACACGATGTGACTGGGCCGAAATGCACAAATATCGCGCTCAGCTGTAAACTGTAGCATAACTATTTTTTTTTTGCTCAAAACAAAGCCTGCCATGTGCAGACTGACAAAAGCCAACAAAGCTGACCTACCAATACAAGAACGGAACCATCATAATATGATAGCATCAAAACTTTCAAAAAGCATACACTAGACATTATCCACTGTGACAGCATAACAACCCCCCAAAAAAACTTTTAAATAAAAACTAAGTACTTTTACACTAAACAATACCAATATTTCAGTCTGGTTAGTAAATGTAGCACAGGTCCATCATAACAACTTGCCTGATAAACATCACTTTGACGTACACAGAAACATTCGCAAGTTACCTCTTGCAAAACGTTACAAGTCTTAACCTGCCATTACCACATGGCAACACAAGCTATAATGTCCAAGTCATTCATTACCACATCTTTTCCTTTTCCGCTCCTTATGGAGCATGCAGCCACCACTGCAAGCTGGTACACTCCACTGATCTAGACACAGCCTGCATCACAGAGCATTCAACATCACTACAAAAGCAGCACACGCATGTCTAAGGTCACACATCTGCAGCAAATCTATTTACATCTGAATGCAGGTTGAGCCTCTGCCTATAATCCATGTACCAACATCATTTAAGCGTTCACCATGCACACAACATGACCTGACAGGGAGCATTATTTCTACTCCTTCTTTGTCTCATTCCCCCCGTGATCCACTAAACTGGTCCTTAAAACTATCTAGACTGCCTGTGGGGACACAAACAATGATTTAAATTGACTTTTTTTCTTTGGTTACTGATGAAAACATACATTGCCAATAGCAACAAACACTCTTCCCAGCTATACTCATTTGAGATATCTTTGTAATCCTTCATGAAGTTTCTAGATAACACAAGAAAATATTCAGACTTTTCATCTCCTATCCGTTTACAACAAAACACTAAGGTTCACCGTTATTCTGCAACAAAGCTATAACAAATCCATAAGCGGGCAACACAAGCTATTGCTGTACTGTTTTGTATTGTACATTTAACTCAGGGCTATCCGAGCTCACACACTCCGCTAACTACACGCAGCCAACTAATCACTTTAAGAACTCTACACTAGTATTACCTTCACTGACACTGACCATGGGCTTTTCTTCAGTGGCACATTTCGTGCCAATTCTGCACAACACACACAGAGCTGAAGTCTTGAGCCCCAGTTTCCTCCAGCTTGGCTGGCACTTAAAGGCATTACCACATCTGGTCCCAAGCTAGGAAGATAGAGAAGCACGTGACATCTGAGAATTAAAACCCCGACACATCCAACTAGGAGCTTTCTCCAAATAAAGCAAGAGACACAGAGCTAAAAATACTGTTGCTACTATGTAAGCGGAGCTCATCCCAAACAGAATTTAGTCAACTGTCCTTTACAGACAGCCACTATTCATACAGCTTCGCCCCCCACAGCCCATAAGATGTGCGTGCTCCTCCTACATGAGCCAACCAGTAAACAACAGCCAGAGTTACGTCGAGAGGTGCCCAAACACGACACATCCAAGGCTTAGAGTTCAATGCAGGTTTCTTACCCAGCATGTTTTCACCAACACAAGGGTGAATCACTGAAAGTGTGTGGATGAAACACTACCAAGAGTCCAAAACAGGGTATGACACATTAAGCCTCATTAGACAGGATTCGCACTATCACCAATTATTGAATACTTGTAGTCATTATGTGTCTTTAGACGTGCAAGGACTCATATTAAAGGATGACACGATCCAGAATACCCTCCATGCATAGCAACAGGCCATAAAGTCCACGTGCGCACGACGATAGAATAATCTAAAATTTAACCATGCGTTATTCTCTCTTTGGTGGGCTGACTGATGACTCTGCACACAACTACACACACATGACCGGTCTTACCAGCTTACTGAGATTTCAATCCAAGCACTGTTCCCACATCAATCAAGTTCTTTCAAGACATATTTTCTAGTCCTCTTTATCATCTCCTCACGCTAATCATTTATCCATCACACACTCATCACTACCCGACACACACTCACATTCCACCGATGGAATAGTGCATGAAAGTTTTAACTTGCAATGTTTTTTCAAAGATTTCATCTTCAGATATCAAGATGAGCCACAAGCACATTTATCTAACTTATCTCCACATGGTTCTGTCTGGACCTCGGACACTGGTTAGGTGGTTAAACACAATAAATTGGTCCTTCACACCTGCTTTTGGATATCCAGCCCTTTTCTATTTTACACAACAGGACAGTATCTCAACAGGCATTAGTCCAAGAAATGTCGAAATTTCTCCACTGTACTACTTTTGTACTTACCACTGACACTTCACCGTCTGCTAGATCATTAATAACATTAGCAAACAAATCTTCTTCTTCTTTGATCCATAACCGCCAACCATCAAAGCAATCAGTGGCCATCTACCCCTGGGTGGCCGTCTTGTAGGGGCAGCAACAAATTGATTCCACCATTGCTCGTATCCGGACCACGGCCTAACCAACTTTCGTTTAACAGGCACACACTATCACAGTTCATATCCCTTTGCCATCTTCTCGTACTTACACACATATTTCATACCCTTTCTCCCCAAGTTGATATTTAGGTCACATGCCTCTCTTCGCTTTCCTCTCGGGGTCCACACTAGCCAATAAGCTAGAGTACATCTTGTGATGTATACAAGGACACCCTTCTGAAGAGACATGCCAAACCCAAAACCTCCAGCATCTGCAGCTATAGATGGTTGCATGTCACTCCATGGTTACTCCACAAATATCTGTCAGTCTTCTTGGTTCTGCTGATGGTGTTTGGACCAAAAGACATTAGGAGACATTTTCCCAAGATACGGCCACGATTGGCGACAGACACAGAGAATAGTGTTTTTTAACATTTCCTTCTCTAGTTAACGTCTCCAAGCATTCACCGAGCACCAGAGAAGCCCAGAAAAGACACACACAAGCTCTCATACAGTCCTAAATTTGGTCTGTTTTTCATGACATGTCTGCACTGTGAAAGACACATCCACAAAACACGTTGTTGAGACTTATCTCTCAAACGTGACTGTTCTACAAGGTCTTTATTAATATTCATACACATATTACATTATTTTTTTTAACACAGTTCCTTCTAGACTGTTCTGGCTCCTAGTCTGAGTGTTACATGCATCCCTAGTTAAGATTACTACATGTATTCTGTCTGTCTTGTTCTAACTGCTGGTTCCTTAAACGTTATTGGCTCTCTGGACTTCTGCCCACCACACTTAGATGGTCAATAGACCCTTCTGTCTTCTTCTGATTAGATTTCAGGCCAACCTGCTTTCCATACACTTCATTTCAGTCTAATCGGAACCACTTTCACCAGGATGTGTTCTATGATATGACAAATGCGCGATATCTAAGTGCAATGACTCATCTGCAATATATCCAATCGTCTACAGTGTAAGAAAACGCACATGTCCATACCTAATTCCTCTTGGACTGCCCTTGCTGTCCTTGGGTACACAAGCAAGTCACAGAAACAACACAAAAAATCTAAATGGCTGAGATCAGAAATAATGTTGTTGCATAAAGGGGACTATCCCTGTCATACTCCTGTATTCTTCACCTTACGCAAACAGTTACATTACTACATAAATCCAACAAACTGCAATCTGTAAAGTTAGAATACAAGGCTTTTATTATGATGATAGCAAATCTCAATGCAGGCTAGGGCGTAACATTCCATAAAGCACTCATATTTTTCCATAGGTGCGTGTCATACTGTGATGCTGTATCGATAACTTACTTCAAAATCACAACAAAGATTTACAAGTATAGCTGTCTCTGCCTCTTTCCGATAGCTACTGCTTTATAAAAATGTCACCTGAGGGTCAAATATATCGATTCTGCACATCATTCTGTTCCTTTCTAAAAAGCCTGCTTGTTCTTAAGTTCTATAATCTCCTCAGTAGACTGGTCAACATCAGACTTTTTAGAATCATCTTTCCTGGATGATTAACCATGCATAGTAACTTATTGGCTGGAACACTGAGACAGGAAGGGTAATTTTCCTCTCCAGTTATGGTTGCATATTCTCTGCAAGGAGGAGACACACCTGACCCTTCTTGCAGGGTCAAATTTTTATGAGAACAATTATGACCTTCACACACTCACACTCGTCAGTATGGTAGTTGTCACCTCGAAGGATTCCCCAGAAACACACTTGTATCAAATAGTTGGTTGTTTCTAATAGTTCACTGGCAGCTACAGTCTATCATGTTCTAGTTGTGTGCACTTGAATCTAACTCAGCATACTTAGATTGAGATCTGTACACCAATTAGCGCTTATTCCATTTTTTAACCCTTTGATAGCTGTGATGATTCTTCTTTTCGTGGAATGTCCTTATTTACATCTAATCATCACATTCAGTCTCAGGAATCATTCAGCTGAGTCTTCTGGCACAGAGGTTTCCTTATTCAGTGTTTCTCTGAAATGCCTCTGCCATACTTGTTGTCCCCCTGCACCCCCATGCTGTCTGCGTGATGAGATTTCCTTGCGTGTCATTCGTCATACTAACGTTAATGGTTGTTTTTTGCAAACCTCGTTTTCTCCACTGATAATTTTTAGGTTATTTTATATAACTGTGTGCATTGTTCATTTCTCAGTGCTGCTGCCTGCCTTCTTCTGCCTGTCTTTGCAAGGTCATCCAGAAATGTCCTTTTTGTTTTAGCAAACGGTTAGTGACGTATTTTACTTCCTTGTACCCATCTGACTGTAAAACTGTTCACTAATATATTGACCTTAAACCTGGGAGAACTTAGCTTCTGTTATTTCATTCATCTTTCTTTCATTTCCTTTCTCTTCGCTATATGGTGTTTTAGCGTTTCTGGTGTTAATCCCAGTTCAACTTGGCTCTTTCAAATCCTGGAATCCCAAGCCATGACTTTGCTGCTTTTCCATGCAATATTGTATTGAGATGACAGATAGTGTTTTGAATTTCATGGTCGACATCATCGGTCTCTCTGTTTCTTTTTCCTGGCTTTTGGTAATCTGATATCGTCCTCTTTACGTCGACCCCACGAAGCTTTTCTGGTGAGGGGGTCCTTAAAGTTTTCGTGATGTTTATGTCTTTTCTGTTTGACTGCAACTGGTTCCCAGCAGCTCTGAGTTTCACTTTCAGTCTTGCACACTAGTAGGTGATGAGATCACTTTCCCACATCTGCGCCCTCTTCTTACTTTTCAACGTTCTTGTAATGCATGTCCTCCATCTGCTAATCCCATTGATCATTATGTTGATACTATACTGTTTTCTGTCCCACCGTATGTTGGTGTGATTTCCCAAGTTAACTCAATGTGCACTTCTTTGTGTGGAAAAAGTGTTCCTCCAATGACCAGGTTTGTTAATATACTGCAGAAGCTTTATTAATTTTTGTCCCCATTCTACATTTACATGTTCCACTGCCTCCCATTTCCCCATTACTCTTTTCGTTATAAATTATTAATTGTGTTGTGGTTCCAACTTTTCGCATTTAAGGTCACCCCAATAATTACTATAATAAGAACGTATCCTGGGTGCAGTTTCCATTAATCCTTTTGTACCTGTTGATAGAACTCATCTCGTCCTTGACTCTCTTCATCGCAGTCCCGTTTGTTGGTGCATAGCATTGTATAATTTAGTGGTGTTGGTGAATCTCCTCTCAGTCCAATTGCTTGCACTTATCAGTCTGTTTGCTTGATGGTTTTTCCATTTCCAGTAAAGACCTATTCCATTCCTTTCTTCAGATAATGGCTACACCTTCGATTGTGCTGACCAACCTCTCTACCAGAATAAAGTACTGTTTTCACCTGTATCTGTAGCTTGTTTTTATATTCACCCCCTTCCCTGTCCATCAGCTCTCTGCTTATTCCCATGATATGTGTAATCCTTTGTAGTTCCATTCAATCTCTTGCTAGTATTTGATTTGTCTCAGCTTTCCTGCGCCTCATTCATAGTTCAGACGTTCCAAAACCAATTCCTGGTTTCGTGGTATTTTGTGCGGTCAGGCATCCATTTTTTCATGCCAATGGCTTTTCCTTTCGGCTTTCACCACTGTCAGTCATACGAAGCCAGAGGACTCCGTGATGTCCGTCCCGCATCAAAGTTTTTTTCATTCATTTTTGCCATTTCTCCCTTAAACGTGTGCAAATTTATTGTAACCATGGACAACAGGGTGTCCAGCCCTGTGGCTAAAATCCCACCTGGAATTGACCACATAGTAATAGCTTTTGTTCAGACCCCCTGTACCCACGCAGACCAGTCCAGCTTGGTTGAACCTACCAGGAGTTAAACTCCCACTGGAATAGCTCTGGGGATTGTCAGGGTACACAAGCTGCCATACCACTACAAGGTATAGGTACCATTGATGGCAAAGCAAACAAATAATTGAACTTTGAAAATCTAGACATCTAAGTAGAAATTCAAAGAAACATGGCGGAAAAAAAAAAAGATAGACAATAAAACGGAAGTAAGAAAAATCTGCAATGTCTCTTAGAAAACAAAGAATAAAAAAGAACTATTTTTTTTTCTCCTCAGCATATTAGAAGATGTGATAACCGTGAGATTTATCATGGGGATCTGGAGACCTGAAACACAAAAAACAATCCATGACACATAAACCACTCACTACAAAGAGCTAATGAAGAGCTCTGGAACAGGCTTCTGTGCAATACATGCTGAAACTTAAGTGTTAGTGCCTTATGCTCCTTAAGGAGGCAAACAATGGAGCATTGTGAGTATGGCTGCAAATAGAGTTTAAAGAAGTAAAAAAAACAACATCAGGCATTAACAAAACAAAATATCAAATTGAAAAAAAATCATTTAAGCAATAACCATGTTAACAATACTACTCAATTTCTATTGGATAGTCACATACAACCCAAGAGATGTAGGGATCTACTCTAGAAACAGTACATTCCTCTAAATATCTAACCTTGACAAAATGTTGCCCGTTTTTCCAGAGTTATTTGTATAAGTGTAGCAAAATGTCAATGTAACCTTTTATCTTCTGCCGAACAAGTTCCGGTCTTCCTGTAATCCCATCGTCACAAGCGTTGGAAAACTCAAGCTAAATTTATAATTTACTGAATGATAACTTTACTCTCAAAGAAACATCTCATTCCAATCTCATGAAATTCATAGTAACAGTAAATTTATCTGTAATTACCTCATGATATTTGGAAATTCAAACTAAAATTATATTTTACCCGAAATGTTAACGTTACTATCAAATAAACAATCTCATTCCCATCTCATGAATTCCGTAGTTAAATAAATTTCTCTAAGCTACCATCATTGAGTTTTTTTTTTGGGGTTGGAGTGGAGAAGGTTATGGCGTCTGCCACGTATTCAAGGAGGTACGCGTTTTTACTCTTCACTCTGTTTACCTCTCTTGGTTCGAGTCCCAGTGAGGGATTATAATTATTGAAATACTTTTTTCCAGAACCATGGTCCCAAATTACGTTATACTCCCCCCCTGGTTTCATGGTAGAGAATCGGATGCCTAGCCTTCAGATAAGGGCAAAGAAATAGAGGTCTCGTATCAATTGCGCACGAGTTACTAAACCCACGGCAGTTGGTCTCAATCGTAAAGACACATGGATTAGGCTTATCAGCAGCACACTGACCCCGGGGCAAAATTAAAGAATTAGGCACAAACCTCACCCCACCACAAAAATATTTATAGAATGTGTGATCCTATACATTTTGTACACAGCATTGAGATTAGCTCAGCCAGTCTGCCAACGGAGGATCGGGGCACTGGATGGCTTTGTCCGAGTGCAAATGAAGATAGTTCTTAAAAACCAAAACTCATGGTTTTCTGGAAAATTTCAAACTAAATTTATATTTTATAGAATGTTAAACGTTACTTCAAAGAACACAATCTCATGTCCTATCACTCATGAAATTCATAGTTACAAGATAAATTTTTCTTTTTTTTAAGCTTACCTCATGTTTTCCATGGGCATTGTGGGAAAAGTACCATCAGATGCTTAGGACACTTTACGACTTAGTTGTTCCTCTATCTACCCCTGGGTCCTAGAGGTTTTTCCAAGAGAAAGAACCATAACTATCGCTGTCCTTCCTCACTGGCCTGCTTAGGATACAGCACTTAAATTCCAGCACGGCAGGGCTTATCTGAAATTGCATCTAGCTCTAATATCTAGCTCTATATCTCTCTCTTCTCTGTCTCGTGAGGGGGCGGTGGAGCAGATCTGATTTACAGATCTATCGATACGACCCATGATCTACTGGTAGTTAAGCACTCTAAAAAATGCTTAGCTAACTATTGCCCCTATAGGATTATCTACTGAATTGCGCCCTAACTGAAAAGACAAACCTATGTGGTAATGTTATCAGAATGGGCGAATGTAGGTTAAATAGAAAGGTTGCATTTTGTTTTAACTCCCACGAGACTACAAGCTGAACTCATCTCGTGATGGACAGACACCAAAAGACTCATGTCACTGTGAAAAGAAAAAACAATATTCAGACACACACACAACAATAATGAAACAATATTGGGAAAAAAAAAAGTTTAATGGGCATATACATTTATATAATTTAACTAGTGAGATCAAAAAGCCGCGGTCAATAAGAACGGCGGAATTAAAATTCAAAAAGCAACACAATACCTAAGGGCAACAACAATTATATTGATAAATACTTAATCATAAAAATAAAACAAAACCCACTAGTAGTCAACAACCACCACATGTATAAACGAAAACTAACGCAACGCAGTTCCAGGCAAAGACATCCAGAATTGTGTGAATAACATACGATCACTACATTCTATAAAACTATATTTCTGTGCACACCTGTTTCATTTGCGCATTCATTCTTTGGTAAGATTATTAACTCATTTCTTTCGGGAGAGTACATATAAGGGAAGACTATACAAAATTAATGTCTAAACTATTTCAAACCAAATAGTTGCTTCGCCTTAGCTTTATAGTACACTGGACAGAAAAACAGCCGGGATTTTATATATATACTTTTTTGTCCCACTACCTTCATTTGCAGCATCTCTTATCTTTGGTAAGTTATTACTCAATATTCAGGATAGTACATATAAGGTAAAACTAAACAATTAATATCCTAGCTTTCAACTCACAGTATTGCTTCCTTTAGTGGGTATGTACTGAACAGAAAGAAGCGTGGATTTATATATAATAGGATAATCATCTCCATAATGCGACACACTTTCTTTGCCAATGTTCCAGTAAATTATTATATTATTTCATTTTTTATTTTCCGATTTCACAATTTCTTATGGAGATTTTGAAGCCACCACTAGCAGCTAGTCCTCTTTGCAGGGAGTACTGCAGTCTAAGTCCTCTTTGCAGCGGGAGACATGCAGTCAAGTCCCTCTTGCAGGTAAGACTATGCAGCTAGTCTCCTCTAGCCAGGGAGACTGTGCAAGCTAAGTCCTCTTGTGCAGGGAGAGACTGCAGTGCTAGTCCTCTTGCCAGGGTAAAAAAAAGACTGCAGCTAGTCCTCCTTGCGCAGGGAGACTGACAGCTAGTGCACATTGCAGGGAGTGACTGCAGCAGCTAGTCCTCTTGGCATGGTAGACTTGCATCAAAGCATAACATGTGTGCTCTTGGCAGAGGTTGGTTTTTGTTAGTTAAGTTTTGTTTTACATGATGAGGCTGCCATGCAGCCCACTGCACAATCTCCTCATATTAGTCGCCTGAGAGTTATCAACAGTCCTATTCCCGTTGTCCTCTACACAGACCCCCAAGTACTAACAGAGAACGAAGTAATTATTTACAACAGTAATAAGATTTGTAATAAAGTGTACAATGTATTGTTGTTGATTCCGATCCCCGACCATGGTGATTTGAGTTAATAACACAACTCTGTATAACCCTTGCAAAAAAAATATAAGGGGTAATTTGGTTTTTGTGGGCATTCAATGCAAACCCCAGAGAACTTCCCCCGAACTCAGCAGGGTGCCAGCAAGGTGAGGGTCACACCAGACCCACTACTAGCGTGTGTGCAATGACACGAGAAAGGATGGTTCTCTAAAACCCGCAAAGGTGGGTAAAGGTAAATAAAAATGGTTTGCTTGTCTCTTCTCTATGTAGTGTTCTTGTTTTCTTTAACCTTTTATCCCCCATATAATTACTAAAACAGGGTTGTGATTGATGATTAACACATGATTACCTTACAACAATGATTTCAATGGCTGTAAAATCATACTAAACAAAAATAATGTGCCAATATAGTAGAATCCTTCCAAATTTATGTTAGCATAAACAAGTTATTAAAAAGTACAGAATAAAAAGAATGCAGGGTAAGACAAGAATATATGGCCTTTTACCAGACCCTTTTTAATCTAACAGTTAAAGTAGTTTTTGTTTGAAAGATTTAAAGGTAAAGGTAGTTTTGATAACAAAAACAGCCAATATGGGATTGAAGGGATAAGGCTGTCATATACTCATTGCCCAAACATTATAATACTGGGGTGACCAGTTTCCATTGGATATAGAAATTATTAAAGCTGGACATAAAATCCACAAAGTACAATATGCAGATGAAGATGACACACAGTTTATAGCAGAATGTTAAAAAGAACTACCGAGATTGGTAGACATTTTAAACATAGCATGTGAAGAAAAGTGATTAAATCTAAATATTTCCAACAAAAATAACCAAGAAAAGATAATAGCAAAAATAAAAACATCTAATAAAAATGAGAATAAAGTAAATGGAAATATAGTACACAACATGGAATAATGTGTACTCTGGAACACTTTTAATACGCAAGTTTCCAGAAAACAAACAAAAATGCACTTTCAACATGTCTCTAGCAAGGGAACTGAGAAAATCTTCAGTGTCCTGTAGAACCAATGCCATCGTATGAATGTGAATGACATAGAAAAAAATCCAAAAAAGAAAAATAAACTGCAGTAAGAAAAAAGTGTGTTTTCTCAGGAGAATGATACATATACATAAGCTACTAAGAATTGAAAGAGAAAATAGAAGAAATGATATGACAAGACCACTGATAACAGAGGAAGGCCTACATAATTCCAAGCAAAAGTCATTGGCCACACATTTAGCAATGGGGTTCTGGAAAATCTTGTGACAACAAGAAACCTTGAGAGCGAGAAAAACTGAGAAAAACAGGAGGAAAAGATCTGTGGTGGTATGACAAGATGGTTTGGAAAACAAGTAGGCCTAGGCTTATTCGAAGTAGGCCTTCTGGATGAATGCTCAAACACACAAGACTGAGAGTTGTGGAGTTAACTGTTATCAATACCTTCGTCACATGATAGTGATGGCTAAATATGTGCAAGCACTGAGTTCCCTTTACTGGAACCACAGTCTTTTATACCATGGAGAGATGATATTGCCACGACTTTCACTTACCTTGTCTACCAAGTTTCATACTATCACAGGCATTTTTATTCTCATCCTTGTCTGTATCGTCTTCATCTGGAAGCGAAAAAATTGTTATTTATAGTAATGCTAGCGCTAAGGATTTTAGTTTATGCAAATATGCTTATGTTCTATGTTGCAATTTAAAAGAAAACAGATTGTTTTCATTTGTTTTTTTAAGTTTCATTCAACCATCCCACTCATGAATGCGGTGGAGCAGTTCTGACAGGCCGTGTAAACATTGGCCGTTTTCAAAGACAAGCGGGCTTGAAACAAAGATATGGGGGCTAGTAACGGTTAAAATATACATAATTTAATTTTCTATCTCACCGATTTCTGTACTAGAAGTCATGAAGTTGGCCAGTGCTGACCATTGTTGACCAATTACTAGCGACGGACTTCTGTCCTGAGTCGCCATTTTTATTTTCTTGTTGCTTTCTGTCGACACGGAACTAGCCGAAAGTGACGTCACATTCGGGAAAATCCGATCGTTGACATGTTACTTAGTCATTGAATTTATTCGATATTTATTGCCCCCATTGTGTCCTGAACGCAGGGACACCAAAATAAAGAACTGTGGGCGGGGCAAACCATGTCATCAATGGAAGTGAGTGAGGTTTGTGAGTGAGTTGATGAGTGAGCGAGCTAGTGAGTGAAAGTCAGTGAGTTGATATAAACATGTGTATGTGAGAAGCTGGAAGTGTGGTTGAGGTCAGAAAACGTGGTTTGCGGAAGGGTATATGAGTGAGTGAAGGAAAATTATTGAGCAAGTGAATGTCTCCGAGGAAATGTAACCGTATAATTTGAGCGGCTGGGTGGGAGAGAAATTGAGTGAGCGGGTGAGTGAATGAGTGAAAAGTCAGTGAATGGTGTCAGAGTACATGGCTCAATATTTTGTAGCAGTGTCAGTCCCACTGGGCCCCATGGCAAACAATGATCATGGACCTCAGGCCACGAATGGTCACTAACGCAGGTAAAGGTGGTCCTATATCAGAAACTGCCGTAGAGAAATGAAGAGTTAAAGACGTCACTGTAGTATGTCTAGTTTTATGAGGTAGTGTGACTAGTTCCCTTCCTTGCTGCCTTTGCTTTCCCTAACACAAGAGCAGAGTCAGGTCCCAAATTACAGCTGGGTAAACTGGCGCATGACTCTACTCGGTTTTGATCCCGGTAACTTCGCCGCGAGAGGCAAGCGTTCTTACCGCTTGCCAATTGAACGCTCAACCCCGGATTATCTATCCTAAATGGGCTACTGATTCTAAATTTCCAAATCTTACTTACTTAGTCGTCCCTCTTCTACTGTGAGGTGTCGAGGTTTGGAAGAGAAAGCGTCATACTATCCTATCGGCTGTCTTCTTCCTGGCCTGGTTCCATGCTAGTCCTCGGTCCTTCAGAGATTGTCTAATGTTGTCCTCCCAACTGACTCTGGGTCGTCCTGGAGGCCTGGATCACTGGCTCTTAGCCTCCTATACCTGCCGTGGCAGTCGATCTTCTCCCATTCTGCAGACTTGGCCAAACCATCTCAATTGGGACTGTTCTACTTGGGTTTGCAGGGGTTGGGATTTTAGGCCTTGGCGTATCGTCTGGTTGCGGACCATGTCTCTTCTTGTTACTTCTACCACCTTTCTCAGATACCTCATACCATCTGTTCAACAAATTAAAGATAGGAACTGTGGCACTGGTAAAATGACTGCCGAACACCTGCTTCAGAGGTGCCCAGCATATGAGGAGCGGAGAAGACGCATATGGCCATCACCAGTGCCATTCCTGGAGAAGATCTACGGAGATATCAACAGCCTCAGGCTGACCACCGCTTTCTTTGAACTTATTCAAGTTGACATCTGAGGGTGAATGAAGAAGAAGAAGATACCTCATTTCTGAGGTTTTGATCTGACATTTGTGGGTTGTAGTCATTGCCCATGACTCGCATCCATACGTCAAGACTGGGACATAGGTCGAGCAGTATACACCCATCTTCGTTATCTTGCTAACTTCTCTTTTGCTGAGGAATCCTCGATTTATGGACCTGAAAAAAAGTCTTCCATCTGCTGCTCTTCGGGTAGACAAATATTAATTCCAAAATCATATGTTTAAATGTTTTCTTCAAAACTCACTTTTATTTATTTATTTCATAAAACGTACATTTTAAATATTTTGTATAATTTAATTTAAGTATAATTAACATAAACACGCAAACTAAACTTCTTCGTTCACCCTCAGATGTCAACTTGAATAAGTTCAAAGAAAGCAGTTGTCAGCCTGAGGCTGTTGATATCTCCGTAGATTTTCTCCAGGAATGGTACTGGTGATGGCCATATGCGTTTTCTCTGTTCCTCATATGTTGGGCACCTTAGAAGCAGATGTTCGGCTGTCATTTTATCAGTGCCACCGTCACACTCATCATTAGTTCCTATCTTTAATTTGTTGAATAGATTATATACGCAATCTAAACGAAGTCGTATATTTTCTAGACATGAATATATTGCATTGTGTATATAACAGTATGACAGGTAACGTATTCGTGTAAACCGCCCGTGTCACCAGGGACCAAAAGGGAATAAAGAACAGTAACTTGCTTGCAACAATGTAACATATGAGACAAGAAAATGAATGCGACTGAGAAGGGGTGAGCACAGGGCAGGCTTCCCCCATCCTTCTTCTTCTTCTTCCGTCCTTAGCCAAAGACCGACCAAGCAGTCAGAGGCCATCACGCCTTGTGGCGTCTTAAGGGCAACAGCAGATTGATTTTCTCTGTTGTAGTTTCCCATCACGCCTAGCGGCATCTTTAGGGCAACAACAAATAGATCCATCTGCCGTTGTTTCCGTAATCGGTGTGACAAGCCAACGGGTGATCAGCCCATTGGGCTTCCCCCATCCTACAGAAACTTTAAGTCAGAAAAAAACTTCAACAACATGAAGAACAATTTATTCAAAGAAAGTAATTTAAATCATTCAATTCAGCCATCCAAGACGGCATAATTCTTTTATTTAATGATTACCTGACTTTACTTTGAAAAAAAAAAAAAGCAGCAAGGAAGGGAATAATCACCCAACCTCTCGATACTGGACCTAGTATGGTCCCCCCCCCCCCCCCCCACCTCTCGATACTGGACCAAGTTTAGTGAAGTCTCTAACACTTCACCTCCTCTACGGTAGTGTATGATTTGGGACTACCTTTACCTTATGATGCAACCAGATAAAGCCGAAAGGAATCTGGGCTCCTATCCCACTTTCTTTTCTTCTTGGAAAATCTCCAGATTTAGTACCTGGAACGTCCGAACATTAAATGAACATGGGAAAACTGCACACGTGGCAGCAAAAATTTGAAACTATAAAATTAACATCCTGAGACTGTGTGAAACAAGGTGGAAGGGAATAGAAGGATAGAAACTAAACAAATATGAAAGGTTGCTGTCCTCAGGCCACCAGGAAGAAAGCGCACAGCCTAGTGAATGTTTGGCTCTAATGATGTCAAAAAAAAAAAAAAAAGAAAATCGCAGAAAGCACACATTGAATGGGAAGCAATGGGACCCCAACTGACAAGGAGAAGACGACTGGAGACATGCATGAAGGGGATAATGAAGCCATAGAAAGACCTTGAAAGATGGCAATAGAGCAAGAAGGCTTGGCGTGTATTTGCTGAGGGTCAGTCCTCCATGGAGGAGTTGAAAGGAAATGCAGATCAGTCACATAAACAAATATTATACGCCTCATTACTATATTTTCATATGCATTTGACAAATATTATACACAAGCACGTAATCGGTTAAAACGTGACGGGAAATAATTGTGTTGTACTCTGCCTGTTGCATGTCCTGATGACATCACTAATTCTCCCGTTGTCATTTAATACCCTTTCCATACCATTTCAACTTCATTGGATCTTTGTAGTCAGACTTATCATGACTAATGGTCAATGGTTTATGCTCCACGGACAAAAGAAATGAAAGGCCTGCGTGTTATTTTAATCGGTGTTCAATTTAGCTTTCACGATGAAATGCGAGTTTTCCTGTATTTTCTTCAAAGGGGGTGGGATTTTTTTTCATTGTTCGTTTCAGGATGGTTAACTTCGATGATTAGTAATATGGAGATTGTAATAACATGATAGACTTTCATATTCGCGCAATAATATTAATTTATAGCTTTATAATGTGTGAAGACAGAGTGTCTAACGTGAATATAATATAAAATACTCCCCAGACAATTAGATAACTTTTCAGCAGTAATTGTAGTAGTAGTAGTAGTAGTAGTAGTAGTAGTAGTAGTAGTAGTAGTAGTAGTAGTAGTAGTAGTAGTAGTAGTAGTAGTAGTAGTAGTAGTAGTAGTAGTAGTAGTAGTAGTAGTAGTAGCCCTTTCAGTCATGACAGACTATGGAAATGCACCCCCGAGGGGATGGCCCCAGCTGTTTTTTTTTTTTTCATGGTGTTCCTTTTGGCGTGTTTTGTCTCTTCTGATTGTTGAGAGCTTCTTTTCGCCCAGTCTGAGGTAGCGACATAGGGAGCGACGGCAGCTTCATCCTCCCAGGTTGCTGGAATTATGTCCGGTGCTATCATGTCTCTCTTGCACACATCTTTGAACCTCGGCTGTGGTCGCCCCACTGTTCTTTTGCCATCTGCCAATTGTCCGTAGAAGATATCTTTAGGGATGCGAAGCAGTCAGTGTATACACATAAATTAAGATCTCAAGAATAGTTAAACTGGTGTTCTGGAGCAGCTGAAAGAACATATGAATGCTTTGATGCAAGTTTCAAGCAAGAAGACCATTTGCAGGGGTGGCTCCTTGCCTTACAGGCAGCGAAAAGGAAAAAGAAGAACTGTTATTGTTGTTCAGAATCGACATCATTGCACTCCGGGCAAACCCAAAGGCGCTCAGTCTCCCTCAGTAAACGTCGAAGTGTATGAATGCTAATTGGTCCTGTTGCACGCTGATTGTATTTACGCCAGATGCGTCCTCTCATACATTCATCCCCTGCCAGTCTTACGCCTAATGCCAAACTCAAGCAACCTTAACCTTGATGATTCATCGATTGCAGTGTCATTCTCTAATAGGCGATCATTAATTGTTCTCACAATCTCTCCCTTGTCCACATCCAGTGCACCTACTATATATACTCTTGAAACTAGTCTATCAGCTCTTTCATTACCCTGTGCCCAAGACAGTAGATCCACCAGTTCTTGAAGATTCGAGGCTTATATGGAGGTTTTCCATTTATGCCTTAGCCATCCCTTTTGGATCTTACGAAGCATGGACAGAGTCTGACACAATAACTGCCCTTGTTAATGAAGTTTCAGACAACCACCTTATAGCCGCAGTAGCTGCCTCTGCCTCCATTCTCATGCTGGAGGATGTTGTCATGTAAGCCCCGCTATGTCCAGCTACGATCCTGCCATTAACTCTTGCCGAGAAACTCCATCGTGATTTCTCACCACGGACTACAGACCCACCAGTATACACAATGGCATCATCATCGCCGGCATTATCATTTATCAGTTGATCAATTTCCAGCCCTGTTTTCCTATAGCTCCAAGCTCTGCACTCTCTGCCAAGGCTGATGATGACCTGTTGTATGTCGTCAAGTTCTCACTTAACTTGCTACACTCTTCCCCCTTAAATATATTTTCAAATGCGGTCACCTGTTGAATAGTTGACGCAGCCTACGCATCCATGACATCCCCCTCTTTCAATAAGAAGTTGAAGTGAACTCAGTTCACTAGAAGTTTTTGCAATCATATTTGTTTAAAATTTTTTTTCATATTTAGGTTGCGAGCAATTTCATTTTCATCCTCACTGGTGATAGGTGACTCCGGATAACTTTGCGTGGATGATGATCCTGAGCCTTGACTTCACAAAATTTGAGAAAGGTCGTTCACTTGGTACTTGATATGATCATATTTGTTTTATCATCATCATTTTGCTTTTCGCTTCCCGTGGAGCATGAGACACCAATGCAGCAGGCTCCCGTTGTTGCAGTGGTTTCTGTAGCAATGTGTTTAACATAATGAGATTGCCATCCCCCCATGCACTACCCCGTCCGTATTAGTCACCTTGACGGCATGTCTGACGAACCAGTAGACATATTCTTGTTTTGTCTCATAAGAAACACCATGGAACTAAACGGGGCAAATACATGTGTGGGCAAATACATGTGTGGGCAAATACATGTGTGAGCATATACATGTGTGGGCAAATACATGTGTGGGCAAATATATGTGTGGGCAAATACATGTGTGAACATATACATGTGTGGGAAAATACATGTGTGGACAAATACGTGTGTGGCAAATACATGTGTGGGCATATACATGTGTGGGCATATACATGTGTGGGCAAATACATGTGTGGGCAAATACATGTGTGGCCAAATACATGTGTGGGCATATACATGTGTGGGCAAATACATGTGTGGGATGCCACAATAATTTCAACAAACAAAATGGAGTCATTGTCCCGGAGTCCCCGGGTGAAAGAGGAAGAGGAAGACAGAAGACGTTGAAAAGAGAACTAGAGACAGATATAAGAGAGATGAGGAAGAAATGGAAAGATCTTGAGCCGATGGTACTGGACAGGCAGACTTGGCATACGTTTGATGGAGACCTATGCTCTTTTGGGAGATGAAGGCTGACAATGCTAATGATGACGACACAAAGTTTTAAAAACGTCTGAATACAGCCTGTACTGATAATGATGACGACACAACGTTTTAAAAACGTCTGAACACAGCCTGTACTGATAATGATGACGACACAAAGTTTTAAAAACGCCTGAACACAGCCTTTACTGATAATGAAGTTGAATGTAAACGATAAGAAATTATCACAGGCCTTTTCTTTCATAATACACTCAGAACGTTTTTACGGGCTTTTCTTTATCATAGTCAATTTCTGTTACATTGCTACTTTTATTTCCATCGTTCTTTCTTTTTTTTTTTTAAATTTGACATCCTTTTTGAAAGTGTTTATAACTAGATTCATAGGACACAAGCTCTTCCTGTGTCTATTTCAGGAGTTTCTTCTGAGATTCTTTTTACATCAGTTTATACCACGTGTGGTTTGCACTACTTAGAATCTTAGAATCTATTTGGGTCACAACAAGAATTTTGCTTATGAAGATCTCATTTGCAAACCATGTTTCCTCCTAGTATTCTAAGATACAGCATCAACAAAAACTTAAACAGACAATCTGGGGTCTTCTTCTTTCGTTCGCTTGAAATATATTTTCTATATCTGCAATCTTGTTTCTTGAATAAACTTCACTGTCTTTTGTAGTTCATACAGAGGTCCGTATAGTTTTGCTTCCAGTGTTGTTTCTCTGGGCCAGTGGGTTTGCCTCAATATATCATATTCGGGGCAATTTTGAAGTACGTGCTCCGCAGTCTGGAGTGCCTGTCCACATGTACACATGGCTGAATTGCCAATCTTGAATTTTGTATATATGTGGCTGCGTAGTCGGTTGTGTCCTGTTCTGAGGCGCAGAATGACAATTTGTTCTGATCTGTTCGAAGCTCGGTAGTCATCCTATGTTGGTGGCTTTCTGATTGATTTGATCATCTTTTTCTTCTGATGGTACGTAACTGGTACATCCGGTTGCTCGTCTGCAGCACCTTCTTTAGCCAGTCGGTCCGCTCTCTCGTTTCCTGGTATTCCACAATGAGACGGTATCCACTGCATGGCGACCCTGCGCTGGTTGCACAGTTCAGAAAGTAGGGCTTGTATACCTGGCAATTTTCTGGACTGAAGTGCTTGGAGTGCTGATCTTGCAAATCTGGGGTCTATTTCAGGAGTTTCGTCTGAGATTCTTTCCACATCAGTTTTACCACGTGTGGTTTGCACTAGATATAATTTATTTGGGCCAGAACAAGAAATTTCCGTATGAAGATCTTCTTTGCAATTCATGTTTCCTCCTAATACTCTGAGATACAGCGTCAACAAAAACTTCAACAAACAATACGGAATCCTTGTTCCGGAACCTCCAGGGTAAGATAGGCAGAGGGATATAAACGAGCACATTTAGAAAAGAACTGGAAATAGACATGAAAGAGTATGAGGAAGACACTGTAAGACCTTGAGTTTATGGCACGGGGTAGAAAAGCTTGGCGTAAATTTGTTGAAGACATATGATGCTTGGGCAGCTGAAGGGTAATGGTGAAGATGATACACATTTTCATACACTTTTTAAGACAGCCTGTATTGAAATATATGGAGTTTTTGTTCCGGAATCCCCAAGGTATGGTAGGTAGAGGAAGACCAAACAACCCATAGAGACAGAACTGATGACAGACATGAAAGGGATGAGGAAGGCCAGAGGCGGACTCAAAGTATTTGACACCCAGGGCGGATCCTACCAGGGGCACCCCCTCACCCACAAAGAAACACAAAGGAAAGTATATTTTAAACAGTAAGTAATGTCATAAAAGTGTCCGATGGCACCCCCCCCCCCTTTCCTGGTTGTCACCCGTGGCGGATAGCTCCTCTCGCACTCCCCTTCCCCCCACCCCAGTACACCACTGTGGAAGACATGTAATGACCTTAATCTGGTGGCACGGGACAAAAAGCCCTGACAGTTGATAATAGGAAACTCTATGCAGAGCGATACAACAGGAGGCAATCTGATCATCAGAAGAGTCTCCCCGTCGATCATGTGTCTCGGCCCCTTATTCTCTTTTACACTCTAATGGGGGCGGGCCAACCTGGGTCATGACTCCCAAGTGTCTCAGCCTCCTGTTGTCTTGTGTTAGAAAATGAACCCATTCCACCTTGGTTGCAGCCTTAAATCCACAATTCCGCCAGCCGGAGGCAGTTGTGAAAGTAACAAAGTGAAGACAAATTATTGCGGTTGTTCCGCAGCACACCATTGACACACCTGCGTCAAACCGACGAAGCGCGAAGCCATTACAAGCTGGCAACTGAAATCTAACTCCAACCTACACCACATATAATACACCGCGGGTTACCTGTAGAGCCGCCGTCTTTTCACCAATACAACGAAAAATGAGTAGTGTATGCGGACCTAGAAAAATCTCAATATCAGGGTGTTTCCTATACCGCAGGTGGGGCTAGATTTTACTGTCCCGAGTTCCATAGCCCATTGCTGACATAAGGTTGTGACACCAATTTTCGACAGATTAAATAGGTCAATATTAGGTTCTGCATCGGGTAGTTCCTAAGGGTCTCCGAGAAGACAATGAAAGAATATAACCACTGCCCCTTCAGGCACTTTGTATGAAGCAACTAAAATAAGGTGGTGCATGGGGCTGGCAACTTCATAGTGTACAACAAATTGTTTCAGACACAACTGCTGCTAGAGCACATGGGAACTTTGGTACAGGCTTCCTACAAGGGGACCAGCTGAAGTGGTAGGTACATGCAGAGCCGGCCTTACAGATTTTTCAAGGTGATGCGAGGTCTCGTGATAGCGCTCAGTGTAGTACTGTACCTGCTCATACAAGACTCAATGTCATGCGGCTGAGCTGGATCTCAGTATAATTTCTGCATTTCCGCAAGCGATGTGGACTATAGCATTTTATAAAATCATAATACATTCATTTTCAATCTTTCTGAAGGTAGTTTTTTTTTCTTTACTCATGCTGTATTACTGATGGGCGAACAACGCTGTGTTTGAAAACAGGAATGGTACAGACATAGAAAACTATCAGTTTCTTATAAGCAAATAATTGTTTACTCTGACATTTTCCGTTTAATTTTTCTTGTTCTTCCAAAACTTTAATGATTGTGTTCTTTTGAAAAAAGTGAATTTTGGTTCTTTTCTTCTTTTTCTTCGTACACTTTCAGACGTGAACTTGAATTTTTTCAAAAAAAGCAGTAGTCAGTTTGAGGTTATTTGAATCTCTGCAGAGCTTTTCCACGAATGGTACTAGCGACGGCCATATGCGCTTTCTCTGTTCCGCATATGTCCGGCACCTTTGAAGCAGATATTCAGCAGTCATTTTATCAGTGCCACATTCACACTCATCGGCAGTTCCTATCTTTAGGTAGTTGAATAGATGGTATCTCAATCTGTTGTGGCCAGTGCGAGGTCTGAAGATTACCACTTGCTCTTTTCTGTTGAGCTGTGTCACGGATTGCCTCCCCTGCTTTGCAGTAGTGGTCCAACAGTGACCAAAACTCTAGAGTATCTAATATTGGCTTCCAATGTATCTACCTGCGCGCAAGATTACTCTTGGCAGAGATGTAGATAGAAGATTAATGACACTTCTACCTTAAGGGAGCTTCACAAGATATATCCAGAAGTTACAAACAATGTTGCATTGGGCTGAACAATTGTTAACACATTATATCTGGTCCATCGCCTTTTGTGAAGTATTTAAGCAATGGTTTAGCCCGTTCAAGCCCCCAGTTGGTGTAATCCAACGAAATCCCTCTTATACGGTATAGCTCTGTTTAGAGGTAAATATATGTCTAGGTATATATATATATATATATATATATATATATATATATACATATATATATATATATATCTATATATATATATATATATATATATATATATATATAAGAATCTGGCTCATACGTTTGCGTTCATACAAATAAACAAACTGAATCGACAATGATTGTTTAGTTTTAAAACAACATGTAACAAATTTAATAATCAATTAGTATTAACAGTTTAAAATAAATAAAATGATTATGATTTCAAATTGGAATCAAATTTTCTCTTCCCTGAGATTTAGGGTGAGGATATATCGAATGTCCGTTTTGCTGATGCCTTTTTACAAGCACTTAACTTTTATAAGGGAGTCCTGCAGTTGTGGCTCATCACTTCTATGATGACGAAAGCCTTCTCCACACTCTCTTCCACTGTAGGCGGTTAAGGTGGATGCTTTTCCCTCACAATAGCGGCGTGAATACCACAAATCGTCTGATGGCTTGTAACCACGAATTTTAGACAAATAGAAAGAAACAAATGCCTGCTAAGTACATTTGTTCACCGCAAACTAACAGGCCCATTGTCATGCTCTCCACCCACCAATATTAACCTCTTAGAAGAATTAAATTTCCGAGCACACAGTGTAACTCAGGGAATATGATGAAAATTCACCAATATCCTTCTGGGTGTTAACTAGGAAATTGAGTATGGAGTGCGTGAATAATGATTTACCTGAATTACAATTAAAAAAGGTACATAAACCTCACAAGATAATATGTTACACCTTAGGCACATGTGATGTAATCATCACTACTCTCGTCGGAGTCTGGGGTCACTCTGCTGTCGGGTTTTCCGCACGACTATTCAGAAACAATCACCAGCTCTTGCAGTAGTGATTCATACAAATACTATTTTCATATGTTGAGGTTGTGCCAGCCTCGTATATAACCACTTAGCAAGAAACCTGTAGAATTTACATTAGTAAATACATTTTTTTACACTTACCCCAAAGTTTTGGGAATACACAATCTCATTGCACAGATTTAGACTGGACACAGCTCTGTATTAGAAGCTTCGAAATCACTTAGGTCTGGAAATTAGAGTTAATTCCTCTGACGGCGGGTGTTCTGCAAAATCCTGGCCTGGAAAAACTTTTGTTTAATTCCTCTGTGACTTGGTCTGGGAAATTAGAGTTAATTCCTCTGACGGCGGATGTTCTGTGAAATCACCTGGGCCTGGGAAAACGTTTGTTAAATTTCTCTATGGCGTGATCAAATTCCTAGGATTCCTGTTTTGTTAATTAAAGTCCTGGCCCCTTTTATTTTCCAGTCTTGTATTAAAAATGTGGGTTTATTTGTGAATTCCAAAGTTGCTCAATACTCGATCTGTTACTTATAGTTGTGGAATTTCTAAGTCCTATGTCTCCTTTTTCTTTCTGTCTTTTAGGAGTCGCTGATATGACAGTCTCTCTGTGTGATCCGTGTCTGTGTTTTCATCACACTATATTCTCAGTTCTTAGTGCAAATCACAGATTGCACTTCCGACTAGTGTGCCAATAAAATGCATTGTATATTTCAGCTCCTCAAAATGAACCAATCCAATCGAATCTCGTTCATCACTACGTGGGTAGGGGTGTTTCAAATTAAAAAAAAACCCTCACGTGTTTCAAAATGTTAAATTTAATATCCACGCATCACCTCTTACAGTGATGCCATATAGTTGCGTAAGACTTCCGGCTGCACCTATCTGCCTCTCACCATATTGAGACCGTGTGTTCCTGGCGTGTCTACAAATCTTGAGTTTCCAAATAGATTATCTGAGATAATTACACACAGGGATGGTCTAAGCGGAAACAAATTACGCATTACCACCTGTGTTTCGCTAGACGGATCTCCGCCAGATTTGTCACACAATATGTGGTTCTATTCATAGACCATGCACAATGCAAGCTTGAATAAACAGGCACAGTCGCTTTGAAAAGATGGTCAGCCTGATAATACATGATAAAATATTATCGCTGCCGGGGTCAATAAACCTCGCGTAATACAAACAGTTGAGGAGTGAAGTGTTAGAGACTTAACTCTACTGATCCAACGTAGAGAGTAAATAATGGTGCATAAAATATTCCACATAATAATGACGGGGGAGAGAAAAATAAGAAAATATCACTCGCACGGGAATGTAATGAAATCCTGCAGGAGTGGATTTGGGATCGCACAACCGTATCGTCACAAGCTGGTAGTATGCATCATTTTGTGTGTGACCTGGTTGCTTTACATCCCATTAGTTCCTGTATCTGATTCTGATAAAACTCTTTGCCTCCTCGAAAGTTATGCTTGTTTCAGGCTGGGGTAGCTTTCCACCTTCCTTTGCCAATCTGCCAGCCTCTTCATTGCCGGTGATGTTACAGTGAGATGGGATCCATTGGATCACAACTCTTTTGAATCGTTTACATAATTTTGGTTCATCCTCCCCAATTAGCGTCCGGTGCGGAAGCACCACTTGCGCCGCTCTTCTTTTTCTGCATTCAGTTCAGTTTGATGTCATGCTAAATCTGCAGGGCTGTCGCCAGAACGAAGTCAGCAGTCTTTTCCAGGTCAGTGCAGCAGCTCCATAGCTTCTGCCTGAGCTCAGCACCCTCTGGCCAGGTCTGGCGTCGTAGGTTTTCGTGGGCTGAGCAGTTTTGGATTATGTGTTCAGGGGTATGTATTCCGGTTCCACATGAATTGCACCGCCCAAGAGCCGGCCCTGAGTACATGCTCCACTTGGGGCAAAACGGGAAATCAATCAATACCCTTTAGCTCCCTAAGGAGCATAGGCTTTCAGCAAACACATGCCAAGTCTTCCTGTCTCATGCCATCAGCTCAAGTTCTTTCCACGTTTTCCTCATCATTTTCATTTCTATCTCCAGTTCTCTTCTTCGTGTGTTTTTGGGTCTAACTCTGCCTCTCTTACCCTGGGGATTCCAGAAAGAGGACTGCCTTGTAAGGCTACGAACAGGTTTCCTCGATGTGTGCCCCATCCATTGCCAGCGTCTTCTTCTCATCTCCCGCTCCATTGGAACTTGTCTGGCTTTTGTCACCAGTTCCACATTGGTGATCGTGTTATACCATTTAATCCATCTAATCCAGGTGTCGGCAACCAGTCAATCTCGATCTATCGGTAGCTCCCAGTGGTTGATTTTATAGATCTTTAGGCCACTGTGTGGAAAGGAAAAAAAAACAAAACTTTTTTTAGTTAGGGAACTTTCGGACTAGCCCTCTTCCGCCGGCATTTAAAATTGCTGTGTCACCGGGGTCAAAGGTGCTTTTCCCGCATTCCCAATGAAAACTCTCAAGCTGGCTACTGAAATACATTCGTGAACTGCATGAGACAGGAACGCGATCTTTTCTTTCTTTGCAAGGATCATCATCCCCCTCTCTCTTTTTAAACAATTACCCACGCGCACGCACGCGGCTCACGCACACACACACACTGAAATAGATCACAAGAGTTCCTGGATTGCCGATTCTTGCTCCATTCTATGCAAAGAAAGAATGATACAAAGTTGGGTTATCTGGCCTTGTCACTAATAACAGATCAAACAACAATAGCACGCTAATGACAACGTCCTTAACTACCTATGATATTTCTTCTGTGAATACCAGAGTTTTTTATCAAGTCGATCCAAACAAGTCTCAAGTCAAATCTCAAGTCTCCTAGCACAAGTCTCCAGTCTCCTATTACAAGTCTCAAGCCGAGTCCCTAATAGTAGCTTTCAAGTCGTTCTTGAGTCAAGTCTCATTTTTTTTTATCTAAAACAATTTATACGTACAAATCACTTTTATTCAAGCAACCACATCAATCACTATAAATAAAAATACAAAATAATAATCTCTGTTTAATGATTTTTATTTACGACTACTTTTATTATTTTGACTTAAACCAAAATCATTTCCAGTTTCTCAATATGAGTGCGTTATGAATGAGGGCGACGAAGTTGTTTTGCCACAACTGGCTAGTCCCAAGTCGAGTCGCTAATAAAAAAGACTCGAGTCGAGGCTTTAGTCACCAAATTGACTGGACTCCAGCCTTGACTCGAGTCTATTTTGAGGCTGGAGTCGAGTAATTGTGGTGACTAAAGTTCGACTCGAGTTCGAGTCGATCGACATGAGACGACAACGCTTGTGAATACATCCCCATCAATATTAAATAGTATGTTCAATTTTTTTTTTAAATTGAGGAAGCTTACACATTTGCCACGACCTTTCTACAATGGATTATGCATTTTACACTTCTTTGGTACATTCTCCAGACGTATAGGTATGTGTTGTATTACACAAGGCGTTTCACAGCATCCAAAAAAATTAACGCACACAAGTTCTTTGATTTTTTTTGGTTTCCTCACTACTTATTGGATATTTGAGTCAAGTTCCTTTCTTGCCTGCTTTTTTTTTTTTTTTTTTTTTTTTTTTTTGGTCTACCTCTATCTCTCTTGCAATGGGAATTTTAGAACAAGGCTTACTTTGTAATGCTATCATCGTGTTTTCTTAATGTGAGTCCTATCTAACGCCAGCGTTTTTTTTCCTCCCCTCTGGTTCTACTGTCACTTGTCTGCTTCTTTCCATCAGTTCTACATTAGTGATTTTGTCATGCCATTTCATTGATTGAGTGATTGATTGATTTTTACCCACGCACAACTAACATGATATATATCCTGTGAACAAAATACATGGTATCATCGCACGTAGGTTATAACTTACTTACATACTTAGTCGTTCCTCTTCTACCGTGGAGGTTTGAAAGAGAGAGCGCCATACTATCCTATCGACTGTTTTCCTCCTGGCCTGGTTCCTTTCTAGTCCTCGGTCCTTCAAAGATTGTCTAATGTTATCCTCCCAGCGGACACTGGGTCGTCCTGGAGGTCTGGATCCCTGGCTCTTAGTTTCCCATGCTTGTCGTGGTAGCCGATCTTGTCCCATTCTGCAGACATGGTCAAATCATCTTAGTTGGGACTGTTCTACTTGGGTCTGCAGGGGTTGGGTTTTTAGGCCTTGACGTTGCGGACCATGTCTCTTCTTGTTACCTTCCTCGGATACCTCATTTCTGAGGGTTGGATCTGGCTTTTGTGTGTTGTAGTCATTGCTCATGACGCGCATCCATACGTCAAGACTGGGACATAGGTGGAGCGGTATACAGCCATCTTCGTCTTCTTGTCAACTTCTCTTTTGCCGATGAATCTTCGAGTTATGGCCTGAAAAAGTCTCCCAGCTGCTGCTCTTCGGGTAGCCAACTCTTCTTTGATGCCTCCCTTCCAGTCTATGACAGCTCCGAGGTATTTAAAGTGGTTGACCTGCTCCTGGACCTATTCTCCAAGCTTAATCGGATGCCTTCTTTCCTCTCGTGATATCATCACGTTTTTGTTTTGATGGTGCTTATGACCATCCCTCTCTTCTCCAGCTCTTCCTTCCAGGCTTGCAGGTTGGGTTGAAGATGTGCCTCGTATTTAGCATCAGTTTATCAAAAAAAACTTCCTCAAACTATAGACAAGTCAAATATAGAATATAAATCAACACAGCCGCCCAAGACTGAAGAAGGTCCTCTGGAAAGGAGGCGCATGAAGCAACCCAGAGAAAGCCGAAAGGAGTCTGGGTTGCAGACTAATCTTTTTTCGTCTAGGAAAATCTCCAAGATTGGCGCCTGGAATATTCGCACTTTATATGAACAAGGGAAAACTGCACAGGTAGCAGCGGAAATGCAAATTACAGGACTGATTTCCTGAGTCTCTGCGAGACACGGTGGAATGACGTAGAGAGGAAGAAATTGATCACAGGAGAAATGATGTTGTCCTCAGGACATGAGGAGGAAAGTGCCCACCACAGTAAAGGGGTGGCTGTAATGCTGTCTAGAGAAGCACAAAGGGCACTTATAGAATGGGAAGCAAGGGGACCCCGAATTATAACAGCAATGTTTAAGACAGCCAAAAAGAAAATAAATATAAACATCATCCAGTGCTATGCACCAACAAACGATAAAGAAGAATCTGCGAAAAAAGAATTTTAGGCCAGACTATAAAATGTCTTGGATAAAAAGAAAAGAAAGGACATCACAATTTGTATGAGGAACCTAAATGCAAAAATAGGAACAGACAACACCGGCTTTGAAGAAATCATGGGAAGGCAAAGACTAGGTACGATGAACGAGAATAGGGAACTAACTTCTGTGCTTCAAATCAACTAGCTATAGGAGGTAGCATATTTCCACATAAAAGAATACATAAGACAACATGGATATCACTAGACCACAGAACTGAGAATCAGATTGATCACATATGCATAAATAAGAAGTTTAGGTCATCATTGAATGATGTAAAAGTATATAAAGGAGTAGATGTGGTATCAGAACGCAATCTTTTGTTAGCCAAAACAAAATTAAAACTCAAGAAATTTGCAACAGCACATAGCTATAGACAACAGTATAATGTGGGATATCTAAGAAATCAGGAAATAAGAGAAAAATTTTCAATCACAGTGTGACAGGGGCGCTAGGTGTACCTCACACCCAAGACCCGTGCACTAAGAAAATTTATAAAGGATCGTTTGACAGGGGTTGCAATTATTGGTTGCTTGCAACCCTCTCAGCAGCAGACTTAACAATTCAAGCAACCCAAAGCCTTATGCAGATCAACATTTAATTCTACCGAACAGAACCGAACACCAAACAAACAATCAAACAAACAATCAAACGAACAATCAAACGAACACCCAGTCAGTGTTCATAGACTGTCTGAAAAAACAATAAATAAAACAATGTCTAAGTGAACATTAATAGCATGGATAATAACACTTACCATAAAGAAAACATGCGCCCACCTGATATCATCAACTATCTCACACACTCATGCGTGTCGTCCAATGCGACTAGTATGGTGTTGTGCATGAGGCTGGCAATCGCACCGGGTAACATAGGTTGCTACCGAAACCACTACTGCAAGAGCATCTGAATGCTTCATGCTGAGACAAACCACACCGGTGGCCCCATGCTCCCTCAGGAGCGGAGAAGAGAAATATACATCTCCAAGTACGCCCACGTGCTCTCACAAACCATGTTCACATAACAATAATAATCAACTGGACATAAAATAATATTCTTCAATACATGTACAACAAATAATCTCAATAATGAGAATTAACTACTACCTCTCAACCGACCCACATCAATACTCGTTCCCGCACTCTGAACATGTCGTAAGTGACGACTGGTGCGCCTGGCCACAAACGTGTCATATGTGACCCCTGACGAGATTGGGAACTCATCACATGGAAACACATTATTACAGGAACAACCACTGTAACAGCATAAAAATGCTTCTGTTGACTTGTGGTGGACACCAGCCGCATTGGTGTTTCCATGCTCCACCGGGAGCGAACAGAGAAACACCTGTCTCAACTTGCCTTACGCACCAGAAATCTAAATGACTATTCTCCCTTCTAAGTAACCACTAAAGATAAACAGTAGAATAATCAATAATCGTGAAATACACTTAATTACTTTTACATTAAAGGATAAAATAAAATTACTCTTACATTAAAGAATAATATTCTTGGCTTTAACCAAAAACTGGAACTAAATACACCGCGTGTCGCTCGGCATAACATATTATAGGTTTAACACGCGGAGCGTGTTTGCTCAGACTCGCTATCACCGCCTTTTATCACCACGAGGTTGCTATCTTGCGATTGTTAATCTTATCTAAATTTCGCAGTGAAATAGCCTCACACTATGTCTGCCTTTCTGAAGAATGAAATAATCGCTCTTAAACTTTCACATCTATCTATCTATCTATTTATTCCATTAAACATTAAAATAGCCACATCGATATAATTTCAGAATCCTAGAAAACTAATGCTAATTTAAATTAACTCACGTGCTCAAGGCATTTACAGCTTGGCTCTTGTGTGTCCTCTTAGTCTGTTCTCACTGGGCGGCTCTCTCAAACATAGACCGGTTTCGCCGCTTGCTACCCCTTTTTATAAGCCCTGGCCTAATCACTCAATTTACTGCGCGCTACGCGTATTAATCTGCGCCACACAGATTTTCACACGCGATTATGCTCCAGAATGCATGAAAACACAGATATACACAACTAGAGCAAAAACACAACTAATATGTAGGCTTATTATGGCCTTGTAATAAATCTGCTTGAAGATAACGTGATCAAAAGGCACTAAACCACATAGACAACATGACTGCCCAGATGGGGCCAGCGCCGAGAACGACAGACCTCAAGATGGCGCTGTCACAACAGTATCCAACAAATACCAAGTACTCCAACAGCTGGAAGATGAAGCAGATACGAGAAGACCACTGGCAACAAGTAAAAAATATATGGAACGAGACATGTGAAGAAGTACTGAGAAAAAGAGAACATCAGCACAAAGCGTGGATAACAACAGAAACCATTAACAAGATAGATGACAAGAAAAATATGAAAGCAGATTTAAACAGAAGCAAAACCATAAGCTCCAAAACCAAGGCTCATGAAGTGTACTGTGACGTAGAATGGGAATATTGATACAGTAATCCGACAGCCTTTGCTTTCCCATTTAGTGTCTACCATTGGCTAAGCCAAACCACGCAATTTTCTGTTTGTATGACTCATCTTTGAATTCACGCCTTTTTTCTGGAACATAACAACAGAGTTGTTTACCAACTTTCGCAAACCTGCCAGTTTAACAAGGGAGCGAATCGCGTTTGTTTACCTGAGTTTCTCACGCGAGCGGATTTGCCAATTATCGGTCATTAGACAGATGCGCGTCGAAATAACGGATTGTTTGAAGAGAGAAAAGGGGCGATAATATTTTCCCGACCACCTTTGATGTTCGCACGTTTCAGGGGGAGGTAATGTTTGATCTGCGCAAGGGGACGTAATCTAAGAGAGGCCCGTGCACGGCAAAATCATCTGATGTCGGTCAGCATCGCTGAGTAGAATGAACGAAGAAACCTTTGATCCGGGAAACGCAGTTCCTGATTCTCTGCTATACAGAATGTGTGAATTGTAACGTCTTCTGGTGATGATAACACAATGATCTGTTTATATACCGCGCTCTCTCAAATTCAGTTATTAGAGTCGCTCAGAAATTCTTGGATAATCTAAGCACGACGGCCTAGAAACATGTCTTCGCTAAATGTGTTAAATTGTCCCATGTGGATTTCATTTTCTGATTTGTGGTAATAGAAATTGTGCTTAAGTGTTAAAATGTGTTAGGTTTACCATTTTTATTCACTATAATTCCCTAGCGTTTAAAACTAGTGAAATAACCTAACGCATATATATTTCTTGCCAGTTGTTCAGAGTAATGTAATTTCAAACACCCCATTTTTCTTACACAAGAAGATACGGCTTTGCGGACTGAGATTATTAAGTGTGACGGATGAGTGACCGAATAGAGTTCGCATTATATTTCATTGTGTGAAATTAAATAAGTGACTAGAGTTAATGTTATGTGACTAAACAATAGACGCCGACAAATAGCTAGTAGTGACAGGCGATTTTTGTTAAAGTGCGCGTATGGATAAAGTAAATAATAATTGACTTTGTGCGCTGTGCATTTTCTCGCGGGCAATAACGGGGGAGGGAACATACCCTTTTTCCCGACATGCCATAACGGAAAACTTACGGGTGGATAGGATAGTAGCAGTTTTTTAAAATGTTCTTTTCTTCCTTATCAAGCACCTGATCAAAACCAGCGGCCAGCGATCTAACATTACCAGTACCATTATTATTATTTTGGTCTTCGATTTTTGGACCTGTTCGGTCCTCTTTCTTCATTCAGTGAAGGATTAATAGTGTCTTCTTTGTGGCTACCAGTCTCAAGTTCCTTCGTGAACCGGTTGGGCCCAAGAGACCAATAAACAGTAAGATTAATCGTAACTGGACGGAACATTACCTAGAATTATTTATGCAATTTTTCCAGCCCACTGGGCATACAAAAGGACATACCCTCGTATATTCCTGACGTTTGACAGCCGTAGCAACGGAGTGATCCAGAAAAACTACGCTGTTTCAAAATCGGCACTCACCATAAGAGCCAGCCGATAGGATTTACCATCATTATCAGTTTTACATATTGTAACATTTGTCTTAGCAACCAGATGCTTGACAATACAGGAATTACCTTTCTCCTTGTGCAACTGTGAACGTCCCGAGAACGTCTTGCTTCAGTAACTATTTGCGGTGACACATGATTCATCCAAAAAAATTAAACCACCAAATTTGGCGTCCACCTTGTAATTATTATTCGATATAAAGGCTGGACTGGGGCCATATCTGGGCAAGCCACCTAACAGTATAGGTTTAGACTATTGTAATTTTTCAAGGGATACCAACACCACGATTAGGTAAGCGAGAGTGTTTGTGGCACATATGACAGAGTGAGAAATAGAGAGAGTGAATATTTTCCTTTGTTACAATCATTGTACTAACTTTTATTATTTTCGCTAAACTGAGTACTTTACTGAGTAGAGATTTAGTGGGGAACTTGTTCTTTATAGTCTATTCTGTAACCTAGTGTTTATCTTTGACCTTTGGGTTTGTCGTGACACATTCTAAATCCACATATATAAATTAAAAGGTAAATGTGAAGCCTAACACATAAATTCAATAAAAGGAAAGAGAAATGGTAAAAGTACAGTGCTGTCACAATGGCGTACAAAAATCCCCCTTGTTTTCTACTTCGTCTGCAAATTGTAACGTTTCACGTTGATAGTAAAGCCTACTGCATCACTACACGCTTTCTACAATAAAACGTGTACTGCATTTCTAAGAAAACCTTGAGATACGCAAGCTGATTAATGACCTAAATTAATACTAGCATTAATTACACTACGTTAACATAAACGAAAGGACAGATGGACTTAGGATAGAAAGAGAGAGTGAGGGCTGAAAGCAGGAACGCATGCAACCCTAACACGCGTCTCGCGATATACAATTAATGCCACCCTCCCCAAGCGAAAAGCCAGAAGCAATACTTTTTTCAGATAGACAGTGATAAAAAAAACACTACCCATACGAGAGTTAGGTTTAAAAACCTGAAAAATGCTTATTGGGAAATATGACATTATACTGGTTTACGTTTGAAAGCCTGACAGTACCCAGACACCACATCGTATCGAAGTGAACAGGAGGTAGAAGAAAATGCACATTTTGAACGCAGCCACCTAGCTCCCTTAAATTTATATAATTGGGTTCCTTAGGACTTGCTGTAAGTAAGGGTTCCTTAGGACTTGCTGACAAAGAATATGTTAAACGTTACGCAAATAGTCTAGGAATTAACAAATTATAGCCAAAATAAAATGGTGGTGCTGTCAGACAACACCAAAATCAGAATTGCGCAGTGGCAGGTTTTGAAACCACCATTTTACGGGAAATGGGCCACCATGTAAAATCCTATTTGATTGGATAGAAGTAAATGTAAGGCTAAACACGATTAGTCGGGCTACAAATACTAATTCTTTGTTGTTAGGGAAACGTGAGTAGGAGTACTTTTTTTTGGAAAAGCTGTGTAAACATGGCCCGATTGGTTAGACCCGCCAATATAGGCAATTAGGAGCGTCAGTTCAGTGCCACATGTTAAAATAAACTTACTAAGAAACAGTGCGTTGAGAGCCAGATCATATTTTTCTAAATAAAAGTCTGGGACAGAGGCAGATCGGAATTTGTGCCATTATTCATCGCCAGTCAACGTATCTGTGTATTATTTCCATGAATTGTGGTAAGCTTGATATATTCGATATCTTTTTAATGAAAATTGAATGTAAATTGATAATTTATGCCTGTATATGTGTGTGGTTCAGTAGCAAACATGAGGCAAGGCCTAAATATTGCTCCAACCTGAACAGGAGGTGTCGGAGAAAAGTAAAACTGCATGGAATTGCCAAACAGTACACTGACACCTATCTTATTGACTAGAAGGAACTAATGCTGGAATTGCAGAGGCGTAGTAACCATTTAGGAGGAGAATACTGGTGTAAATTGTTTCAGATGAAGATAGCAGTTGGCCTACCGCTCTGAACTCAGTGTTTGTTCTGTATTGTGTTCAGTGTAGAAATAGATTATAAATTAGATCTGAAGTAGGAGGTACAACCTTCTTGTTTCAGGGACTGTGGTCCTAGTTATTGAAGCAGCACCTGGTCTGAGTTTTGCTGAATCCAGAGGCTGACAGCATACTCCTTGGTCCAGATAGCGACCAGTGAGGTGTCTCCAGAACACAGTGAAGCAATCGAGCAGAGGAGTCTTTTCCTGCCGCCATCACGAAAGATAAGCTTCTGTGGCCAGAGTAGCTCAACATTATGTGCCCCCTCAAAAATTGACATTTTGTTAACTACAGAGGATGAAAAACAACAACCAAGCTTGAACAAAACCAGTTTTACCTCATATTACTACTGCACAAATTACACACATAGAATAATAATAATAAACTATGTCAATACAAAGTTCATATATATAAACTGTGTAAATAATACTTGTAATTACATTTGATTGTGATTCCTGGTTCACTGTGTAGTTGAATCAGGATATCCATTATTGACAAGAATTAATACATATATTTTTAAACTTAATCACTTGACTCATTTAAGATAGTCTTATAGAGTGTTATATGTGTGTGAGTGTCACAGTGTTGTAAAGTGTTGTAGAATAAATTAAATTGTTTATCTGTCTGTTGTTGTTGTGATTTACACTTCATCATTTTCATAACCCTAGACATTTAACGTAGTCATCACAATATTCCAGAATAATTCTGACTGAGGTATAAATGTGGTAGCAAGTAAGGTCATCTGTAATACACCACACTTATTAGATACAGATACCTTCACAGCTGATCTCAGTCAGTACACTAAGTCCCCTATAAATATTTATAACATTCCACTTTACCACATATATTGGGGTCCTGTCCGGGATTTTGAATCTTTCCCTATTATAAATATTGGGGGTAATTCACTTCAGGGAATAATAAAAATTAAAA
This sequence comes from Oreohelix idahoensis, assembly GCA_024509875.1. Taxonomy (NCBI): domain Eukaryota; kingdom Metazoa; phylum Mollusca; class Gastropoda; order Stylommatophora; family Oreohelicidae; genus Oreohelix; species Oreohelix idahoensis. The sequence continues at coordinate 44,572 of JAMPIV010021962.1, forward strand.
AGGTATCCTTGGGTGAAAATAAATAACGTTGAGCTCTCAGTGCCTGTGGTTGTCATTGGATATTTAGTTAGAAATTGTATTGTTTAGTTAGACATTGTTTACATTTACCTGTTAGAAAATGGCGGACCTGGCCAAATTTCGATCTGCTGCTGTGCAGACTGCTAAAGAGTTAGGAATGGACGGGCAAATTATGATTGCTTATGTCACTGCTGAATGTGACAAATATATTGAACGGGAAGAAAGAAGATTAGAAAAAGAGGCTGAAAGAAAGTTAGAGACTGAGGCTAAGAGGTTGCAGATTGAGGCTGACAAAGAGGCTAAGAAATTGGAAGCCGAGGAAAGAAGACAGACTGCAGAGAGGGAAGCAGAAAAGGAGGAGAAGAGATTACAAAGGGAACATGAGTTACGACTAAGGGAGTTTGAGTTTCAAGGCCATGCTCCTGAAAATGGTGCCAGTCTCTTTACCTCCGATGCTACTGCTAGTCAGGGAGCCTCAACCTCAGCTATGAACTTTCATTTAGATCACTTTGTTGAGAAAGACGATGATATTGAGAGCTATCTAAATAGATATGAACTATTAGCTACCACGTATGGGTTAGAGAGAGAAAGGTGGAGCTTAAAGTTATCTCAAGGGCTTCGTGGGGCAGCTTATGAAGTTTTTGCCAAAATGAGCAGAGGTGATCAAGAAAATTATGACATGCTAAAGCAGGCTCTTTTGTTAAGATATGAAAAGAACGCAGAATTTTATAGAAAAAAATTTAGGAATGCTAAACTACTGTCAGGTGAAACCTATCACCAGTTCTCTGCACGGATAGAGACATACTTGGAGAAATGGACTTCTCTGGGGAAAACCCAAGATCTTAAGGAAATTATCCTTATAGAACAATGAAGAGAGTCCATGGCTCCAGACCTGAGAAAGTTTCTCATGGAACAAGGTGCAGAGAGGCTGGGTGAGTTGCTAAATGTTGCTGAAAGGTATCAAGCAGCTCAGGCAGAGGTATCAGGTAATAAAAAGAAACAGGTAGATAATTTTAAGGCACCACAGAACTTTAATAAATTTGATCCTAGAGATCAAAACAAAAGTAAGCACCAGTTTGATAGGCCACGGTATGACAATAAAAATAAAACCCCACAATTCGATGAAAGGAAATATGATGAAAGAAAATCTTACAACCAAGGAAGGAGATGGTGTAAAAATTGTAAGATGAACAATCATGACACTGACCATTGTAGAAGGAAACCTCCTCATTGTGCTGCTATGACATCTGGAAAAAAGGAAAAAAAGGTCAAACCTGCGGAACTACAGGAACCATACCACCCCCCAGTGTGTGAAGATGTCATCTGTAATGGTGTCACCATAAGGTGTTTATATGATACAGGTTTAGATTATGATTCCGTTGTGAGTTCTCACCTGGTGCAGGCAGATCAATACACCACAGAAACAGTGGAGATTCAAACTGCAACCAAGGATGTAGCTACCATGACACTTCCCGTCGCCCGGATAAAGGTGAAAACGCGATATGTGGAAGGAATCATAAAAGCAGCAGTGATAAATGAGCCAATCTACCCTCTGATATTGGGGTGTAGATATGTCTTCTTGGGGAATCCCAAGAGACCTGTGATATTGGCAACAGTGCAGACCAGATCACAGTCTAAAAAGGAGGAGGATAATCCAATAAATACTCATCCAGATGAGATGAGGAAGGTACAGGCGGAGGACAAGAGGGAGAATTTTATATGAAGAACAAACTGATTTATAGGAAGGCTGGATCTGAATCCAATGGTCACGGACAGCTGGTCCTTCCCACTTCATATAGGACTAAAGTGTTGGAATTAGGGCATGCGATTCCCTTCAGTGGTCATATGGGGATCAGCGCAACAGGACAGCGAATAGCTTGTCACTATTTCTGGCCAGGAATAACTGAAGATATCAAACGATATGTAAAATCCTGTCCAGAGTGCCAACGAGTAGCACCTAAGCATTGGACTGCACCAGCAACTCTGGGGGAAATGCCCATAGTGGGAACACCCTTTGAGAGAGTTGCCGTGGATCTTGTGGGACCTCTCACTCGAACTAAGAGAAGGAACAGCTACATTCTGACTCTGGTGGATACTTGTTCTATGTGGGGAGAGGCGGTAGCCCTGTCATCGATTGATTCTAAGCATGTGGCAGAGGCATTACTCACAATTTTCACAAGGTTAGGCTTTCCCAATCAAATCTTGACTGATAATGGCTCTCAATTCAAGGGGAAACTAACAGAAGAAGTTTTCAGGATCTTCCAGGCCAAACACTTCCATTGTAGTGTGTACCATCCCCAAGGGAACGGCCAAGTGGAAAGATTTAATGGCACGTTGATGTCGATCCTGAGAAAGTTGGCACACGAAAAACCAGATACATGGGACCAGTACCTTCACGCCGCCCTCTTTGCTTATCGGGAGGTACCCCATAGTTCAACCGGTATGGCCCCGGCAACATTATTATTTGGAAGGCCAATAAAAGGTCCACTTGAAGCGCTGTTAAGAACGTGGACTGATGAAAAGGCAGAGGAAAATATTACATCCTCATACCAATATGTGAATGAGCTGACCACTCGTTTAAAAACTGGCTGGAAACTTGCCAATGAAAATTTGAGACAAGCCAGGAAGAAACATGCTGCCTATTTCAACAGGAAGGCTAAAGACAGAGATTTGGCTGTGGGAGAGAAGGTACTGCTTCTTCTACCCGGTAGTCAAATAAGTTACAAATTGGATGGCAAGGTCCATATACAGTTCTAGAGAAGGTGTCTAGAACCAATTATAAGATAGATAAGAAGGGGAAAGAAAAAATCTATCATGTGAATCTCCTGAAGAAATATTTGGAAAGAGAACATCAGGAAGAGACACACTTGTTGACCTTGTCCATTGCCATGGAGATGAAAAAGGAACCACTTTCATCATTTGAATATCCATTACACCCCTGTGAGACAGCGGCACAGGTGAAAATCAGTACACATTTAACGAAAAATCAGAAAGAGAGAGTGCAACAGGTTCTAGATAATCATACAGAGGTGTTAACGGACCGACCGGGGCATACAAACTTATTGGAATATGATATGAAACTGATAGACCCCACACCTGTCTGTATGAAACCCTATTCGATTCCTTTTGCTAAGGAGAAAGCTTTGAAGGAAGAGATAGACTATTTGTTGAAGGAAGGAATTATTTCACACAGTGAATCTTCGTATAGTTCCAGTGTTGTACTCTTAAGGAAACCCTCTGGAGAACATAGACTCTGTATAGATTACAGGAGACTGAATGCTATTACAGAAGGACAGGTGGATCCATTGCCGGATACAAATCAGTTGTTTGCCAGGCTAAATAAAGCTAAATATTTCTCAAAAGTGGATCTGAGTAAAGGATACTATCAGATTCCAGTAAAGCCTGAGGTTAGACCATACCTAGCTTTTAGTACCTCAGAGGGACACTATGAGTTTAACAGATTGCCATTTGGATTGAAGAATGCGCCTAGTGTCTTCTCTAGAATGATGAGAAAAATATTGGACCCTCTGAATAATCCATGCATCACAAATTTCATGGATGATATCCTTATAGCAACAGAAACATTTGAGGAACACATTGACTCTCTGAACATGCTGTTTAATCGACTTAGAGAAGCGAATTTAACAGCCCGACCAACCAAATGTTGCGTTGGATGTAAAGAATTAGAATTCTTGGGACACACAGTTTATCAGGGAAACATGACCCCTGACCCCAAGAATTTAGAGAAACTAAAGAAAGCCCCGAGACCACAAACCAAGAAAGACGTGAGATCCTTTGTCTCATTATGTGGTTTCTACCAAAAGTATATCAAAAACTTTAATTCCATATGTGCACCGTTAACTGATTTGACCCGTAAAGGAAATCCAGATCGAATTACATGGACACCACAATGTGAATTAGCTTACCAGGAATTGAAGGAAAAGCTCACAAGCAAACCTATTTTGAAATTACCTGACTTAAGTCAAGAATTCATTGTAAGGACGGATGCCAGTAATATTGGGTTAGGTGCGACACTGCTACAGAAATCAGATGCATTGGATGGGGAATTAAGCCCAGTGGCATATGCTAGCAGAAAGTTGAATAAAGCTGAAACCAATTACTCAACTAGCGAAAAAGAATGTCTTGCAGTAATATGGGCGATAAAGAAATTCAATATTTATCTGTATGGGAAGGCATTTAAGTTGCAAACGGATCACAAACCCTTGTCGTTTCTAGCGCAGGCTAGACATGAAAATTCTAGATTACTCCGTTGGTCATTACTGATGCAGCCATTTGAGTTTTGCATAGAGTATATATCTGGAAAAACAAATCTGGGAGCGGATTTTTTAAGCCGCCATCCGTGTGATGAGAATCACCGTAAGCCCCATAAATAATAATAAATTTCTCTATGTGTATATAGAATTATAGACTGACATATAACGTCTGTTTTAAGAGGGGAGAATTTGTCGTGACACATTCTAAATCCACATATATAAATTAAAAGGTAAATGTGAAGCCTAACACATAAATTCAATAAAAGGAAAGAGAAATGGTAAAAGTACAGTGCTGTCACAATGGCGTACAAAAATCCCCCTTGTTTTCTACTTCGTCTGCAAATTGTAACGTTTCACGTTGATAGTAAAAGCCTACTGCATCACTACACGCTTTCTACAATAAAACGTGTACTGCATTTCTAAGAAAACCTTGAGATACGCAAGCTGATTAATGACCTAAATTAATACTAGCATTAATTACACTACGTTAACATAAACGAAAGGACAGATGGACTTAGGATAGAAAGAGAGAGTGAGGGCTGAAAGCAGGAACGCATGCAACCCTAACACGCGTCTCGCGATATACAATTAATGCCACCCTCCCCAAGCGAAAGGCCAGAAGCAATACTTTTTTTCAGATGGACAGTGATAAAAAAAAAAAACACTACCCATACGAGAGTTAGGTTTAAAAACCTGAAAAATGCTTATTGGGAAACATGACATTATACTGGTTTACGTTTGAAAGCCTGACAGTACCCAGACACCACATCGTATCGAAGTGAACAGGAGGTAGAAGAAAATGCACATTTTGAACGCAGCCACCTAGCTCCCTTAAATTTATATAATTGGGGGTTACTTAGGACTTGCTGACAAAGAATATGTTAAACGTTACGCAAATAGTCTAGGAATTAACAAATTATAGCCAAAATAAAATGGTGGTGCTGTCAGACAACACCAAAATCAGAATTGCGCAGTGGCAGGTTTTGAAACCACCATTTTACGGGAAATGGGCCACCATGTAAAATCCTATTTGATTGGATAGAAGTAAATGTAAGGCTAAACACGATTAGTCGGGCTACAAATACTAATTCTTTGTTGTTAGGGAAACGTGAGTAGGAGTACTTTTTTTGAAAAGCTGTGTAAACATGGCCCGATTGGTTAGACCCGCCAATATAGGCAATTAGGAGCGTCAGTTCAGTGCCACATGTTAAAATAAACTTACTAAGAAACAGTGCGTTGAGAGCCAGATCATATTTTTCTAAATAAAAGTCTGGGACAGAGGCAGATCGGAATTTGTGCCATTATTCATCGCCAGTCAACGTATCTGTGTATTATTTCCATGAATTGTGGTAAGCTTGATATATTCGATATCTTTTTAATGAAAATTGAATGTAAATTGATAATTTATGCCTGTATATGTGTGTGGTTCAGTAGCAAACATGAGGCAAGGCCTAAATATTGCTCCAACCTGAACAGGAGGTGTCGGAGAAAAGTAAAACTGCATGGAATTGCCAAACAGTACACTGACACCTATCTTATTGACTAGAAGGAACTAATGCTGGAATTGCAGAGGCGTAGTAACCATTTAGGAGGAGAATACTGGTGTAAATTGTTTCAGATCAAGATAGCAGTTGGCCTCCCGCACTGAACTCAGTGTTTGTTCTGAATTGTGTTCAATGTAGAAATAGATTATAAATTAGATCTGAAGTAGGAGGTACAACCTTCTTGTTTCAGGGACTGTGGTCCTAGTTTTATTGAAGCAGCACCTGGTCTGAGTTTTGCTGGAATCCAGAGGCTGACAGCATACTCCTTGGTCCAGATAGCGACCAGTGAGGTGTCTCCAGAACACAGTGAAGCAATCGAGCAGAGGAGTCTTTTCCTGCCGCCATCACGAAAGATAAGCTTCTGTGGCCAGAGTAGCTCAACATTATGTGCCCCCTCAAAAATTGACATTTTGTTAACTACAGAGGGACAATTAATTGGTTCAAATGACAGGAACTGTGAAAGTTTCCCAATACTATTTCCCCGATAATCAAACACTTGAAGTCATGATGAAAAACAACAACCAAGCTTGAACAAAACCAGTATTACCTCATATTACTACTGCACAAATTACACACATAGAATAAAAATAATAAACTATGTCAATACAAAGTTCATATATATAAACTGTGTAAATAATACTTGTAATTACATTTGATTGTGATTCCTGGTTCACTGTGTAGTTGAATCAGGATATCCATTATTGACAAGAATTAATATATATATATATATATATTTAAACTTAATCACTTGACTCATTTAAGATAGTCTTATAGAGTGTTATATGTGTGTGAGTGTCACAGTGTTGTAAAGTGTTGTAGAATACATTAAATTGTTTATCTGTCTGTTGTTGTTGTGATTTACACTTCATCATTTTCATAACCCTAGACATTTAACGTAGTCATCACAATATTCCAGAATAATTCTGACTGAGGTATAAATGTGGTAGCAAGTAAGGTCATCTGTAATACACCACACTTATTAGATACAGATACCTTCACAGCTGATCTCAGTCAGTACACTAAGTCCCCTATAAATATTTATAACATTCCACTTTACCACAGGGTTATTAACTTCTTTTGGGATCCTTTCTCAACAAGGGGAGGGCACTTATTCGGTTATTTTCATATATCTGTAAACTTGACTTATTTGATTTCTCTATATGTTTGATGCTGTAAAAAGTTTAATGATAATAAACAACGAAAAGTTTTACATGTGTGTGTTGGTCAGACCCATACCCAATTAACCAAAAACAGTTTTTTTCACGTTTTGTGTGTCTTGTTGTCACATAATTGTGTGTGGGTGCGTCTAGTTAAACTTATCTTTATAGAGATAAGGGGTTGGAAGAGTGTCTTACACTACAATATAGTCGTATAGATAGGCTGGACTAGAGAAACTATTCAGTCCAGAGACAACTTTTTCTCCTTTACAATTCACTCGTGAAATTTGTTTCTACACCTTTAGTCTCACCTATTTACCACTATCATCTCTGCTCAGACGGGACCATAAATATCTTCTAACCTATCTAAATATATACGACATGTACATAGAAGCAAACAAAGAAGTAAGAAGAAACATCAAAAGAAACAAGAAGAAGTATATTGAAGAGTTGGCAAGGGAAGCAGAGGAAGCTGCAGCCAAAGGAAATATGAGGGACCTGTACAACCACACAAAGAAGCTAACAGGGAAATATAAGCAAGCAAATGACCTAATCAAAGACAAGAATGGAAAATTGCTTAGTAATATACAAGAAGAAATGAAGAGATGGACAGAACATTTTGAGGACCTTCTCAATAGACCAGCTCCAACAAATCCCCCAGACATCCAGGAGGCAGAAGAGGAGCTATAAATCAGCTGTGAACGACCAAGTAGAGAAGAAATAAAGAAAGCCATGAAGCTTCTGAAAGATTGAAAAGCAGCTGGTCCAGATGGCATTCCAGAAGAGGCCATCAAAACAGATATTGATACCTCTACAGAGATATTATACAAACTACTTGGAAAAGTCTGGGAGAGAGAACGAACGAACGAACGAACGAACGAACTTTATTTTCAAAGGGTTAAGAATTGGGCACGCAGGCCCGTCTGACATTCTGCCCTTCCTCTCTCTCTCATCATGTATACTAATATCCTTTCATCCTCACATTTACTTTAAGCATTATTAAGGCATTTATCATTATAAAAGTAATATTACATTTGCAATAATCATAATAATTAAAGTGTTTTGAAAATAAAATAAAATAATTAAAAAAAAAAAAAAAAAATTAATAGTAATAATGAATTTGAAAAATAAATAAATAAATAAAAAATAAATAAATTTAAAAAAAAAAAAAAAAAAGAATCGAATTCTTCGTACTGTAAATTAGTGATTTGAGACATATTCAGAGGTATGTTATGAGAACTTGTAAAATGTTCATACGGTGTTCAACTGAATGACTCAGGGACTTTTTTTTTCTTTTTTTTTTTAGGTTCATCAAGATGAGGTGGGTAGACAGTTACTTTCCATTTTCCTTTCCATTTCCTTTGCGTCCCAAACTCAAGACCAGAATCAGACTAGGTAGATAGTTAGATAGACATATACGAAAGCAATTAATTTGCCAAGGGTTGAAAATCGGACACAGTCCCCTCTTGCATTCTTCCATCCTCTTGCTCATCTTTTATTACTGTTACTCAACATTCTCCAGCGTACTGAAAGTATTAATTTAAGGACAGTGCAACATTACAAGGAAGTATAACAGCACACATTAACAGTACCTGATCATAAAATTAAGAATATAAGTTATTAAGAATATAATATTAAGAATAAGTATATTGTAATGAAAACTAGATCATCAGAGCCTCCATACAGTATATTAGATAAAAGTACAACACAATCAGTTAGGGTGGCATATAATCAGCACTCATAAAGTATTTGAATAGTATACGATTGTATGAGTAAGGACTGTGCGTGTTTTTCAGGTCATTGGGAAGATTGTTCCAAAGATGAGCAGCTGAGTAAGCCAAACTAGTTTTAAATAGGTCAAGCCTGGGCTTGGGTACCTGTAATTTATTTAAGCGCTGACTACGTCTGTCATTGTATTTTAAAAGCGGCCAAAGAGAGGAAATACCAGCAGAATGGAAGAAAGGCTATCTGGTCAAGTTGCCGAAGAAGGGAAATTTACAAGAGTGCATAAATTATAGAGGAATAATGTTACTATCAGTGCCGGTAAAAGTATTAAACAGAATCACCCTTGAGAGATTAAAAGAGTCCATAGACAAGCAACTGAGAGATGAACAAGCAGGTTTTCGGCAAAACAGATCCTGTACAGACCAGATAGCCTCATTGAGAATAATTGTGAAACAAAGCCTGGAATGTAATTCACCGCTTTACATCGGATTTGTGGACTATGAAAAGGCATTTGACAGCGTAGATAGAGAATCGCTCTGGAAATTGATGAGGTATTATGGAGTTCCCATGAAGATCACTAATTTAATAAAGAAGACCTACGAAGGCATAACATGCAGAGTTCTTCATGAAGGACAACTTACAGAATGTTTTGGGATTAGAACGGGAGTGCGACAGGGATGCCTCTTGTCTCCATTTCTTTTCTTACTAGCAATAGATTGGGTTACGAAAACATCGACATCACACAACAGAAATGGAATTCACTGGAATCTGACTAAACAGCTTGATGATCTGGATTTTGCAGATGATGTGACGAAATCAGTTGTGTCCTTTTATATCCTTTTCGTTCTCTCCTGCATTATCAACTTATTTCTTCATTTTCCTCACTCATCGTCCTATTATTTGGCAATTTTATGCACCTACTTTTTTTTTCTAGTCACTCCCAGACTTGTTTACGTTTCACCATGTGAATCGTATTATTTCAAAGCTAATTAGACCGGCTGGCAGATTGTAATTTTATCGACCAGTGTCGTGTAATGAAGACGGTCACAGGAAATTATTGTTCACACAATGCGGTCTCGAACGATCGACGGAAAGAAAGCCAGATTGTCTGTCTAAGAAATCCGCCTGGGAGATGTAAGTAAACGCAAGTGATAATAGGTAATCGCTACAAACTTTCATAAACGGGTGCTTGCGAAGAATAGGATTGAAATAGTATGTCAAAGTCACAGATGTGGAACTGATGACAAGAGCCAGACAAGTGCCGGTGGAACAAGAGTTGGGAAGAAGACGCTGGCGATGCATAGAAAACACATTGAGGAAACCTGTTGATAGCATTACAAGGCAGTCCTTGTTCTGGAATCCACTGGGAAAGAGAGGCGGAGGTTGACCAAAAAACACATGGAGAAAAGAGTTAGATACAGAAGTGAAAACATGGAAAGACCTTGAGCGAATGGCACGTGACAGGAGGAATTGGCATGTGTTTGTTGAAGGCCTATGCTTCTTGGGGAGCTAAAGGGTATCGATTGATTGATTGATTGATTGACGCAAGAAACTAAGTAAACGAACAGGAGAAATGAGCATTCAGACCTACAAGCTGAGAGAACCAGAAGTTAAAAATAGATATAAGGGGCTTATTGCTACAGCAGTGAGAAACACAGAAGAACAACCTGATGACATGGAAACCCTGTGGCTTAAATTCAATGACACTAGATTGTTAGCAATTCAAACCTTTGTCATTTCCTTTCTAATTTAGCAACGCATTTTATTGCGGTTAGCTAAGTTCTTTGATGAGAGATCGAATCGTGTTAATTCGTTCTCGACAGGGATAATAAGGAAGACCATTGTCTATCACTTTTCCCTGATCTGTTCGCCTATAAGTTAATTATTCACGGTGAAAGATTGGAGATCTAAGACGAGCTCGCTCATATTGCGTTTATGACTATAGTCTGCAGGCAGTAAATAGTGTGAATTCTCGAGCGAAGAAAGTCTCGCACGGTCTGGTAAATCATGTTACACAAGATCTAAGAGAGACGGTTTGCTCGATTTGTCTGAGTCTGGATTCGGTTTCAGTGTGAAGAATTCGTATGATTCGCAGAATGAACAAGGAAATATATAAATCTGGGCGTAGGTGCTAATGTATTTAGTCTGGGCTATTTCTTTGATTTCTAATATTTAAACCCCAGCAGTTTAGACGTCATTCATTCAGTACTGCCATAGCTTTAGAGAGACAGCTAGCGCGAGTTCTGGAATCACTTTAATAGTAGAGTCTTAGTTTCTCGTGGAGAAAATCTTAGAAATTTGTGTGAAGGTAAAATATATATATGACTAGTATTGTCGAGTGATTAATTGTTAGTTTGAATTATATATGCACTAGATTGTGTGCAAAGTGATTTACTAGTTTAATCGTCATTATAATTCTCTAAGTTTTACTGTGTTACAGTGGATAGCAGAATAAATAATAATTTCTAGCTGAACTATAATATAAAATTTATTCACTGCTAGTAACCAGTCGAAGAATAATTTAACCATCTAAGTAATGCACTGATACATCATAAGTGTTGACGAAATATGTATTTATTTCTAATTCATGATGATTGATTTTCTTTTAATGACTAGAATTTATTTCACGGGAGTTTTAAACGATAAGACAAGCTCTAAGTTTGCGGTTTATAGTTTAAGTTAAATGACCGAAGTGAACATATTCTATTTTTCGCGTAGGATTGTGTATACTATTAGGGTTGAGTATTTATGTTTTTCAATTCCTTTTATACAGTATATTGGTCAAGCCCAAAATCTACCTGCGGTTTTTCAGTATATATGAGAATAACCTAGAAGAAACATTTTGTACTTAATAAGTGGGTTTCCGAGTTACTACCTGTCAGGCATTGTGTTTGCATCCAGGAGACAGAGTACCCATCTCACGAACTTTAAGACTAAATGATGTAACTGGGCCTATCGAGTCAGATTATATTTCTTCCCTAAATCTCATGTACATTCAGTCCCTGTGGCGAAATTACAAACAGTAACATTTCCGACGTTTGACCAATTGTGGTGTGACCAATAATTTTATATTGAGAGAAGTTACCAACCTGTCATTTCCTAAGTACTGGAAACCTCGAGATTCTGACATTGTGAGCTCATTTAAAATTTCTTACCTGAACTGATTCAAGTGACATAAACAGTAATCCTAAAATATAGTTGTAAAGTGAACGCTCCCCGGAACATTGGATGAAACCTGTATCTGCAGAGCTGGGGTTATCTTTATCAAAAAGAACACGGATCCACTGTGAGTGTGTGTCCTAAAGTTTGCGCCTGAAGGTGCAAGACAGCAAGTTTGTAGGTAAGAAAGCATGTCAGTGGCCACTGGTGAATGAACAGAGAGAAAGCAGGACTGAGTGATTCCCTTATGGCATAATTTATGCACCCACTTTGTGGTTTTTTCTTTATGCAAGTTTGTTGCTAATGATATTTTCCTCTTAGAATAGATTAATATATCAACTCTGTTCTTAACTGTAGAGGGAAATCCTAGATCATAGCGTATAAATCTGTGACTCTTTGGGGCTATAACATTTCTTCTAACGGGATCGTGGGCTCAACAGAGGGGGAAAGGATTACACTTATGGGTCTATTCTTTTTAGTAATTCTTTAACCTATGTGTATTTATTTGTGATTGATATTCAAATTTATGATTTGTGGTGAAATTCTTATGATAAATAAAATTTACATAAACTTATTCAAGTGTGTCGGTCAGCTCGTCCCAAAATATCTATATTCCATTTCTACTATTATCTCCCACTGAGCTATCACCTGTTCTATTTCTATTCAGAAGGGACCAATCTATGTCTTAATTCCCCTATCACTAATCTACGACAACTATAAACACAGTTGCAGCAGAAGCATGTGGTGAAGTCCGACTTAGGATGAATAGAACGAAGACACCTTGGGGGACAGAGGAAGTTAAAGAGAAAACAAGAGAAAAGACAAAGACATGGAAACAATACTAAGGAGCTAAAAGAGCAGCAGGAAAAACAGAAAAATACAGAGAATATGCGATACTCAGAACATAGGTAAAGAACAAGGTGCTAGCAGCAAAACAGAAATCCTGGGAAGAATTTAGAAAAAAGCTAGAAAAGATGCCCAAGAAAACCAGAAATTGTTCTACAAGATCCTAAAGAACATGAGAAAGGAAAAATAGTGCCCTCTTAAATGTATAAAGGACAAGCAAGGCAAATTGCTTACTGTCCCCAAAGGAAGTAATGAAAAGATAGAAAGAAAATATGTTTGTTTTTTTTTTTCTCTCAGAACTACACCTTGATAGGTGAACATGGTCAAAGGGATCATGTAAATGTTGTAACCACTAGCATAGAAGAGGAAACCAATGGTGGCGAAGATGGTATCAAGATGAAAGAACTGAAGGCAGCACTGGAGAAAATCAAAATGGGCAAAGCAGCAGGGCATGAAGGTATAACACCAGAAATGGCTAAGTACATGGGAGCAGCGGGCGACCTATTACTCCTGAGGGTCTTGAAAACAGTCCAGGAGCAGGTCAACCACTTTAAATACTTCGTAGCTTTCATAGACTTGAAGGGAGGCATGAAAGAAGAGTTGGCTACCCGAAGAGCAGCAGCTGGGAGACTTTTTCAGGCCATAAATCGAGGAATCTTCAGGAAAAGACAAGTTGGCAAGTTTTTGTTGTTGTTGTTGTTGATCCAGCGCCGCTTGGGCTCTCGCCCTTCAGGACAATGCCATGGAGTGATATCTGCATGTTTTCGCAAGTTGTTACGTTTCTCCGTACAAGCTGTTCCACTTATCTGGCCTCGGAGGTAGGAGCATTTTCCTAACATCATCGAGTGCTGGGCACTCAAAGAGATGGTGGTCAACAGGGTCGTAAGGCTAGTGTCGTAAATTTGGATAGGTATTTAAGATAGATTTGGTCCCGTCTGAATAGAACTGAAAAGGTGGTAACTCAGTGAGAAATAAGGTATAAGAAATAGATTTCACGAGTAAATAGTTTAAGGGTAGAATCTGTCAATGGATTGAGAAGATACTCTAGTTCAGCCTATCTTAAGACTAATTTGTTGTCAGACAATCCTACTCTCCGTACATAAATAATATACGTTTAACCCTCACCCACACACACAGTTATGTGACGACCAGACACACAAACGTAAAAATTATATTAAATGGAGTATGAATATGGGCTGAGCTGACGAACACAAGTAATTAAGTATTTTTTTGTTTGGTCCACCTTTAAGTTATTATCATATAAACTACTCACAACATACAAACATATATTTAATATATAAAATATAAAATATATATATATATATATATATATATATATATATATAGCTATAAATATATATATATATAATATACTATATATATATATATATAAATATATAAATCAAATGAAAATCATAGGTAACAAAAATTGGAAAATAACACCATAAGTGTTATCCCCTCTGTTGAGAAGAAAAAATCCCGCAAGAAGTTAATAACCCCACAAAGGTCAAAAGATTAACGCTAGTGGTATAGAAATAGACGAAAAAAACAGTAAAGAACAGAGTTCCTAATTAAATATAATCTGTAAAAAAAACAGTATAAAGCGAACAAAAAAAAAGAGTGGGTACAATGATTATACAAATAGAAATATTTCACTCCTCTTATTCACACTCTGTCAATATGTGGCCACATTCACAATCTCGCTTACCTACTAGTTGTTTTACCAACATCTTGAACATAATCATCATGGTATATGTAACAAAATCCAGTGTGGAATTTGTTTTCGCGCGCCGAAGTGAGCTCCAGTTCCTTCACGAATAATTAATCCTCCTAATGGGGAACGCTTTACTTTGGTGGTGATTATTGGATATGGAAATGTCACGTCCAGAAAGTTCAGGTAGCAAAATAATTACCAAGATCTAGTGTTCACAGTGGACAGTCCGAAAGTAATTAGTACATCCAATAAGTTATAAGGCGAAAAGTCTGGTAGGTAAAATCTTTCTGGATAAATCCACTTGACAACACAATGGTCAGTAGTCAGGAACAATGTTATGTTTTAGATATTTCGCCACACGCGGGCTGATAATAATTGCATAGAAAAAAATCTGGATATTTTTTATGTCTCCACTTATAATTAATTCTTTTTGTCTATACGTTTGAACTCTCTCTCTCTCTGGATGAAGCAAGAGGACCGCACAGGTCAACATCGAAGACCTGATAAAGACTAAGAATTGTTACTGGTTGTATTTAGACTTAGACCGCTGGCAGGCTGGTTTGTGATCAGTTCTGGATTTAGGAGAAATCAAAATAAAAAAAATCACAATATCAATAATCCTATCCTGTCACACGCGTACGGTAAAGAATCTCTTATCCACTCCGTCCAATTTTAATTAAATTAAAAGCCCCACACAGGTCTAAGCCTACTTTATCACGCTTCGCTCACCTGTGTTACGGGTTGGGACTTTTAAGGTATGCGCCTTTTTCCTTTTACCTTCCCGCCCCCGGTAAAAACTCTCAGGACAAATAATCAGTGATAATTTAGTTATGACTACTTTACAAATATCGCTTGTCATTACTAGCTATTTGTTTCGCCACATGATATTTCACTAGTCACTTACACAATTACACGTAATGAATTAGAAGTAAATTTATATTCCGTCAATAGTCAGTCTCCTAGTGTATTTATCAGTCAATTAAAACATCTCTTTCTGGGTGATAGCGATTAGTTACATTTACATTACAGCTGGCAAAATTAGCTATATGTTATTTAATACGCTAGTCAATTAACACACAGAAAATCCCAGTGAATTATAACGAGGAACTTAACACATTAAATCACTTAAATGCTAATATATATTACCGCAAATCAGAAAAATGAAACAATCTCCACGGAATCTAAATAATCCACTTTTTTTAAAATGGCTCTAGAATGGCGAGCTATATGTTTCCAAAAATTCTGTAGCGACTAGATAACTGACTTTGGGTGGACGGAGTATATATACGGAAAAGCTGTTATTTTCACTTAATGGTGCGAGAAATCGCGCGTTTGGCCATATCAGGAAAATCAACTCGTTCTACTCCCGAGATAAAGATTTTATGCTTACTGCTGCCGACCAGGAACATAGACGTCGCTCAGCGAACGGACCGTCTTTGATCTCGTCTCTCTGCTATAGATCTGAGATTACCTCCCCTAGGATCACGGACAACGAATGTAGTCGGTAAATCTTATTATCTCCCATTTCCTTGTCTTTAAGTCCCCTGAAATGCTGGACATCAAACCGTTAGCGGCAAAACTCCTGCCCGCCCTTCTCTTCCAAAGAACCCAAATTTTCTATCCGCGCGCTCCTGTCTGTCAACAATGCTAATTGCCGAATCAGCTCGCGTGATAATTTATGATAAGCGAATTATGCTTTCGCTGGCTGTTATCTTAACCTGTACGAACGTAGGTAAACGCTTGTCAGCGCCTGTAAACAGAAGAAATAGGCGTGGCTTCAAAGGTGAGTCTACAGTCAGTGAATTTCGTCAACGAATTGTATGTTTTCTTTTGCGTAGCAAAAAATTATAAACCTAAGATGGGGAAGCAAGGTGGACGGGACACTGCTGCACTATTTACATACATATGTGACAGGTAGTTATACAGCTGGCACTCTGGGAGTGTTGTGGTTGGATTCTGTTCAAGTGACTGTTGAGTGGTATGTGTTGTATTCTGAGCCGAAAAATGGTGCTCTGATCCCTCCTTGTAAGATGACCAATGTTATCATTAGGATCAGGACCGGCCCATATGTCTGTAAACCTCTCTCCCGGTGTTTGCCATGGCCAATCTGTTCAGCCAAGTTTCTTTGTTGTTCGTATGAGTGATTTGGCTGTTTGGAGAGTTTTTGCTGTGAGCTGTTGTTCTTGTCTTGTTCCTTTCTTCGCTAATCTGTCTGCTCTGTCATTACCTGGTGTATTTGAGTGACCAAGGATCCACTGCATAACTATTCTGATGCCACAGGAAGTGATAAGCTGATCAGCATCCATGATTAATATGGCTAATTCAGTTCTATAATGTCCACTGCCTTCCAAAGCTTGAAGGGCAGACATTGAGTCAGTAAAGATGACGATGTTTTTTTAGCCTTTGAGGGAAAGGCATCGAATACAGTCTTCTGATGGTATACGGCCATTTCCAGTGAGATGATTTCAGCTTCGTAGTTGGAGCTAAACTCCCCGCATGCATCAAACAGCTCGCCAGTAGCATATGTAAACTCAATAACCTGCTTTCATGTAGCCTTAAATGCAGATCCGTCAGTACAGACATGCATCCATTCTTCAGGGTAGGCATCAATGGTTCGTTGTGATGCACTCATAAGACTGATTGGGTCGGAGTGTTTGGTTGTTCCATCTACTAATCTTATTTGTACTTCTGGTGTTTTAAGCGGGTATGTGGTGGTTAATTCTGTACTAATTTCTGTATATCTTGCCTTCTTTCTAGGAGGTGGTGTATATCCTGAATTTCATGGACATGCTGTAAGACTGACTTATATTTTATTCTTTGCTTGTGTTTGTCGTACATTTTTAGATAGGTTAGAGATTTATTTGGTCCCGTCTGAGTAGAGTAGAAGGTGGGGTATATGAGAAAGAAAGGTGTTAGAATAGATTCCACGAGTGAATAGATTAAGGTGAAGATGTGTCTCTAGAATGAGTGATTTCTGTAGTCCAGCCTATTTATACGACTATCTTTTGGTTATCAGACAATCTGTCAAACCTCCCTATAAGTATAATTATAAGTTTACTACTGACGCACACACAATTATGTGACAACAAGACACACAAACGTGAAAACTATGGTAAGTGGATATGGGTCTGACCAACACACTAAGTTAAGTTAAACAATCACGCGTATCAGCGGTCTTCTCTTTTTTTATATTTTTTCCCAAAATTATTATATAACAAATCTCCAACAAGGATTATCATCAAAATCTAACTTTATGTAACTCTAAGATGCTGTGGAAAGAATCAAATTCCTAATTTTGTGTGGTCAGAACACAGTAAAAGAACGTTGTCTAGGGGATACTTATTATTAATATTCCTTAACTCACAAAACAAACACACACAGCGCACTCTATCCAGACTAAGAGTTATATCAAAATTAGGAAACAAGAACCCAATCTGTCGTAATTAGGTCAAATCTCAGGAGCGAACACCATTCCTGTGGTGCTGGTTCGAGATCTAGATAAAATTCCGCGGACGAGCAACCATTCTGTGGCGCTGTGGTAAAGTGGGATGATATAAATATTATAGGGGACGTAGTGTACTGGCTGAGATCAGCTGTGAAGGTATCTGTATCTAATAAGTGTGGAGTATTACAGATAACCTTACTTTGCTACAACATTTAGACCTCAGTCAGAATTATTCTGGAATATTGTGATGACTACGTTGAATGTCTAGGGTTATGAAAGTGATGAAGTGTATGTTCACAACAACCAACAGACAGATAAACAATTTAGTTTAATCCACAACTCTTTACAACACTGTGACACTCACACACATAGAACACTCTATAAGACTATCTTAATAAGTCAAGTTTTAACTTTAAAAATATGTATTAATTTCTTTCAATAATAGATATCCTGATTCAACTACAAAGTGAACCAGGAATCACAATCAAATGTAATTACAAGTTGTATGTACAAAATTTATAGATAGAATTTGTGTATTGACATATATTATTATTATTACAATATGTGTGTAAGTAGTGATGTAGTACTATGAGGTAATACTGGCTTTTTCAAGCTAGGTGGTTGTCATCACGACTTCAAGTGTCTGTTTCTGGTGGAAATAGTATTGGAAAAGTTCACAGTTCCTGTCATTTGAAACAATTTATTGTCCCTCTTTATTTAATATACTGTCAATTTTAGAGGGGGGGGGGGTACATAAGATTGAGCTGCTCTGGCCACGAGATCTTATCTTCTGTGAGGGCGGCAGGAAACAGTCTCCTCTGCTCGCTTGCTTCACCGTATTCTTGAGAAACACCACTGGTCGCTATCTTGACCAAGGAGTATGCTATCAGCCTCTGGATTCAGCAAAACTCAGACCAGGTGCTGCTTTAATAGTTTAGTAACACGGTCCCTGAAACAAGAAGGTTGTACCTCCCTTCAGAGCTAATTTATAATCTATTTCCACACTGAAACACAATACATAACAAACACAGAGTTCAGCGAGGTAGGCCAACTGCTAGCTTCATCTGAAACATTTTACACCAGTATTCCTCTCCCTAATGGTTACAACGCCTCTGCAATTCCAGCATTATTTCCTTCTATTCAATAAGATAGGCGTCATCGTACTATTTGGCAATCCCATGCAGTTTCACTCCTCTGCGACAAGTTTTGTTCATGTTGGAGCAATATCTAGGTTTTGCCTTTTGTTTATTACTGAACCACACACATACAGACATACATTATCAATTCACATTCAATTTTCATCAAAAAGATATCAAATGTCTAGCTTACCACAATTCATGGAAATATTTAACAAATACGTTGACTGGCGATGAATTATGGCACAATTCCGATCTGCCTCTGTCCCAGGCTTTTATTTAGAAAAATATGAGCCGGATCTCAACGCACTTGCTATTCAATAAGTTTATTTTCAAAATGTGGCACTGAACTGACGCTCCTAATTGACTATATCAAATGGTCTAGCCAATGGGACCATGTTTACAAAAGCATTTGAAAAAAATGTACTCTTTCTATCGTTTCTATTAACAACCAAAAATAGTATTTGCAATCGACTAATCATGTTTAGCCTTACATATTATTCCCGCCAATCAAATCGGATTTAACGTGGTGGCCTCCATCAATTTTTTCTAAAACACTGTTTCAAACACACGCCATTATGAGCAAAAATGATCCTGTGTTGTCTGACACCCTCACTATTTTATTCTGGCTATAATTTGTTTAATTCCTAGACTATTTGCGTAAACACTTAACATATTCCTTTGTCAGCAAGTCCTAAGGAACCCAAATATATATAAATTTAATGGAGCTAAGTGGCTGCGTTCAAAATATGTATTTTCTTCTACCACCCGTTCACTTCGATTACGATGGGGTGTCTTCTGTACTGTCAGGCTAAAGTCAGGATTTCAGACGTAAAACAGTAGAATGTCATGTTTCCGAATAAGCATTAACCATGTTTTCAAAACCTAACCGTGTATTGGTAGTGTTTTTTGTCACTGTTTATTTGAAAAAAAGTTAGTGCTTCATGCCTTTCGCGTTGGGGGTGGCATTATTTTATATCGCGCGACTGCATGTTAGTTTTGCATGCTTTCCTCCGTACCTCTATCTCTCTCTTCTAAGTCCGTCTGTCTTTTCATTAGCAGTTTATAATTTATTGAATTGCTAGTATTTGTGTACCACTTCATTATACCAGATGCGTATCTCATCTAAGACAAACAAGTCCACTGGATACAGAAATCGACAGCCGCATTGGCAAAGCTGCAGCTACCTTTGCCCGCCTCACATCGCGTGTTTGGGGAAACTCTAAACTCACAATGAAGACCAAAGCTGCGGTATATAATGCCTGCGTCACCAGCACACTCCTATTAATGGCCCCTTTTAGACCTGGACGATTTTATGCTAAGCAAGAATTAGAAGGCTCAAATACCTTCCTTTGCGGTTCTATGTCCGTCTATAATTCGGCATCTCGTGGAAATAAATAAAGCACCACAAATGTCGAGGTGTTGTCACGTGCTGGCCTTCAAAGTATGTATACGCTTCTTAGACAGCGCAGACTTCGCTGGCTTGGCCATGTTCGCCGCATGGAAGATGGTCGCATCCCAAAAGATATCTTCTACGGACAATTAGCAGATGGCAAGAGAACAGTTGGCGACCACTGAGGAACCCAAAGATGTGCCGCCTGTAGAGTTTTTATGTTGGGCACTGGACATGGATCCAAGAACATGGGACCATGAAGTCCGATCGCTTATAAGTGGGATGACTATTTACGGCGCCAGTCCTCAGATTGGGCGAAGAGAATTCTTTCACACAAGAAGCAGAGGTGAGGAGAAAACGTCGAAAGGAGCACCAGGAAAATAAGCAGCTGAGGGCTGTCACCTCAGGGGCGCATTCCCATAGTCAGTTATGACTGAAGGGGCTATTATTATTACTATTATTAGTGTATATAATTCATTAATGCTAGTATTTGTGTATCTAGGTCATTAAGCAGCTTGCGTATCTCAAGATTTTCTAAGAAACACAGTACTAGTTGTCTTTTTAGAAACGCGTGTATTTTATGCAGACTAGCATAAAAAGGGATTTTCTTTGTTTTTTTCAACTATGCATGAGGTCTTATAGAAACAGGCGTACCCTATAGTGACGGCACTGTTATTTGGACCAGTCTTTTTCCTTTTATTGAATTAATTCGTTAGGCTTTTGGGACATGGTTACTTAAAGAATTTATATATGTGGATTTAGAATGTTTCACGACAAATTCTCCCCACTTAAAACAGACGTTATATGTCAGTGTATAATTCTATATACACATAGAGAAATTTATTATTATTCCTGGGGCTTACGGTGATTTTCATCACACGGATGGCGGCTTAGAAAATCCGCTCCTAGATTAGTTTTTCCAGAAATATACTCTATGCTGAATTGAAATGGCTGCAAAAGTAAGGACCATCTGAGTAACCTCGAATTTTCATGTCTAGCCTGCGCTAGAAACGACAAGGGTTTGTGATCCGTTTGCAACTTGAATGCCTTCCCATACAGATAAATATTGAATTTCTTTATCGCCCATATTACTGCAAGACATTCTTTTTCGCTAGTTGAATAATTGGCTTCAGCTTTATTCAGCTTTCTGCTAGCATATGCCACTGGGGTTAATTCCCCATCTAGTGCATCTGATTTCTGTAACAGGGTCGCACCTAACCAGATATTACTGGCATCCGTTCGTACAATGAATTCTTGACCTAAGTCAGGTAATTTCAAAATAGGTTTGCTTGTGAGCTTTTCCTTCAATTCCTGGTATGCCAATTCACATTGTGCTGTCCAGGTAATTCGATCTGGATTTCCTTTGCGTGTCAAATCAGTTAACGGTGCACATATGGAATTAAAGTTCTTGATATACTTTTGGTAGAAACCACATAATGAGACAAAGGATCTCACGTCTTTCTTGGTTTGTGGCCTCGGAGCTTTCTTTAGTTTCTCTAAATTCTTGGGGTCAGGGGTCATGTTTCCCTGATGGACTGTGTGTCCCAAGAATTCTAATTCTTTACATCCAACGCAACATTTAGTTGGTCGGGCTGTTAAATTCGCTTCTCTAAGTCGATTAAACAGCATGTTCAGAGAGTCAATGTGTTCCTCAAATGTTTCTGTTGCTATAAGGATATCATCCATGAAATTTGTGATGCATGGATTATTCAGAGGATCCAACAATTTTCTCATCATTCTAGAGAAGACACTAGGCGCATTCTTCAATCCAAATGGCAATCTGTTAAACTCATAGTGTCCCTCTGAGGTACTAAAAGCTAGGTATGGTCTAACCTCAGGCTTTACTGGAATCTGATAGTATCCTTTGCTCAGATCCACTTTTGAGAAATATTTAGCTTTATTTAGCCTGGCAAACAACTGATTTGTATCCGGCAATGGATCCACCTGACCTTCTGTGATAGCATTCAGTCTCCTGTAATCTATACAGAGTCTATGTTCTCCAGAGGGTTTCCTTAAGAGCACCACACTGGAACTATACGAAGATTCACTGTGTGAAATTATTCCCTCCTTCAACAAATAGTCTATCTCTTCCTTCAAGGCTTTCTCCTTAGCAAAAAGAATCGAATAGCGTTTCATACAGACAGGTGTGGGGTCTATCAGTTTCATATCATATTCCAATACGTTTGTATGCCCCGGTCGGTCCGTTAACACCTCTGTATGATCATCTAGAACCTGTTGCACTCTGTTTTCTGATTTTTCGTTAAATGTGTACTGATTTTCACCTGTGCCGCTGTCTCACAGGGATGTAATGGATATTCAAATGATGAAAGTGGTTCCTTTTTCATCTCCATAGCAATGGACAAGGTCAACAAGTGTGTCTCTTCCTGATTTTCTCTTTCCAAATATTTCCTCAGGAGATTCACATGATAGATTTTTTCTTTCCCCTTCTTATCTATCTTATAATTTGTTCTAGACACCTTCTCTAGAACTGTATATGGACCTTGCCATCCAATTTGTAATTTATTCTGACTACCGGGTAGAAGAAGCAGTACCTTCTCTCCCACAGCCAAATCTCTGTCTTTAGCTTTCCTGTTGTAATAGGCAGCATGTTTTTTCCTGGCTTGTCTCAAATTTTCATTGGCAAGTTTCCAGCCAGTTTTTTAAACGAGTGGTCAGCTCATTCACATATTGGTATGAGGATGTAATATTTTCCTCTGCCTTGTCATCAGTCCACGTTCTTAACAGAGTTACATATGGACTTTTAAATTCGGAAACTTATTTTTCCTGGCACATGTCAGGTCCTTTGCACTCGAAGCTCTGTTGTGATGACTTTTCTTCCCAGAATCATCATGCACAAATCGACCGCTACCAATTTTTTTCTTGGGGCTTTCTCCCCACTTAGAATTCTTGATTAGAGATTTCTTCTCTACATCTTCTTCCTCCAGTTTACATAAGTCCGATTGAGGGATTTTCGGCTTATTCTGGGGTAAGATATCTTTTTGCACTCTCTGCATAGTGGCCATTGTATAACAGTTAACTGAAGATTGTCCGTGAAAAGGGGCTTCCCATTCCACTTGGTCCACTTTATTAAATTTATTTTTCTTTTCAGTGTCAGGCCTACGTTTGCCCCGTGGCGTATCCAGGTCCTGATCAATGTTCCCACTTGTGGGTGTTCCCTCATGTGCTATGCTACACCTCTCTACAAAATTTTCAATGTCCCACCTTGCCTTGGGCCAATAATAATTCTGAGCTACCTTTTGAATGATGGTACCTATTTTCTCATGGTCCCCATCTTGTTTCACATGTAAGCTCCTTATTAAATCTGTCCTATACCTTTTAGGAAGTACCAGCTGTCCCTGACCTTTGGATCTAGTTCCAGTCTTCCGGTATATTAGTTTGTTCTTCATATAGAAGTCTCCTTTTCCTGGAGGTGTGTGACAATTGGACAACTTCTTAAAACAAGGCTTGAGGGTCTTATCCCCAGCCTGCGCCTTCCTCATCTCTTCTGGAGTGGTATTTAACATAATATCCTCCTCCTTTCTTGAGGTCGACCTGACCTGAAGGGTGGCCATAACTATAGGGTTCCTTCTGCAACGGTCAGTATCATGATTGTCCATCCGACAATTCTTACACCACCTCCTTTTTTGGTTGAAAGATTTTCTTTCATCATATTTCCTTTCATCGAATTGTGGGGTTTTATTTTTATTGTCATACCGTGGCCTATCAAACTGGTGCTTACCTTTGTTCTGATCTCTAGGATCAAATTTATTAAAGTTCTGTGGTGCCTTAAAATTATCTACCTGTTTCTTTTTATTACCTGATACCTCTGCCTGAGCTGCTTGATACCTTTCAGCAACATTTAGTAACTCACCCAGCCTCTCTGCACCTTGTTCCATGAGAAACTTTCTCAGGTCTGGAGCCATGGACTCTCTTAATTGTTCTATAAGGATAATTTCCTTAAGATCTTGGGTTTTCCCCAGAGAAGTCCATTTCTCCAAGTATGTCTCTAACCGTGCAGAGAACTGGTGATAGGTTTCACCTGACAGTAGTTTAGCATTCCTAAATTTTTTTCTATAAAATTCTCCATTCTTTTCATATCTTAACAAAAGAGCCTGCTTTAGCATGTCATAATTTTCTTGATCATCTCTGCTCATTTTGGCGAAAACATCATAAGCCGTACCACGAAGCCCTTGAGATAACTTTAAGCTCCACCTTTCTCTCTCTAACCCATACGTGGTAGCTAACAGTTCATATCTATTTAGATAGCTCTCGATATCATCGTCTTTCTCAACAAAATGATCTAAATGAAAGTTCATAGCTGAGGTTGAGGCTCCCTGACTAGCAGTAGCATCGGAGGTAAAGGGACTGGCACCATTTTCAGGAGCATGGCCTTGAAATTCCAACTCCCTTAGTCGTAACTCGTGCTCCCTTTGTAATCTTTTATCTTCTGCTTCCCTCTCTGCAGTCAATCTTCTTTCTTCTCTTTCTGTAGCTTGCCTTCTTTCCTCGGCTTCCCTTTCTGCCTTTTTTTCTTCTAATTGGAGCCTTTTAATCTCCCTATCTGCCTCCAATGCTTTAGCCTCTTTGTCAGCCTCAATCTGCAACCTCTTAATTTCTTTTTCAGCCTCTAACTTTCTTTCTGCTTCAAATTTTCTTTCTTCACGTTCAATATATTTGTCACATTCAGTAGTGACATAAGCAATCATAACTTGCCCGTCCATTCCTAACTCTTTAGCAGTCTGCACAGCAGCAGATCGAAATTTGGCCAGGTCCGCCATTTTCTAACAGGTAAATGTATAAAATATTTAACCAAACAATTTTATCTATGTCTAATTAACTAAGGACAACCACAAGCACTGAGAGCTCAACCTTATTTTTCCACCCAAGAATACCTTTTTAATTTTTATTATTTCCAGAAGTGAATTACTCCCAATATATATGCTAGGGGAAGGTTCAATATCCCGGGAGCGAGACCCCAATATATGTGGTAAAGTGGGATGATATAAATATTATAGGGGACTTAGTGTACTGGCTGAGATCAGCTGTGAAGGTATCTGTATCTAATAAGTGTGGTGTATTACAGATAACCTTACTTTGCTACCACATTTAGACCTCAGTCAGAATTATTCTGGAATATTGTGATGACTACGTTGAATGTCTAGGGTTATGAAAGTGATGAAGTGTATGTTCACAACAACCAACAGACAGATAAACAATTTAGTTTAATCCACAACTCTTTACAACACTGTGACACTCACACACATAGAACACTCTATAAGACTATCTTAATAAGTCAAGTTTTAACTTTAAAATATGTATTAATTCCTTTCAATAATAGATATCCTGATTCAACTACAAAGTGAACCAGGAATCACAATCAAATGTAATTACAAGTTGTATGTACAAAATTTATAGATAGAATTTGTGTATTGACATATATTATTATTATTACAATATGTGTGTAAGTTGTGATGTAGTACTATGAGGTAATACTGGCTTTTTCAAGCTAGGTGGTTGTTTGTCATCACGACTTCAAGTGTCTGTTTCTGGTGGAAATAGTATTGGAAAAGTTCACAGTTCCTGTCATTTGAAACAATTTATTGTCCCTCTTTATTTAATATACTGTCAGTTTGGGAGGGGGGGGGGGTACATAAGATTGAGCTGCTCTGGCCACGAGATCTTATCTTCTGTGAGGGCGGCAGGAAACAGTCTCCTCTGCTCGCTTGCTTCACCGTATTCTTGAGAAACACCACTGGTCGCTATCTTGACCAAGGAGTATGCTATCAGCCTCTGGATTCAGCAAAACTCAGACCAGGTGCTGCTTTAATAGTTTAGTAACACGGTCCCTGAAACAAGAAGGTTGTACCTCCCTTCAGAACTAATTTATAATCTATTTCCACACTGAAACACAATACATAACAAACACAGAGTTCAGCGAGGTAGGCCAACTGCTAGCTTCATCTGAAACAATTTACACCAGTATTCCTCTCCCTAATGGTTACAACGCCTCTGCAATTCCAGCATTATTTCCTTCTATTCAATAAGATAGGTGTCATCGTACTATTTGGCAATCCCATGCAGTTTCACTCCTCTGCGACAAGTTTTGTTCATGTTGGAGCAATATCTAGGTTTTGCCTTTTGTTTATTACTGAACCACACACATACAGACATACATTATCAATTCACATTCAATTTTCATCAAAAAGATATCAAATGTCTAGCTTACCACAATTCATGGAAATATTTAACAAATACGTTGACTGGCGATGAATTATTGCACAATTCCGATCTGCCTCTGTCCCAGGCTTTTATTTAGAAAAATATGAGCTGGATCTCAACGCACTTGCTATTCAATAAGTTTATTTTCAAAATGTGGCACTGAACTGACGCTCCTAATTGACTATATCAAATGGTCTAGCCAATAGGACCATGTTTACAAAAGCATTTGAAAAAATGTACTCTTTCTATCGTTTCTATTAACAACCAAAAATAGTATTTGCAATCGACTAATCATGTTTAGCCTTACATATTATTCCCGCCAATCAAATCGGATTTAACGTGGTGGCCTCATTTTTTCTAAAACACTGTTCAAACACGCCATTATGAGCAAAAATGATCCTGTGTTGTCTGACACCCTCACTATTTTATTCTGGCTATAATTTGTTAATTCCTAGACTATTTGCGTAACACTTAACATATTCTTTGTCAGCAAGTCCTAAGGAACCCAAATATATAAATTTAATGGAGCTAAGTGGCTGCGTTCAAAATATGTATTTTCTTCTACCACCCGTTCACTTCGATACGATGGGGTGTCTTCTGTACTGTCAGGCTAAAGTCAGGATTTCAGACGTAAAACAGTATTGGGTCATGTTTCCTAATAAGCATTAACCATGTTTTCAAAACCTAATCGTGCATTGGTAGTGTTTTTTGTCACTGTTTATTTGAAAAAAAAAAGTTAGTGCTTCATGCCTTTCGCTTGGGGGTGGCATTATTTTATATCGCGCGACTGCGTGTTAGTGTTGCATGCGTTCCTCAGTACCTCTCTCTCTCTCTCTCTCTCTCTCTCTCTCTCTCTCTCTCTATCCTAAGTCCGTCTGTCCTTTTTAGGTTTACGTAGTGTATATAATTCATTAATGCTAGTATTTGTGTATCTAGGTCATTAAGCAGCTTGCGTATCTCAAGGTTTTCTAAGAAACACAGTACTAGTTGTCTTTTTAGAAACGCGTGTAGTTTTATGCAGACGGAGCATAAAAAGGGATTTTCTTGTTTAACTAGCATGAGGTTCTATAACACAGGCGTACGCTATAGTGACGGCACTGTTCTTTACCAGTCTTCTTTCCTTTTATTGAATTACTTCGTTAGGCTTTACATTTACTTTTTAATTTATATATGTGGATTTAGAATGTTTCACGACAGGCGCTTGCTCCCTATCTAGATAAAATCCCGTTTAGTTTATTATCACTTAAACTTTATAACATCAAACATATACAAGGCATATATCAATATAATCCTGTTTACAGGCATAGGAAAATAACCCAATAAGTGCCCTCCCCCTTGTTGAGAATAAAAGGATCCCAAAGGAAGTTAATAGCCCAAAAGGTCAAAGATTAACACTAGGGTATAGAATAGACAGTAAAGAAAAGAACAAGTTCCCACTAAAATGCTATCCAGTAAAAACAAATAAACAATAGTTTAAAAAACAGAAGTTTGCAGGTACAATGTTTCCTGTAACAAAAGAAAATATTTCACTCTCTCTCTCTCTCTCTCTCTCTCTCTCTCTCTCTTTCTCTGTTATACGTGGCCACTCATTCGCTCCTCACCTAATCTGGTGAAATAATCTTTTGGAAGAATAATCCATGAATGTGCATATAAAGTCCAGTAGTTGGTATCATCCGAATCGGGCCCCAGTCCCTCCAATAATAATTAAATTTTACACGGGCAACGCCTAATTTGGTGGTAGATTTCTGGATACACAATTGTCACCTAGGATAGTTAATGCCGGAACTCTCTGAGATATGGCATTCCCAGTAAACGGCAGGAAAACACATGATTGCTAAAACTGTTAATTATGATGATAATGATAATCCTATCGGCTTGCTCTGGGGGGTGAGTGTCGATTAGGAAACAGCGTATTCTCCTGGATAAAATCCACTTGGGTAAACGACTGTCAGAAGTCGGGAAAAATGTTATGTATATTGACACAGCGGGCTGATACAATTGAATGGAAAAATCTGGGTATTTTGTAAGTCCTGTTACTCAAATTTACAGTTAAAAAATGTTAGTGTGTCGCCCTGGCAATTCCTGCTCACACCGGAAAGAGAACGAACGCTAAGGAAAACGACAACTTTTATTCCTTCAGTAACTGAGGAAAGGACCACAATAGAAAACCGCTGGCCACTGGGTTTTGATCAAGCACCGTATTAGGAAGAAAACAAAACATTTAACCAAAATGACAATATCCTATGCTATCAAGTGTAAGGTATGATCTCTTATCCACTCCGTCACCTAATTAAATTAAAAGGCACACGGTATCTTAGCCTATACTATCGCGCGTCGCTTACCGATTACGGATTTGGTAAAGGCCGCCTTTCCCCCCTCCGACCCGGTAAAACAATAAGCGCACAATGTCAGTTATAATTTAATTATGACTACGCGCCCTTAACAAATATCGCCTGTCATTACTAGCTAGTTGATTGTCGGCGTCTATTGTTTTCCTCGAAATGATATTAAATGGTAGTCACTATATAATTACACACAATGAAAATATAATGCGCATTCTACTCTGTCACTTTATCATTCCCTCATAGCATTATACTTTGTCAGCTAAACCGTATCTTCTGGTGTAAAAAATTGGTTGATGGATTTTTATATTAAGCTGAACAACTGGTAAGAAAATAGCTACGCGTTTGCTATTCCGCTATTCTTAACGCTAGGGACTCACAGTGAATAAAATGGTAAAACTTTAACACATTTAACACTTAAAAGGTAAAGGTAAAGGAACCCGTTACACGCCCATTGAGGCATATTGGGAATATGGTGTTAGGCCCATATTATCTTGACCGTTGGCACACTAGGGGTGATGTGGTCGGCATCACGCCGGCCGCCTTAACCTTCCCAGAGTTGCTCTGGTACCCATTTGGGGCTGGGTCGACCCAGGAGCCGTTTGTGGCCTAAAAAAATCCCACCTCATCTGGTGATCAAACCATAGACCACTGCGCTAGGAAGCCAGTGCACTAACCACTATGCAACCGCGGCTCCTTTAACACTTAAGCACAACTTATATTATTACCAGAAAACAGAATAATCCCCACGAAGGCTATTAACGCACTATTTCACATAGGTTCTTGCGTACGCATTTAGATTATCCAAAATTTCCTGAGAGACTTGATAACTGACTTGGAGAGAACGTAGTATATATACAGATTTAGGGTAATTATCTCTAAAGGATGTGACAATTCACACCTTCGGCATAGCAGAGAAAATCAACGAGTTTGGCTTCCGAGATAACGGATTCTACGGTTTGCTCACTCGCGATGCCGAACGACATCAGAAGACATGAAGTGCGAACGGGCCTTCTTAGATTTCGTCCCCCTGCCGTAGATCAAATACTTAAGTTCCCTGAAAATGTCGGACATCAAAGGTGGTCGGGAAGTATTATTATGCCCTTGAATTTGCTACCGAGTTTGATCTTTTTCCCCACGTGCTTTCTGTCACTATCCGATGATTGACAGATCAGCTCGCGTGAGAACTAAGGTAAACAGACCGGTTCGCTCCCCTGTTATCTGGCATGTTGCGAAAATAGGTATAAAACTCGTTAGCGCAAGAAAGACAGGAAAATAGGCGTGGCTTCAAAAGTGAGTCAACAGATAGCGAATTGCGTGGTTTTGCCTTTGCAAAACATAAACACTAACTGAGGCAGCAAAGGTGGTCGGATCTCCGTGGCTATATTTACATTACACGTCAAAGTGTTCCCAGTTTTCTACAAGGTGTCTATTGGTGTGGTTTCGGTTCATTCTCTTACATCTTTCATCATCATCATCAGTTGCCATCTCCACAACGAAGGTTGGCTGTAATGGATCTCCAGCGTCTTCTGTCTCTTGTCTTGATGGTGCACTCTGATAGACTCTTTCCTGTCCATCTCTTGATGTTGTCTTCCCACTTATAGCGCTGTCTTCCCCTTGCACGTTTGTCTTCAACTCTCCCTTCTGTTATGGTCTTCTGCAAGGTGGTATGCCTTTTTATGTGGCCAAAGTATTTTAGCTGTCGAACTTTGACCTCCCTCATTAGTTATCTTTTCATACCTAGATTTTCTAGGACCTCCTTATTTGTTTTCATCTCTTTCCATGAGATACGCCCCATTCTTCTATATATCCACATTTCAAGAGCCTCAATTCTTTCTTCCAACTGCTTATTCATCGTCCATGTTTCTGCGCCATACAGAAATGCAGAATATATATATAACACTTTATGATTCTCAGTTTTAATTTGTGAGATAACTGTTTGGATGTCAGTATATGTTTCATGTTGTTGAATGTAGCTTTGGCCATTCCTATTTTCTTCTTGATTTCTGTTTCACATCTGCCATCTTCTGTTATTATATGACCGAGATATACGTAGCTCTTGACTTGTTCCAGGATTTCCCCATTTACGCTTATCTTTAATGTGGGTTTATCGTCTGTTTTGCTAATTATCATAGTTTTTGTTTTCTCAATATTAATGTCGAGTCCATATTCATGACTTATACTGTTCACTTGCTTCACTAGTTCTTGTAACTCCTGTTCGCTTTCAGCTAACAACACGGTATCATCTGCATATCTAAGGTTGTTTATTGACCTTCCACTGATGTTCAGTCCTGGTATTTCCTGTATCTGTCTGAAAATTTTTTCGGTGTATAAATTAAATAAGCAGGGGGACAGCACACAACCTTGTCTGACACCTCTTTTTATGTCTATGTATGGTGAATAATTCCTTCCAGATCTTAATGTGGCAGTTTGCTCCCAATAAAGGTTACTGAGTATTCTTATATCTTTTCCATCAATACCTATGTCTTCGAGGCATTCAATTATTTTCTCATGATGGACTCTGTCAAAAGCCTTCTTATAGTCAATGAAGCACATATACATACTTTTTTGGACCTCTGTATATTTTTCTGCTAATATTTTTAGGCAAAATATTGCCTCTCTTGTTCCACTGTTCCGTCTAAAACCAAACTGTTCTTCCTGGATTTCGCTGTCTACTTTACTTTTTATTCTTTCCTGTATGATTTTGAGCAGTATCTTAATTGCATGACTCATCAGGCTGATTGTTCTGAAGTCTGAACATTCTGTTGCATTTGGTTTTTTGGGCAATGTTATAAAAACTGATGTCTTCATGTCGTGTGGTATATATCCTGTATTGTATACATCGTTGCATATTTCTGTGATTGTATCTATACCAAAGCTCTCCAGAGCTTCTATCATTTCAATTTTTATGTTATCCTTGCCTGCTGATTTTCCTTTTTGTATCATATGAATAGCATTCTCTACTTCTGATCTGAGAATGTTTGGGCCTTCATTAGAATCTGGTGATGGTTTTTTACCTCTGTTGTCCTCGAATAATTCTTTTACGTATTCTGCCCATCTGTTTGATATGTCTTTCTCATCAAGTAATATTACACCATTTTTGTTCTTGATACAGCTTCCTCCTTGTGCAAACCGTGACCGATTTGATAATTTCTTTATTTCTTCATGCATATCTCTTGTCCTGTGCTTTGCTTCCAAGTCTTCTATTTCCTTGCATTTTGTTTCTATCCACCGTTCTTTTGCTTCTCTACACATAGTACGTATGTCATTGTCTATTGTTTTATATTCTGGAGTGTTTTTTGCTTTCTTTCTTTCGGTCATTTTATTCAAGATGTCATCTGTCATCCAAATTTGATTTTTCTTAGACTCCTTTTTAGGTAAATTTGCATTTGCTGATTGTATGCTTGTTTTTTAAGCATTCCCATTTTGCGGTTGCTTTTTCTTCTGGGTTTTCTCTTCTATACTGCTCCATGCTTTCTGTCAATAACTGTTGATATTTATTTTTGACGTCGATTAAATATTGCTGTTTTATATCTGGTTGTTTCAGCGCTGATATTTCTATCTGGGGTTCCTCCTGTCTTCTGTTTCCTGCTCTTTTCAGCTTTATATTTACTTTGATGACGACTGGATTGTGATCTGAATTTATGTCGGCGCCAGGATATGTCTTTGCACTTGTGACACTGTTCTTAAATCTATGTTTTATCATGATATAGTCGATTTGATTTCGTGTTATATCTCCTGGGCTTTTCCATGTGTATAATTTCCTTGGGTGGTGTTCAAAAAAGGTGTTACATATGACCAGCTGGTTTTCTTCACAGAACTGGATAAGTCTGTCTCCTCTATCATTTCTTGTCCCTAATCCATACTGTCCTACTATTTTCTTGTATTTTCCTTTTCCTACTTTTGCATTCATATCACCCATTACTATCAACACATCTGTTGATTTGACTGGTTTAAGTGTGTGTTGTAGCTCTTCATAGTATTCTTCTATTTCTTCCTCGCTGTGATCTTTAGTTGGTGCATAAGTTTGTAAGATTGATATGTCGAATGGCTTTGCTCTCATTTTTAGTAACATCATTCTGTCATTGTGTGTCCAGTATCCACATACGTATTTTTCTAACTCCTTCTTTATCAACATTCCTACCCCTCTTTCATGTTTTTCTCCGCCTGAGTGTATAAGCGTGTACTGGTCTCTTTTTATGTAGCCTGTATCCAAAAGTCTTGCCTCTGCAACTCCCAGTATATCGAGTTTCATGTCTGTTGCTTCTAATATAAGATTGTCAAGCTTTCCTTCTCCGTTCAGAGTTCTAACATTCCATGTTCCTATTTTTAGACTTCTCCTACTAGTTTTTAGGTGGTCTTTCTCAGAATGCTTCCTTTCAACAGAATTTAAGGAACACTCGTCATTATGTACTTCCTTACTCATTAGAGGAGTTGCCTCTTCCCTGTTAATTTGTACAGTAGATTCTTCCCCAGGGGACAGAGAGTTCTCTACATATCGTTTCTTATCTTGTTGTTGTGATCCCATTACGTTCTGTAGGAAGTACGTGGTAAGGCCCCAATCTCTTCCACAGTGGCTAGCCATTGTCTTTTTCTATGTCCGACACGCCTCTAGTGCGCCACTTTGCTGTTTCGCTTTGCGAGCCGTTGATCTTCTCAGATTCCTCCGCCTCACTCACCGTCTCAGTCTTTGTGTACTAGGGATGGACATTCCCTTGAGTAAGATTGCTCCTACTCCACCCATGTAGTTTAGCCAGTCAGCCAAGACTGTTGCCCGGGATGTGGCCACCGCCGTACACAAGCGGTATTCGAGGAGCCATACATGAGCTAGATAAAGAGAGGAGAACCAAATAGGATCCTGACTATCCTAAAAAGGACATGGCTGTCTCTCACCGTGAGGTACTATCCCTCTCTCTTTATCCTACATCTTTCACAAACTTCTAAAGCAGCTTTATCCTTCGATGTAGTTCCAGCAAGCCTTTTCAATAGTTGTAATCGCCTCAGTGCTTCGTTCTTTTTATTTTCAATATGATTCTTGAGGTTGAGCTGCTGATCAAGTGTGACTCCAAGATATGTGGGCTGTTCTTCTTTTGTCACTTGGTGTTTGTCTAGCCACAGGTTGATATTCTTCTTGGCTACTTTATGGCTTTTGGTAAAGATGGTGTACACAGTCTTTGTATAGTTGATTTTTAGTTTCCATGTTTGGCAGTACTCATACAGTCTTCTAAGGTCTCCAATTAGTCTCTGAGCTCCACTTTCAACATTCTCATTACTCTGCCATATTGCCAGGTCATCAGCGTAAAGAGCTTTTTTCGGCTTTGATCTGGTCAGCTAAGTCATTAATATAGAGGCCTTTTCTCCATAAACGATCTATAGGCCTGCTGGAGATCAAAGAAGATGGCCACAGTATGTTTCTTATTCTGAAAGCCATCATGAATTGTTTTTGTCAACCGAAAAAGCTGGTCTTCTGTGCAGCTGCTGGTTCTGAAGCCTGTCTGTTCATGACACAGAATACTGGAACTCTCAAGGAACCAATAGAGACGTGTGTTTATCATTCTTTCAGCAATTTTTCCTAGGCACGATGTTAAAGATATCGGGCGATAGCTTTTGGGTTCATCTGGGGGTTTGTTGGTTTTTAAAATGGGGACAATATGTGCATTCCTCCAGGTTTTCGGGAGTTTGCTTGATCTCCATGTCTTATTTACTAGCTCGAGGACTGCTTCTCTCCCAGATGGGCCCAGGTGGAGTAGCATTTCATTATGGATCTTGTCAGGCCCTAGAGACTTTCTAGGTTTTAATTTCTTCAGGGCTTGCTCTAACTCTTTCATGCTAAATTCTTCTTAGAATAGGGAGGCATTGACTGATGAGGCGTTCTCTTGTTTCTTTAACTGGCATTGTTGTTTCCTGTCCAGCACTGTGAGTTTTCCTGCTCTATTCACAGTGGCAAAGCAACGGTTGAAGTGTTCTGCTTTCTTTTGGTCTTTAGTGATTGCTTTCGTTTCCCTCTATCATTGGCTTTGGATTCATCCTTCTACTTTTTCCAGAAATATTATTTACTAATGCCCATGCTTTATTTCCATTCTGTCTGAGATCTAAGTTGGAGCATGTTTCTGTCCATTTAGCTTTTTTCGCCTTCTTAACTGTAAGTTTTACTTTGGCACATGCTTTATTGTACTGAATCTTTGCTTCTTGTGAAAGTGTGGTCTCAGGTGTTGTTCTTGCTTTGTTTCTTTCAGATATAGCAATTTGCATTTCTTTGTACCTGCTACAGGTGGTAGGCTTTGGTTGATACATGGGTTCGGGTTCAGACAATTAGTCAGATTCAATTAATATATTGTCTTGCCTGTAGCTTACTCGTTATCAATCAGTTTGGTTCCTTGCGAACCTTCTCTTGGTAAACAAGTTATAGAGTTCTTCTTCGTAGAAGATCATATTAGGTGTAACGCGAAAATAATCAATAAACTGGCACAAGGAGCCAACCTTCAAATTAAATGATGAGTGTGGTAAGTCCTTCGATTTGAGTCCAATATACATTCATTTATTCTGACAATACTTGGGACGACATCATACGAATATTCAGTATTATAAGAAAATACATCTGCATGTTATTCAATGTGGAATCTATGGCATCGTAAATCTTCAAGTCAATTGGTTGTCATCAGAACATCAAGGCGATGTACGCGCTCTGCTGTAATCCAGACAGACGGTAATGAAACGCCTGTGTTTGACGAATATATATATCATACACTGATCAAAGATCCTTTCATCCAATGGTTATATACTAACCATATATATTTCATTATCCATTAACGAACCATGGACTGACCCGGCGTCCATAAAATAAATTATAATTCGGCAATATGTAGCCTAACTCTGGAAGGATTCAAAAACGCGTCTTCATGGCGTGACGGTCAAGTAATAAAGGGTGCCCTACATTCGTCACTAAGCGTGACCATATCAATGCTCACACGTCACAATCCGACCGTGCGGATTGTGTTCACTAAACCATGAAGTATAACAATCATTCTACATTAAATCTCTTAACACCAAAATGGGCACTGCCAACTATAGCAGACGACATTTTTAAACATGTCGTAACAGTACCAGAATGGGTTATATGGCTTCCGGCTGCCCCTTGGGATGGACTGAGATGCTGCTTTCAAGATTGATTTTGTCAGTTCTGCACTGAATGTTTCGACACAGTTGGTATCAATGTTTTCTAGGAGGAGGTCAGATTTTTCTTGGAATAGCCTCCAGTTCGCTTTTTGAAAATTCCAGCGAGTTCTCTGTTTGAAACATGCTTTACTAGGGGTGTTTTGGTGGTGGGTAGTGGTTTGTGGTCACTTCCAATGTCACCCAGAACCTGAAATTGACTAGAGTCTGTTAGGTCAGATGGTCAAGTCAGGTCGGCTGAGAGAGAGATGGGCCCTGTGCAGCAGAGTTGATGGGGACTCTGTATCCTGTAATACTGACAGGTTAGTTGTTTCACAGGTCTCTTCAATGTACCTTCTTGTACTGTTATAGTTAGGATAACCCTAACGGGGTGAGTATCCGTTGAAGTCACCGACAAGAATGGTTTTGTGAAACTGTGTCTTGTTTAGTTCTGGTATGTTGTATGTTGTCTGAGGTGGGCTGTACACATTGTATATGGTATATTTGCCTCCATTGTGCCAGATATCGACTTTTTGTACATCTGTGAGATAGGCTGTTGATAGCTGTGTGGCATCTCCTTGGATGTCATTCCGGATGTAGGTTACTATGCCACGGCAACCAATACACTTACAGACGTTACTAGTGTATCCAGACAGGTGCAGATCAAAGTCTTTGTGTAAAGTTTCTTGTAGAGCAGCCATGTGTACACTGTGACTGTCTAGCAGTTTGGCAAGTTCAAACTTTTTGGTTTCTAAGGCCACAGATGTTTAGCTGCAGAATATTAAGTGTAGATGTGTTTTATGTATGATTTTGTTTCTTTTTGCTCCTTCTCCCACTATTCCTCTTCTTGGGAAAACTGTCTTTCGGGTTTTTTCCTGTAATCAAATTTTCGCACATTACAGCCTTGTTATCCACTGTCTAGTGCGGACCTTGATAACCAAGGCGAGGTCCGATCTCGTTTGAATTAATCAATTTTGACATTTTCATCATCATGGCCTTGTGATGCCGGGGTTCCTGTGCATTTTCTACCCACCCTGGGTAGAAGCCAGAAGTGTACTGTGCTAGCTTTAGAGGAGATAAGGGGGTGTTTCTGCGTCTCCCTGAGCTACGTAGCCAAGTTAGGGTGCACTGTGCTCATTCCTCGCCACCAATTACCTGCTGGTTACGCCGAGTTCTCCGAGGCTCTAGGCATATGACCAAAAGTTGAAGGCAATAGGATCGTCACGTCCTGAGTCTCTGTGCCTGTACGATGGGTTCCGGTCTTCAGGAAGTAGTTCATACTCGTTCCCACTCCTAAGACTTGTTCAGTATCCATCTGGCTCCTTCCCACCCACCGGTTTTATTATCGAGGTTTGCTCTTCTAGATCCGTTGTGTTTAGCCTGGGGGTTCGCACCCTCAGTTACCAGGACTACCTCGAGGAGGGTGTGGCTCTTCACCACGCACAACGATCTTAGGTCTATGAGAGGTTTTGCGAGGCCAAGAGACTGACACCGCAATGGTCGCTCCTTTCACGAAAAATGAATTCACAGGGTCTAGGGTGAAGCAAGGGGGAGAGTCCACTGCCCACAACACCAACACATCATATCCCTGTCTGTAAATGTGACAAAAGTACTGAGATTCTGTCTTTCAAATGGCCCATTTCAGTTTCTCCTTGCAATTTGTTCACTATTTCTAGGAGGGATTACAGAAAATCCTTCTCCATGGTTCTTCTCCTTCTATTATTTGCGTTTTTTTTTCAGAGTGAGATCACGATGGAGTTGTATCTCATCTGCTTTGTGTTTCTTCTTTATGAGTTTAGAGTTGGGGTGTAGAGAATTGTTGCAGTATTATTCTAGATCAGATTTGCACCAGTTTGTCTTTTTAAAGATATGGCAGGCAGCTAGACGCATTTTTTTCGGGGATTTTATATATAAATATATTTCGGCCATTTTGCTTCAATTGGCAGTAGAGGGCAGAGCTTAATCCCGTTTCTTTGTCTAGCAGTACCGGTTGCATCAGAATTGTTTACAATTCTGATTGGCTGAGATATAACGGCATTTGAAATCATTGGGCTAGGAATCGAAGCCGCGTATATGACGTCACGAGGTCAGCGTGCTGTTAGATGATAAATAGGCTCGTATTGCAAATTTTCGTCCTCTTAATGTAATTGCCAGCCGCGTGCCTGAGTCAAATTGTCGATTGCCTTTCAGTGGGAAAATTCGAGATTTTTGCGTGATACTCTATTTAATTTTTCTAGACCTAGGCCGATCAGTTAAGTTTCTTGGGCAGTTTAAGTTTAAATGTTAATTCTTAACGCCAGAGCCATCAATTCAATCTTAGTGATAGACTTGAGAAACTTCAGAGGTTCATTTAATTCCTTACTGAAGGAATAGCGGTATTGAGGTGTCACCGGCGTGCTTTGTATTATTGCAAAGTAGGTCGGGAGAGAAACCCGCATCTCTGATTCATGAATTTACAGAATGACGGGAGTGATAAAACTTGTTTCTTGCACCAGATTGACATGGACTGTTTTTTTTGTGATATAGCTCGTCCAGTCACAATGTTCTGTAAATGGGTCAGGTTACCGACTGTTGGGGCCCTGACAAGGTGTACTGTTAAGTGCATATATTCTGATGCAATGTGTGAGTGTAAACATCAATAATGATAACGCGAATGGATGACAGTTTGACAGGTTCACAGGACACTCACTCCAATCACAGGTGGAAGTCAAGGATGGCTGGACTACTGTGGTCGTTTCATACTGTTTAATAGGACGCACACACTTAGACAGTACGTGTATAGTTACAGGAACACAGGTCGACATAAATAGCATATTGTTGATCAATGGTCTACCATCTTAAGTTAGCATTCATGTTGAATAACATCACAATGGAACATCTGTAGACAAGCACTTAGATTTCCACTGTTTATCAATATAATCATCAGGCCTTACTGACCGAGCGTGTCAGTTAATAAATACTGGTCAAGCCTGACTCCTAGACAGAACCTCTTTTCTAGCGAAGATTCCTTTAGGTAAAGTTCAGCAAATCTATCTGAAGATAATGTTAACCCACCAGAATTGGGTTGTGTAGTGGATTTTGATGGTATTGTATGGTGGTGTTATCACCTAGTGTGATGCGTGAGGTCAGCTGTGAAGGCTCCTGAGATAATTGTAACTGTGAATATACAGAAGGCCCTTTCGTGCTACCACTTTATGACCTCACACATATCTTTTTTTACTAATGAATGTGGCTACGTTAAAATCTAGGGTACTGAAAGCAATGTGTTGTATGGACATATACACACACCCACAGATATTAATTAAGTCTAAAACTATGAATAAAATTTATAACACAATGAACTAAATTCAGCTGGTTAAATTTAGAATAGAAAATCTTTTTTTAAATTTATTTGTTCTGAACCAATGTTTTATTTTGGCCAGAACTTATGCAAAGATTTTGAAATTTATGAATGAATGGCATGAATAAATGGCATGTTAAATGAAAGATGTTTACATATGCAATCTTCAAGATTAATTATAGTATTACTGTTCGTAATGTTAATTTTTCTGGGAAAACTATGAATGGATGTGCTGTTGGGGTGGCTTCATCCCTCCCTGTTTATGCCTACACAGCATTGTCCATTAATGATGGAAGGAAATGGGATGCTTCAGTAGTAAATTCTCTTGGGTGCTAGTTTTATGAAATTGGTGTAAGTTCAGCAGGCCAGCTAGCCTACTTAACTTTGCCAGATTTGTTCTGGTGCTGGAATCTGATGGCCCCACCTCTCCGTGCTTGAGCAATACACAGATGTTCTGTCGAAATGTACCCTGCACGGGTCCTCACTTCAATTATTAATCAGCATTTGACACCACCTTAGTGTCAAGATCGAACTCACAGCTCTGAAATAAAGTATTGGTTTTTGCTCAGAACCTTACCTAATAAGCCACTTCTACACATAACAAATTACAATAACACCACATAAACAGGGTCAGTTCTCTCTGACCAGACAGCACATCTTACCTAGTTGGTTTCGCATAGGGTAAGTTTCCCCAGTCTACAGATTCTGAAATAGGTGCATTATCTCACTGCCATAGAATAGGATAGGTGATATGATTCACTGTTCTCAACACTTGATCACCCCTTCCTAAACCTTGCTGTAGTTTATATATTGTTTGTCCCTAGACCCTGAACTAGGGCGGGGGGTCCAGAGCGAATCCTTACTTGTTTGTAAGGCTAGATTTCGATATGGCAGTATCAAATCACTCGAACATTAAACAATATTCAAAATATACAAAGAAATAATTTCAATCTTACCAGATTATGAATAAAGAACACAGAAATGCTAGCAAAACTCAGCTGAGCTGCTGGCTATAGTATGGCGTCCCTGAACTTATTTCAATTTATTTCATTTGGAAATCACCACCCTTGAAATTTACTGTGTCTATCACTGGACAACTATTGAGGAATGGCAAAAAAGCTCGTCTGAGCGCGGATAATATGATTGTCTGTGGCCAATCAATGCCTTGGTTTTTTTAAAATTCAAATTTCCTACACTAAAGTCATTTCAGTCATGCTTCAGTCAAGTATGGATTTTTATCTGTTAGTCTGTCCGTCTCTACTTGCGTTTTCACAAAAACGTACTTGATTTTTGAACCAACCTTTCTCTCCCCTCCAAAATTTTGTCTTTACTTACTTAGTCGTTCCTCTTCTACCGTGAGGTGTAGAGGTTTGGAAGAGAGAGCGCCAGACTATTCTATCAGCTGTCTTCTTCCTGGCCTGGTTCCATTCTAGTCCTGGGTCCTTCAAAGATTGTCTAATGTTGTCCTCCCAGCGGACTCTGGGTCGTCCTGGAGGTCTGGATCCCTGGCTCTTTGTTTCCCATGCTTGTCGTGGTAGCCGATCTTCTCCCATTCTGCAGACATGGCCAAACCATCTTAGTTGGGACTGTTCTATTTGGGTCTGCAGCGGGTGGGATTTTAGGCCTTGACGTATCGTCTGGTTGCGGACCATGTCTCTTCTTGTTACTTCAACCACCTTCCTCAGATACCTCATTTCTGAGGTTTGGATCTGGCTTTTGTGGGTTGTAGTCATTGCCCATGACTCGCATCCATATGTCAAGACTGGGACATAGGTGGAGCGGTAGGCTATACAGCCATCTTCGTTTTCTTACCAACCTCTTTCTTGCTGAGGAATCCTCGATTTATGGCCTGATAAAGTCTCCCAGCCGCTGCTTTTCGAGTGGCCAACTCTTCTTTGATGCCCCCCTTTCGGTCTATAATAGCTCCGAGATATTTAAAGTGGTCGACCTGCTCCAGGACCTGTTCTCCCAACTTAATCTGATGTTTTCTTTCTTCTCGTGATATCACCATGGATTTTGTTTTAGAGCTGCTTATGACCATCCCCTCTTCTCCAGCTCTTCCTTCCAGACTTGCAGGTTGGATTGGAGATGTGTCTCTGATTTAGCAATCAGGACAACATCATCAGCAAATGCTAGCTCTGAAATACAGACCTGTCTCATCTTCCAGTACCCCACTGAATACTTTCTTGTTCTCTCCTTACATGCCTTGATGACATCGTCCATGAGAAGTATGAAAAGACAAGGTGACAGGATATCGCCTTGTCTTACACCAGTGGTGGTCTTGAACTCTTCTGACTTATAGTTTGCTGTCCTCACATAATTTCTGCAAGACTTGTAGAAGCTCTGTATAGCATGTATCAGAGGTGCTGGAATGTTCTTCCTTGCCAAACAGTCCCAAAGTTTGCTCCAGGGGACCCTGTCACAAAATTTTGTCGTTAAAAGTTATTTTTAGACACAGCTTCCACCAATATCCCTTCTCTTCCATGCTAAGTAGATTTGAACACCTGCGTCTCGAGGTCGCGATTTTTTGTGCAAATAGGGACACTTTTGATTCAATGCAGTCTTTCGCTGTTGTGAACAACACTGTCTTTTGTCATTATTTTCATTATTATCTATCCGTCTGTAAAATTAAAAGTATATTATTTCACTGCTCAGAATGGGCCATCCGGCCAGCTAATTTTTATATTCCTAACATTAATATTAAGAAAAAGTTACTTTTTAAATTTTGTAATATTTCAAGCATCTGCGTTTAGCCGCTGAATTCAAATCAAAGGCTTGGTATCGCAAAAGCGTCCAATAAATGACTGTGGCGTATCATATCCAAGGTCCCTTCTGTCGAATTCCTCTGTCGAATTCCTTACTTTATGTCAACTTGGGGGGGGGGGGGGGGTGTGGGGGGGGGGGGGGGGGGGAAACGTGACTTTTCCTCCTTGCCCCACCAATTTGCGTCCATTAACCTCGCTAGTTCAAGTACGCGTTCAGTCAGATTTTTGTCTTTTGATCCTCGTTCCGTTTTGCCTTCAAGTCTAACACCTGATGACCCGCGGCGCGGGCGATCATGTATTCCAGCAGCTTACGCATTGGTGTTTATCCTTACATTTTATCCTTTGGAGATATTTTTACGTTGTATCACTCGTTAATTTTATGACACATCTCCCCACTTGAAAACATGCCTACGGCAAGTTCTAAAACCAGTGATACACATAGATAAAATCTCTCCTCCCGTCTGCCATTACTCTAATTTTGATCACAGGGGTGCCGACTGAGGAAATCTGCACCGACATTCAATTTGCCTGGGATATATTGGATACTAAACTGATAAGGTTGAAGTAATAAAGACCACCTCAGCAATCTTGCGTTTTCATGCTTAGCCTGAGATAAGAATACGAGAGGCTGATGATCCGTCTCCACCACAAAAGTCCTACCATACAGATAGATTTGAAACTTCTTTATTGCCCAGATTAACGCTAAACATTCTTTTTCGCTTGTGGAGTATCCTTGTTCCGCCTTATTCATTTTGCGGCTTGCATAAGCGACTGGTTTCAGTTCCCCATCAGGTGAAGATGATCTTTGCAACAAAGCCCCTCCGAGTCCTACATTACTTGCATCGGTTCTTAAGACAAAGTCCTGTGTCAAATCAGGCAGTTTGAGAATAGGCCTGCTAGTGAGCTTTTCCTTTAACTCTTGGAACGCTAGTTCACATTGTGCAGTCCAAATAATTTTATCTGGAAGTCCCTTGCGAGTCAGATCAGTCAGAGGAGCACAAATAGCGTTAAAATTTTTGATGTATTTCTGATAAAATCCGCATAACGACACGAATGATCGCACGTCCTTTTTTGTTTGTGGTCTAGGTGCTCTCTGCAGTTTTTCCAAGTTCTTGGGGTCAGGGGTCATATTACCCTGATATACAGTGTGTCCCAAGAATTCCAACTCTTTGCATCCAATACAACATTTTGTTGGCCTAGCAGTTAAGTTCGCCTCCCGAAGTCTATTAAATAACATTTCTAGAGCTTCAATGTGTTCTTCAAATGTCTCTGTGGCGACGAGAATATCATCCATGAAATTCGTGATACATGGGTTATTCAGGGGATCCAACAATTTGCGCATCATCCTTGAAAAACACACTCGGAGCATTTTTCAGTCCGAATGGTAGCATATTGAATTCATAATGTCCATCCGAAGTGCTAAAAGCCAAATAAGGTCTCACTTCAGGCTTCACTGGGATCTGGTAATAGCCTTTACTAAGATCCACCTTTGAAAAGTATTTTGCCTTGTTCAGTCTGGCAAATAACTGTTTTGTGTCTGGTAATGGATCCACTTGTCCTTCTGTGACAGCATTCAGTTTCCTGTAATCTATGCACAGTCTGTGTTCCCCAGACGGTTTTCTCAACAAAACGACACTAGAACTAAAAGATGATTCACTGTGCGAAATAATCCCCTCCTTCAGCAAATAATCTATTTCTTCCTTCAATGCCTTCTCCTTCGCGAACGGAATAGAATAGGCTCTCATACAGATTGGGTTTGAGTCTACCAGTTTCATGTCATACTGTAGCAAATTTGTATGGCCTGGTTTATCTGTTAATACATCTGTATGTTCCTCCAGAACCTGTTGAACTCTCTCCCTCTGGTTTTTAGTCAGGTGCTTACTGACTTTTACCTGTGCTGCTGTTTCACAAGGATGTAATGGGTATTCATGTGAGGTGAGTGGTTCCTTTTGCATCTGGGTTGCAATAGCCAAGGTCAATAAGGGGGTGCTTTCCTGGAGTGGTCTGTCCAGATACTTCTTTAATAAGTTTACATGATAAACTTTCTCCTTCCCCTTTTTGTCAATTTTATAGTTTGTTCTAGACACCTTCTCTAGAACCGTATATGGACCTTGCCAACCAATTTGTAATTTATTCTGGCTCCGGGTAGTAGAAGCAGCACCTTCTCTCCGACTGCCAGTTCCCTGTCCTTTGCCTTCCTATTAAAATATGCTGCATGTTTCTTCCTGGCTTGTTTCAAATTATCATTTGCCAGTTTCCATCCAGCTTTCAAACGAGTGGTCAGTTCGTTCACGTATTGATAAGATGAGGTAACAGGTTCTTCCGCCTTCTCATCCGTCCAGGTCCTTAATAAAGCTTCTAAAGGACCTTTTATTGGCCTCCCAAATAGCAGAGTTGCGGGAGCCATCCCGGTTGAACTATGTGGTACCTCCCGATACGCAAACAATGCGGCGGGCAGGAATTGATCCCACAGATCCGGTTTTTCGTGTGCCAGCTTTCTCAGGATAGAAATGAGAGTCCCGTTGAACCTCTCTACCTGGCCGTTCCCTTGTGGATGGTACGGACTACAATGAAAGTGTCTGGCTTGAAATAGTTTAAAAACTTCTTCCGTTA
Source organism: Oreohelix idahoensis (assembly GCA_024509875.1). Classification (NCBI taxonomy): domain Eukaryota; kingdom Metazoa; phylum Mollusca; class Gastropoda; order Stylommatophora; family Oreohelicidae; genus Oreohelix; species Oreohelix idahoensis. The sequence goes on from JAMPIV010021962.1 coordinate 89,414, forward strand.
GTTTCCCCTTGAACTGAGATCCATTATCCGTCAAGATTTGATGCGGGAATCCTAATCGGGTAAATATTGTAAGTAGTGCCTCTGCTACATGTTTTGAATCAATTGATGGCAGGGCTACCGCCTCTCCCCACATAGAACAAGTGTCCACCAGAGTAAGGATGTAACTGTTCCTCCTCTTGGTCCGAGTGAGAGGTCCCACAATATCCACTGCAACCCTCTCAAAAGGTGTTCCCACTATGGGCATTTCCCCTAGAGTTGCAGGAGCAGTCCAGTGCTTTGGAGCTACCCTTTGACATTCAGGGCAGGATTTGACATATCTTTTTATATCCTCCGTTATCCCTGGCCAGAAGTAATGACAAGCTATACGCTGTCCTGTGGCGCTGATCCCCATGTGACCACTGAAGGGAATCGCATGCCCGAGTTCCATCACTTTATCTCTATATGAAGTGGGAAGAACCAGCTGGTTGTGACCATTTGTTCCAGTTCCGGCCTTCCTGTATAATAGTTTGTTCTTCATGAAATATTCTCCCTTGCTCGGAGGTGTGTGGCATTTGGGCAATTTTTTTAAAACATGGCTTGAGTGTCCTATCCTCAGCCTGCGCCTTCCTCATCTCCTCTGGATGAGCATTTATAGGTTCACCTTCTTCCTCCTTCTTCTGTGACCTGGTCTGCACTGTCGCCATGATCACAGGTTTCTCGGGATTCCCCAAGAAGACGTATCTACACCCCAATATCAGAGGGTAGATTGGTTCATCTATCACTGCTGCTCTGATTTCTCCTCCACATAGCGAGTTTTCACCGTTATCCTTGCGATGGGAAGTGTCATGAGTGGTATGTCCTTAGTCGCCCCTTGTATTTCCACTGTTTCTGTGGTATACTGACTTGGGTCCACTAGGCTAGACTTCACAACTGAATCATAATCCAAACCTGTATCATAAAGGCACCTTATGGTGACCCCATTACAAATAACATCCTCACAAACTGGGGGGTGATAAGGTTCCTGTTGTCCATTAGGATTAACCTTTAATCTTTGCGTCCCCGACTTCATTGCAGCAATGTTTGAAGGTTTCCTTCTACAAAATTCGGTGTTATGGTTATCCTTCTTGCACCATTTACACCATCTTTTTCCTTGGTTCAACGGTTTTCTTTCATTGAACTTTTGGTCATTGAACTGTGAGTTTCTGTCGCGATAGTCATTTCTTGGCCGCTCAAAGTTTGTCCTACCTTTATTTCCCTGCTCTCTATTATCAAATTTATTAAATTGCTGTGGAGCTTTAAAATTATCTATGTGCTTCTTTTTAGCACCACTTACCTCTGCCTGGGCTGCCTGATACCTCTCAGCGACATTTAAAACCTCCCCCAACTTCTCTGCACCTTGTTCCATGAGAAATTTTCTCATGTCTGGAGCCATGGACTCTCTCAATTGCTCAATCATGATCATTTCTTTAAGATCTTGGGTCTTCCCCAGAGCAGCTTACGATAAAATTCACCATTCTTCTCGTACCTTAATAACGAAGCCTGCTTTAACATGTCATAATTGTCTTGGTCTTCCCTGTTCATTTTAGCAAATACTTCATAAGAAGTACCTCTCAGTCCCTGTGATAGCTTCAAACTCCACACTCTCTCTCTCTAACCCATATGTAGTAGCTAATTAACTCAAATAACGTCCTTGGTTAACCCCTCTATGTCATCG